>CM077115.1:72910988-73510988 GCA_039619475.1 Icerya purchasi | reverse complement strand
GTTGTTTATACAAATGCAGACATTGAAAGACTTGCGACGGAGTGTAATTGGTACGTATCACAAACTGATGTTGTAAAAATGAAGGTATTTTTTGGATTATTGCTGCTGGCTGGAGTTCTTAAGGACTCAAACTTGACAACAGAGAACATGTTCGCCCGCATTTACGGTCTACTTATGTTTAGGTGTATCGTGACAAAAAACAGATTCGATTTTTTACTAAGGGTATTACATTTTGATTCGAAAACTGTTCGCGAAGAAAGAAGAAAATCGGACAAATTTACTCCATTCTGAGAACTTTGGACAGTGTTTGTCCATAATTGTAAAGAACACTATACATCATCGGAATATATAACTACAGGCGAAACCATCTTGAGTTTTAGAGGAAGGTGTCCCTTCAAGATATGTATGTCTCAAAAACCCGGTAAGTACGGGTTAAAAATAGTTTCTATGTGTGATGGGAAAACTTTTTACTTTTGCGGAGGGATACTACATTTTAGAGTTGAACCGAAAAGAGGAAAACTCGATTTGGTGCTCTTACCCAATATTGTCTCAAAATTCTTGAGCTAATTTATGATACAAACAGGAATATGACGACAGACAACTGGTATACCTCTTGCGAATTAGCCGAAGAACTGAGTAAGAAAAAGTTGACAGTTGTGTGGGTACATTGAGGAAGAATCAACGTGAAATCCCGGTACAGCTTTTGAACACAAAATGCCCTTCTGGATCATCATTATTTGTTTATGAATCTGACAGAATATTAGTTTCAAACATTTCAAAGCCAAATAAAAATGTTATTTTATTATCATCCATGCACTTTGCCGGTGATATTGAACCAGAGACTGAAAAGACAGAAATCATTATTTTTTATAGCACAGCAAACGTTGTCGTAGACGTTTTTAACAAATTATGCCGCGCAAAAACAACGTTATGTAAAATAAGAGGTTGACCATTGAAATATTTCTTCGGAATGCCCGATGCTGCAGCTCTGAATGCATGTGTTATCGCCAAACTAAACAGAGGAGCTCGCGAATTACGATCTTACATCGATCGGGAAACATTTTTGAAAAATATGGCGTTCTCACTGACAAAACCGCAAATGGAGAAAATAATGAATAACAAGTTTCTTCCAAAAATTCTTCGTTCCGAAATCTCTGTCATACTGCAGAAGGAACTAAGCGATATTCAGGAGTCTAAGGCTGTTAGGCAGATCAAGAAAATGTGCATTCTGTGATTTTAAGAAAAATAGATGAGGCACCAAACACTGCAGTAAGTGCCAAAGAAGTATTTGCAGAGAACATACAGCATACTACAGTTGTCCTGATTGTTTCGAGGAGGAATCTGCAAGTAAATAATACACAACATGTAAACTGTTTCATATGTTAGCTATATGCGAATTCATTACATTCGTACTATATTATTTTATCATCATCATCATCATTATATCCTCAACCATTCGGTTGGTGGACAACCTATTCGTACATTTTTTAGATGTACCGATATAGGTTGTATTACTAAGCAATTATTATATACGCAATGCAGGTGTACACACGCAAGACTACCATTCGGAACTGATAGTAGCCGCTTGTTATCGCGCTACCAGTGCAGTCCTGTGTGTGTCTGCTATGTACTGACCTAGCGCGCATATGGTGTTGAACGTGGTGGTTTGCTATTGCTTTCCACGTGATTACTAGCGATTATTTATTTATTTATTTAATTCTTGTAATAAGCTCGTCGTCGCTCGGGATCGAACCCGTAACCTCCATATCGGAAGTCAAGCGCTCTAGCAACTAGGCTATCGCGACAACATATTATTTTATATTATCTATTATTCTTTTTTTTCTCTCTCTCTCTCTCTCTATAGGTAGTAATGAATGCTCTAGTTGCAACCGATAGAATTTTCAGCTTTGACTTTGTACAAATTTTATGTGGTGCAAAAGTCACAGTGAAAAACTGAAAAAGTTTCTATATTATTTTTGTACTATTGACATGAAATTCGTATCTCTTTTCTTTCAACTAGTATAATGGCTGCAACTAGTGTGCATTCACATTACATGATCATTATATTGTAAAAAAATGAGTTTTATATATTTTATTTTACCTAGTAGTATTTTATCATTTTGCGTCAGGTATATTTTTGTAAAACAAGAAAAAAAAGTTTGTATATTTTTATCGCTAATAATGTTGTTTTAGTTTAGGTATTTTGGTTAAAAAAGAAAAAAATTTTTAATGCAAATTTTTGTACTTTATTAATTTTTGTCATGTTACTACTATTATTTTTAACATAAAAAACACAAATCTGAAGAATAAAAATAAGACACACATTAAAAACAACAAAGAATATCAGTAGGTGTCATATATGACACAGCCTTGTCATTTACGTTACAGAAAGAAGCCTTGTCATTCTAGGGTTAAATTTATTTCGATTTTGATTACATAAGTTACTGTTCTTGCAACAGTTTGTAACTTTGTAACTAAGTTCCTGTTACGTTCCTAATCATTACGAACTTGTAGCATTCCAAAATATTTGGTACTTTACCCATCACTACCTGCGAGTCCAATGTAAGATAAATAATGCTTATTTTTCCTTATCGTAATAAAAACGAGGAACAATACTTATTCGTATCTTGACATAAAATATTTACACGTGCATGTAAATGCAGAAAATCTTTCCAAAATAGATCACAAAACAGTTCAAGCGAAAAAAACCCCAAGCTATCTTTATATACAGTGGATGATATACATTACGAGCATTTCGATGTAATAATTTAAAGCTAACAACGGTAGCCTAATTAGTCTCAGATAGCGGTGTTCCGTTTGAATAAAATTCAGACCGTACGGTTGCAAAAATTACCAACTCTGCGTTAGGTTTTTTAATGTCCATTGTAAACGAGTTTAAATAAATTTAAAAATAAAGTCACTGCTGCCCACTAATACATAACGTTGCACGTACTTGGTTGCACTAAGATTGTAACATTATCAGAAGTAGTTGCCTTTAGAAAAAACGAAAGAAAGAGAAAAAGTATTTACTTTTAATTTCAAAAGTGTGGGCAATTCATCATTATCGGAGCATAAAGAATCTATTACGGCCCATTTTTGTAAATAATACGATATTATTTCACTTACCAGATTTGAAAGAATCTCGTTAAACACCGTAAAATAAACTATAACTTTTTTCGATAATACACGAGAATCTTGGCCCCATCCCGTTTTTCTGTCTATGTCTAGCCGTGGTATAATCTTTCCGTTCATACATACCATACGTAATCGGCGGATAAGACTTTAAAATCCGTTACTATCAGTAATAGTTCTATTTGTTTTTCTTTTTTTATAAAAATACCTTTTTGAGCGAAAATAACGATAATTTTTGTAGGAAAAAACAAATTTCAAATAAACATAAGCTGTAGAAGATAAGAAATCGCTTAAGAAGACCAACACACGCATGTCGAATTCTAAACGGTCTTAAGTAAAATTGAAGGAAGCGTACATCAAACCTTTACACCGCTATCTCGTTGACGTTCACTTTGAATTCCTCCTTTACTGGTACTTTTTTGGTTTGTTTTTTTTTACTTCCTAAACGAAATTCGTAAATACGGAAAAACCAAGTAAGAAAAGAAAAAACGTTATTATCTGATGACAAATGAAATGTCCGATTTCTAAGAAAAAAGAGAAGAGAAAAAAGTATATATATATATATATATATATATATATATATAGTAGAAAATAAAATTTTCGAAAAAACAGCAAAAAACGGTTATATATCTTTCAAAGTTTTTCTTTCGCCGACCTAAGGTGGTTTACCTTGGCAATTTCTACGTTCATTATTTGTTTACCCAACTGTCTTGGTTTACCGCAAAATTAACGATCACTTCGCCGTTCGACATGTTTATATCCCTGTGTCAGCGAGTTTGTTTTTTATGGTGGCTTCTTTTCCGTTCTTTCTTCTTCCTATGCCGTCTAACATTCCATTTTCTCTGCAGTTTTCCCCGAAATAAATATCTGCGTTTTATTTAAACTGCTGTTATTCAATCAACTAATCGTTAAGGTTGACGATATAATTCCAATAAACCTTCGTTATACCGGAAATTTAAAGTTCACGTTGGCAAGTTGACGAATGGCAGAAGTACGACAGTTTCTGCATTTCAAATACCAACAGTTTAATAAATCGTTTTGAATTAAAGTATATCTAGATTCTAGAAATATCACATGACTAATTGACGAAATAGTTACATATGTTCTTCCAGAAGACTAAAAGCGTATTCGCGTAACTTCTGTATGAGGGTTGTGGTTGAATAAGGTGTAATTTGTGTTTGCTGGAACCCTATGATGGATAGTGTTCTTCTGCAATAACTGATTATGTCACTCTTAAAAAAATAATTAATTTCAGTTTGCGTGGCAGTTTATTTCGAATCATGAACTTGATAACGGTTTTTCTTAAAATCTCCCTCTAATCGTGCACGTTTCGTTGATAAAAGCGTCACCAACAACACCGTCGTATAAATTAAAACGACTAACGAAACTTATAAAACTGTTTCCTTCGAAAAAGCCATATTTATTAATAAGTCTATCGATTTGGACATTTCTGTTAACTCTAATAATATTTCTAAGACTAATACCGTATAATTCCGAATAACTTTGAAGGATAACTAGCGGTTTTAGTCGATAATTTAGAAAATAAAGACATCGGCTTCGCCCCTTGTCCTTAGCTGAAAGGTTTAATAAAATAGTTAACAGTTTATTCACAATTACCCGTTCAGAAAAGAACCTGATTTAATGTAACTTTTTCTCTACTCTTGCAGCTTATCAGTTCCTGCTTTCTGACAACACCCGTAAAAGTAAAAATTAAAGTAAGTCCCAATCCCTGGGCGTCGGGGATTGTGAAGTTAAAGTTCACAATGAACTCATCATCATAGCTGGAACTCGTATCCGAGTAGCCCAGATGCACATACATATTTGTTAAGCGATGTGTTCGTCGATGGCTGATTAGTCCAATTGTAGCAGTATAAGTTTTCTCGCAGTGGTGACATTCGAATAGCTGAACCGGACTAGTATCCCGTTCTTTTTTCTTTTTCTTGTGGCGTTTCTTATGGTTATTTTCTACCACCTCCTGAGAGACACCTTTTTCTATTCGTGCCGGCTTTGCGTAGTCCTTGTTGATATTCGTATCCCGAAGCATCAGGCCCGTGCCCAGAATTTTGGAAAGGGGGGGTTTCAAAATTTTCTTCGCATATTCATTTTATAAATAACAATACATTGTTCACTAATATTCGTACTATTAATAATTTCCATCATTTTGATTTATATATTAATAATTTACATAAATGAATTACCCTGCATATGAACATTAATAAAAATTACATATGTTATCGATTACATACTCGTAATAAAAATTTTTGCATAAGATATTAATGAAGTACCTACAAATATGGAGTATATTTTTTCTTTTTTCTTTTGAAGGTAGGTAAGAACACCCTAAAAACTCATCAATATATATTTTAAATTTTTGATTTTTTTCAGATGTTTGAGTATTTATAATAACTATTTCAGTTCTCATAGGGGTCCCCCCCCCCCGTGGAGACTGTCTTGCGAAGCATAGTGGCGATATGATCTTTGTAGCGTTTCTTTGGTCCTCCACAAGCCCTGCGCCCTTCCACCAGTTCACCATAGAATACGCGCTTAGGCAAGCGGAGATCTTGCATTCGTACAACATGACCTATCCATCTTAATTGCGATGTTAATATCAATATCTCTATTCGTTCCTAAGCGCCTGAGAACTTCTTCATTGGTAATAAAGTCTGCCCATTTAGTCTTTAGGACGTATCGTATTAGACGTGCGCTGGAATTGTTCAAGCTTACGAATATGGCGCTTCTATAGTGTCCATGTTTCAGATCCATATAACACAAGGATGGAATAATCACAACGTGGAAGACTGCGAATTTTGTGAATATGGTCAAGTTTCGATTGTGGAATATTCGGTTACGTGTTAGGAGCGACCATGTTCAGAGCGACCTAAAGAGATAGCGAAGGTCATTTCCTGGAAATCTCTGATATACTACTACAATGAACTACGATCATATTCTGTTTTCTCTTACAAATTATGTAATTTCTAAATTCGTTATTATTTACTTTAAACTTGATATTTCTATATTTAACATGTAACGGTATACAATATTATACAAAACGTTATTTAATACAAAATGCCTAGGCGGAAATGTACATATATAATTTTTGTTAATGTAAAATTATAATAGATGAATGGAGGCGTACTCACATCCGGTTTAATTTTTTTAATAAAACGCACCGTTGTCTAAATGCTCGATATAGTTTTAGTTGAAAATAAAATATCAATGATTAAACATGAGTAGTTTAACAAAATAACTTGGCCGCTCTAGTTCGCATATATACGTAATAATAATAGTAATAAAAATGTCTGAACATGGTCGTCCAAGTCCAATATAATAATAATAATAATAATAATAATAATAATAATAATAATAATAATAATAATAATAATAATAATAATAATAATAATAATAATAAAAAGAATCCGATGGTCGCTCTGAACACCATTATTGGTGAGTCGCTCTGAACACGACACCGGAATACTCTGGTTTTTAATTTCGCGAATGCGTTACGCAGCACTTTCCTCAATCGGTGGTGTATTTCGTCGTCTAGCGTCTTGTCCGCACTGAGGTAAGATCCGAGATACTGAAAACTTGTGACATTCTCCAGACTCTCGGCATTTTTACTTGACAATATTTTGGTTTTTTTAATGTTACTGCTTAAACCAAAATCTTTATACTTTTCATTAACCCTCCGTTAGGCGCGTGATTTTTCCTTACGAGTTTAGTCGCGTGGTCTACAATTGTAGACCATTCATATTTTACATAATATAATATATAAAATGACTTCGAAACAGTCAGTAAAGTTTTGTACTAAATTGTATTTAGTTGTATCAAATAGATAGATCACTAATTATATTGACATTTATGTAGAAGGAGGAAAATGGATAACACACACCCTGAATGTTTGTCTAATTTTACAAGAATCATTTTAATATACTTAATAAATAAAAAAGTAAACTAATGTATACAATCAAAAGGGTCTATACTAAATTATTTATTTCACACAAGATAAATTACAGGATAATATAGTTCATTAGTCATCTAAACATGTTGTACAAATATCATTCATATGGTCTTTGCAGGCATATCTTCTGCACTTAATGCAGCACTTTCTTGTAGATTTATTATTTTTTCTAGGACAAATATAACATCGTCCAACATAATTTATTGGTCTGTCGATGGATGGAGGCTGAACTTCTGAATTATTTAGTAGAACACGCGCTCTACGCTTAATTTCCACTGGCAGTTGTGATATTGTTGAGCGGAATTCAATTTGCGGTTGAATAAGTTCCCATGCACACTTCTCTAGCAAGTCGTTTCGAAGTATTTTGTGTTCGGGATTAATTGTACACACAAAGTGCATTGATACTCGAAATATTTAAAATATTGTAAAATATTAGGCCAACGGGATGTGTTTCTGGCGACGTCATAATTTTTGCACAGCTGGTCTACTAAATCAACACCAATTTTTGTTTTGTTATAATTACTGGTTTCCTTACGTTTCCTGTTTACTCATCAATTTCATCATCATGATGCATGGATGATATTAGTATTACAGATTTATTTTTTTTGGGACAGTATGAAACCATTGTACAATTTTCTTGAAAACCAAAAAGTGATGAATATATTTCTTTATTCTTATTTGGCAGAAACTCTAAGGGTGTCTCCTTTTTATTTTTTTCGCAAGGTTCCAAGATAAGTTAGTTTTTTCGTATGAAACAAATTTTTTAGGAGCGGTATACTGCTAAACCAATTATCTGCTGTTATGTTGCGATTAGAACCAGCGACTGGGTGTACCAAACGGAGAACAATATCTTCCGCTGAATTACTGAGCTTATATGGACCCTCTGGTTGAACACCTATATGTGTTTCTAAGTTAAAAGTATACAAAGTTTTGGCATCTACTAATGCGAACGTTTTGATACCATACTTTGCAGGCTTAGATGGTATATATTGTTTGAAGCCACAACGTCCTCTAAATGATAACAATTGCTCATCAACAGTCAAAAACTCACTGGCAATAAAATTATCTTGAAAATTTTTTAAAACATTTTCGAATAATTCCCTAATAAGCGCTAATTTGTCAATTTCTCTTCTCGCAATTCTTGTCTCCATATCATCAAATCTAAGACATCTTATAAGAAAACGAAATCTCTTTTCGCTCATTGCTAGATAGCACAATTCTACTCCACTTCCTCTGGAATTATCCCAAATTTTATGCGCGTTTTTTCCGGAGCTTCCAAATGTTCCAATCAAAAACAAAATTCCTATAAAAGCATTAATTTCTCTCTCATTAGTAGATCTCACATCTCTGTCCCTTTGAAATTTATTTCGAATATTTTCAATATATATATTTGTGGACAAAGAGTAATAATTTTAATAATTTCATCACTTACAAATAACTTCAAACATTCAATTTCAGTAATAGAATTTCGTGCATTACCTTTTGTACCGGGTAGAAGTTTTATAATATTATGTGAACGGACACGTACTTGTCTTTTAGGTGCATCCTTCCTCCATTTTGTTGTTTTGTCTTTCCCGACATAAAAACTTCCAGATAGGTTTTCAATGGGTTCTTTTTCATCTGACGATGCATCTTGCTCTGATTCTGTTTCGTGATCACTTTTTTCGGTTAAACTTTCCTCGCCTTCATCTTCAACATCAATCAGACTATCGTTGTTACTAGAATCATCTTCAAATAACCATTTCTTCCAAACCTCAGAATCGCTGCTAACCGCTGTACGTCTTTTTTTTGTTTCAGACATATTATCTTATTTAAATTATACACTAAAATATTTTTAAATACAAGAACAATAAAACAAAATGTAAAGCGAATAAAAATATAAACTTGAAAAAAGTCAGATAAACAAATTAAAAGAACAGCGGAATTGCGAAAAAAAAATCACGTAATTAGGCGCGTGGTCTACTATTGTAGACCAGCAGTATTTATGTACTTAAATCTTTCGCAAATAGAGGCATATACGACAAAAACCATACTGATGATAAAGTTTGAAGTGTTATTGACAGCTACTGAATGGTACACCTGCGTGGGTAGAAGATGTATCGAATTATAGCACTTTAAAAATGTGTGGTCTACGATTGTAGACCACGCGCCTAACGGAGGGTTAAGGACATGTAATATAGCCTGTAATTCGTCATAATCGTGAATTCCAGTTTCCAGTGTACATCTCCAAAATTTCAATGTCAAATTAAAAAATTACTCTAAACATACTACCTGGCTACCAACAACTAATCCTACACTTCTGTTTTCCCTTGCCTTCTTTTCGTTTCTAAAAGAATCGTACGGCAAGTGTTCAAAATGTATATGGCCTTAGTACGAGAGGTGCAGCGATTAAATAACATAACTACGTTGTTTACTAGACTTCTTTTTTTTTTTTTAAATTTATATAGTCCATGTGCTGTGTGTAATTGCCGGGATTATTACAGCACATGGATCAGTGAAAGATCAGAAGTGTTTTAATAGGTTAGCCGCTCTAATATAGTGTAGCATATCCTGGACCGGTTTGGTTCGTTTGACAACGCAACCGATGGTAAGTTGGAGGTGTCTAGAGGCAGGCAATGTTCCGGAACATGTTCAGCAGTTGGTGAAATTGGGGAATTGCACATGGAACAGGTAGAGGGAGGAGATGTTCCTTTTAACAAATAACTATAGGACATTGATACGTGCCCTATGCGGAGTCTAGTCAGTGCTGCAAACTCTCTGCGGGACATGGATATCGATGGCCGCCAAGGCTCAGCGCTCACCTTAATGGATCACAGCCATGATGTGTGAGCCGACCACATAGTTTCCCATGTCTCTGCCTTATGTTCCTGGAAAAAAGATGACCCTAATTAAGGAAGAGGAGTGCCTTCGGGTATTGGGCTATGTGTTACTGCTTTAGCAACCAAATTCACACGCCCGTTCCCCGGTACGCCGGCATGACCCGGGACCCACAAGACCGTTACCTGTGAGCCAGCCCGAAAAAGCACGTTACTGATGCGCTTCTTCTTTTAAGAAGGCCGGCGAAACTAATACAGCTGCAATAACCTTAAACTGTCCTCTGTTCGTGTACGCAACCACATTCGTGTGCGCGCCCTAGTTGTTTAACGTGTTTTTAGCACAGTTTGCCGGGAAAATGTACAACGAAAAAAGGCGCGAACAGCCGCATCACTTGAAACTTCTTTTTAAACTGAAATATTTAGCACATTACTAAAATACGTTTACGCGGAGAATTTCATGTCATGTACGCGCATTTTCGAACGGCGGTATAAAAGGTTTTCTGAGCATCGAGAAAGCGTCGAAGAAGATGACCAACGTCAGATATGGATACCAAAATTAATGAAATTGCGCGCACAGATGGTCGTTACAGCCTTCCCCGATGATAGCAGAGATGATATATGTGAATAAAGGAACTGTTTAAAAAATTTTACATAATGATCTGAACATAATAAAAGTCTGTACCAAGTTGGTACCAAGAAGAAAAAAAAACTTTTAACAGCAGAAGCTGACCCGTAAAGAAATTTGTGTTAGCATCCTCGAAAACGATTGTAAACCAAACCCGAAAAAATCAAAAACGATCATTACGTGTGATGAGACATGGATTTTCCAATACGACACCGAAACTAAGTACCAATCTATGCACCGGATCTCGGAGAATCCAAAAAGCCAGAATGTCCAAGTCAAAGTTCAAGGTCATGCTCAACGTTTTCTTTGACACATCAACGGAATCGCGTCCCTGGTGGGCAGATGGGGTTAATCAGTGTTACAATTATTTAATCGTGCTAGCAACCTCGAGAGAACGAGACGAAACGGCCGTCTCTTTGGCGAAACAAGTTTTGAATCCTTCACCGAGAGACAATGCGCTGTCGCACAACTCCTTATCGGTGAAGGAATTTTCGGAGAAATACGAGGTTCCACTACTTTCGCACGCACCGTATTCGCCGAAATTTCGACTTCTTTCTCTTCCCTAAGGTGAAGTCGTAAAGTTGGCGCTGAAAGATTTTTCTTTTTTGAATTGATGGAGGAGATCGAACACAAAAAACGGCAGATGCACCAAAAGGGTGCACAAATTCTAGCACTACTTCGAACAACAGAAGAAGCGTGCGATTCGAAGGGGAGCGTGTTGAAGGTGAAAAAACATATTTGTTCAATAATATTTATAATAAACCGTTTCTTTTTTTTGTTTACACTCAGTCTCGTTATTTAATCGCCGCACCTCATATGCTATTCGAGTACCAAAAATTGAAGCGACCCCGATTCCCATTCCGACTACTATGTGTTTCACCCGTGTAATTCATTTTTTCCCGCAATTATTTACTACCCGTTCACTGCAGTTCGTATACACGGGCGTTCGAAAATGTGCCGATACGTATTACAGAATTACTGGGGTATAAATCTAAAACATTCGAGACGACTAAAATGAAATAGTTTATGGATGGAATAGCAGAGAAAGTAGAATGTAAACTGTGTGAGTATAGCAGAAATATCACGTTGTCGGTGTAAAACTATCGAGTGCCTATCCGTTTCTCAATCCAAATTCGCCACAATTAAAACACATCTTCGCGATAATTCTCCAAATGCACAAACCCGTGGGTAGGGGGGGGGGGGATCCATTACCGGTCGCGACAAAGTTCGAATTATTATAGATTAATATTTCTGGAGCGACAAAATTCAACTTCTAAAAGCGTCCATGTAACTCCGAGGCTTCAGAATAACGCGCTTGCTTCACATTTTTCTAGACGGCTAAAATGCGCGAATAAATTCTCGGCCGAAAAAGTTTCAAAGCCCTTCTCACTTCTGAATTCGTACACAAGTATATCCTAGTACCGGCAAGCGTCAACAAATTCCAAACAACTTTTTTCGCAGAAAAATTTTTTCTTAAACAAAATTTTTCCTTCTTTCTTTCGTTAATAAAATATATTTTATTCGCTACCAGATAATTTAGTTTAAAAAATATGAAAGAGCGTGTTCAAACATCTTCGCCGAGAGCAATATACACGTACGTGTGTGTACAGTGTGGCGCAAGATCCGCTGCTAAAGAGACGACAAATCCATTTAAACTAATTGAAAATCGCCTAGCAGTGGTGCAAGTCAAAATCGTCTGATATAACTTAGAAGTTGACTGCTTTAAAGAAATTTCCCTGGAGCTTTCTCTTCGCATTCTATAGAAAGTTCTATAGAAAAAGTGAAATCGTTAATGCGACAGTTGTGTGTACCTAACTCTCTGACTAGCCATTTTTTATATCTTTCCAAGCGCGAACTCATATTCAGCCGGCTTTCTCTGGCAATCGGCATTTTTAACTTGCTATAAATGCAACAATTCCCCCTCCGCGCTGCCGTTCTTGAAATTCAACTTCTTTCGTGTAAGTCTGCCTTTTTTCGGCTTTTTCATATTCTACTTTTCCTTTTTTTTTTTCCTTCAAAATTACTCCTTTATTACGCTACTTGGCTTTTTTTTTTCTTTTTTTTTTCTTTTTTTTTTTAATTTTTTTTTCTCATCCGGCTGACGGAAAAGCTATTTTAAAAACCGAGACGAAAAGGTCGTTCGGGCTCGAGAGAAAAGCCGAAGAACTGCTGTTAAAGTTTTAAAATATGCGAGAAATCTTACATTAATTAAGGATTTTCGAATTATTGAAGAAAATGTAAACAAACGTCGAAATTTTGCCGTCGAAAAATACCGAATCCACGTTTGTTTATCTGGTTTTCGAATTAAAGCGAAGATGTGTTTGTTCCTTATACAATAGCATACGCTCATACAGTAATTTACATCGCGCTGTATATTAATAGGCTAGTTGCTCGTTTTTCCGAGTTGTGCCTTTATTTAGATCGAGCGGAACGAACTGGATATCTCATGGAAATGAGTTGAGCTTTGACGAACATTTTAATCAAGGCATGTGATGATCAGAGATCTGTTTTCCACTACTACACTGTTTATGACTTTAGCCAGATTTATTCTTAGTAAATCACTCCTTTCCAGCAGCACTCTACATAACTTCGCTTTCTGATCTTTTGTCTCTTAACATTCATTTTTCAAATGTTGCTGTCTTTTAGAAACCCGACAATATTTATCTCTGCCCTTTGACTGATGACGGAGAGTAATCCTGAAAACGTTGTTCACCCGAAGTATTTCTATTTAAAAGCATTTCAGTTGATTGTCATTAGTTTTTACGATGAAATTTATTTAACAAGCCGGATTTCGACAAAACGTTTTATCTTCTAAAGGAATATTTGCACGTGCTGAAAGATCCGATAAAGCAAATTGTACCTCGGCCGGAACAAATTTCGAAACATAACTTTCTAGCCGCTGTATACTTGCGTACAATTACAATTTAAACGTAAAGTGTTTTCTTTGTCTTATTCATCGCGTAGCAGTGTCTATTGTAGCGTGCAAATACCTCTTGTGAAACAAGATTAGTTACTAAATTGTACAAATTGTCGGGGGATAATTTTTTAGATAATAAACGGAACTCCTCGGTGAAGTTTTTTTTTTTTTTTTGTATATTGCATAACGGATGAAAAATATTTTTTTTCTTTTTTCTCCTACATTTTGGGCTGGTCAACATCGGACATATTAACTGACCCATGCATGTATGTATATCATCGTGAAAAAAATATCTTTCGAAAAACCTGAAGAAATAACTAAGAATACAAAATGAAGAACGGATGAAACCTAACAAAAAAGAAGGAACATCGAGGAACTTAAAGTTTTGTCCGTAATAACAATCTGTAACTTGTACAGCCTTAAAAAAAAGAAAAAAAGAAAAAAACAGAAAGAAACGGTCAAAATACCCCCGAGATGTGTCATAAAAATAGGGGGAATTGACGTGAACTAGACTTCCAATACTCTGTGGAAGAAAATACAAAACGCAAACAGCCTACGCAGTGAGGAAGGAAGAGATGAAAGGCCATCTGAAACTGCGTAGTACCGCACTTAAGCTGCGAAATAATCATCGAATGCAAAAAAACACCGGCGAAATTAGTAATTAACTTACAAAAAAATCAACGGCTGGTAATTTTTTTTTTTGTTCCTATACGACTAAAAAATGAACTAAGCTTATAAAGAATTGAAATGCTAATTGTTTGTTGGTTGGTTTTATCCATGAAGGGGAATTGCAACATTGGTCAGAGGTACGAATGAATATAGTTTAGATGCTGTTTAGAAGTTCTAATTTCATACATTCATTCAGCGTGTTATTTCGATTAAATTTTGTGGAAAAAATTAGTCAATCTCGACGATAATTCTCCGCTGTCAGGTTTTTTTTTTTTTCTTTAAAAAATACCTCTAAATTTCTGACATAAAAAATAAATTAAAACTGGAAGTGAATTAGAGGCGCATTTGAAAACAGCAAAATCGACCTGGATTGTAGGTTTTACTGTAAAATTTTGCAAAAATGTTTTTTTTTCATCTTCATATTTATTTGTAACATATGTGTACGTAAAAGTCAAAAAGGATTTTTCACTTTTTTTTTTTTTTTGATCCTTACTTCGGAATTTTTCGCTTAATAATTTTTAGAACTAGGCTATCGCGACAACTCACCTTCAATAACAAAACCTAATTATCCTATGTCTGATTACGTCACTTAACAACTAGAAGAACCATTATCTTCAATATTCAATTACGTAGTGCATTAACATGAATTATCAATGAACTTTATTTTGACTGAATTCATCTGGATCTTAGGACAAACAGGAGTCCTCCCCCCCACGTCCACACAACACCGGAGATGATAGTGGATCGCGGACGCCAAAGTTGCCATAATCGACAGCAAAATTTCTACCCACATACTACTCGCCCTACTGCTGAAGTCTTCAGGCAGTATTTAAAGAACTAATATTTTCTCTTTCAAAGTACCGGTGGCACAATAAGCTTCGACACTCCTCGAATGGGTAATCTCGTCAAGAAGAGATAGTAGTAACTGGACATACTTGACTTTCTTGTGTACAGCCCTTATCTAGTCTCTTTCCCTCCGGCTGTATTTATTGTCGCATAACTGAATGGCTAGTCATATTTTTACATACTTAAGGAAATCTTCTCTTCGACTCTATCTCTCTCTCTCCAAGTTCCATCAAAAGCGTTTTAACTCTCAAAGGCTCCTCCAACTCCGTAAAGGAAACATCACCTTTCCTTGAACAAGTTAAATTTTTTCATCCCGTTTAACCGTGAACCATGAAACCTTCGGTATAAGGCTCGCTAAATAAATAAAGCATACCGTAAAAATAGTGAAAGAAATATTTAAGAAGTTGGTTTAATTTTTTTAAATATCTGCTAGACAAAATTGTCTCTTTGCGCGAACGAATTTTATTGACGACGGACTTTTTTTAAAAATGTTTTCTCAACAGGGGTATAAATGCAGCAAAGGTAGACTGTTAAAAGTGATCACATGGTTTAGATGTCGGGCTAGAAAAAAACAAAAAAACACACTAGATTATTATTTAATATTGTTGGAAACTGAAAAGAACCATACCGTATTCAGAATCAAAACGTGATAATTAATATTTGTATTTTATTTAAAAAGTAATCTTTTTCGTTTTTTTTTCTTTTTTAAGGGGTATTTAAAACCCCTACTGGCCATAACCCGTTCCAAATTTATTTAAAACAAAAATGTAGAAGAAATTATGATCAATGTAATTTACGAAAATTGCAAGTTACGTTTAAAAATGAGTAAAAAATTACTTAAGCACTTGATTTTACTTTTTCTTACAAAAAAATGATTACTTTCAATAACGGACTATGATATATATATATACATATATATATATATATGTATATGTATATGTATATGTATAAATTCATTTTTCTCTATAAAATTGGCTTTTTCGTCCGAAACTTTTCCAATTACTTAATATACTAACTTTTTTAATTACATTTATCATCCTTTCATCTCTCTATTTTCAAATTAATTATACCTGTGATTAAAGAAGAATCGTATCGCGTGACATACCAATAACGTAAACTTTTTCGTTTATTTGTAAGTTATTATTTATTAAAACTTTTTCATACATTTTGTTTTTAATCCTACTTATATCGTTAACTATTAATCATTTTATTTTTGATTTAAAAAGAAAATGAATACTTTAAACATTTCAATCTACTGCATAGTTCTACGAAACCGCGATAAAATTACGAGTACTATTATCTAACTTCTTTTTGCCTTTTATGGTTAATGATCAAGTAACAATTTTTCCACTTCAATTACGGCAGTTGTAACTCATTTAAACGTGAAATCGTACACACAAATCATAAACGTTCTTTTCAAAAAGTACACAACGTCTGGACAATCAGTTATCCTGAGTGGTATCGGAAATCTCAAAAACAAATATTTCTTTTAAACATTGTACGCAATTAATGATTTTTGGTAGATGGACCAGTGTTTTATTCGCAGTTAATGGTCGATTTCAAGCTGAATTCTTTGTGTCTTGTACTCATTATCTGTTTGAAAAAGTATACTTCCTCCTTTTACATATATAGGTAAAAAATAAATACCAAAATGGAAGAATAACTTAAGACTGACGAAATAAATGAATCAATGTAATCAAAATCCAAATCGATTTTGCGCTTTTCAAATGTGTGCCTTAAAGTGTTAGGCTACTTTTCGTAAATATTCGTTTTCATTTTTGACGAATGTAAAACATGAAAGAAAAAAAGTCTGTCATAGTGGAGACAATTATTGACGAGATTGATTAATTTTTCTCACAAATTTTTATTCAAATAACACGATTAATCAGCATTTCTTTATTCTTTATACGAGAAGAAATCATTTTTGAGCGATATACGAACAAAAAAAAAGTATCGAAAACCGCTGATCTATTTTCTAAGTAAGTTTAATAATTTCGCCGGTGATTTTTTTGATTCGGTAATTATTGATTCGATAATTATTTCACATTTGAAACACGGGAGGTATTAATTGAAGAAAAAGAAAAAAAAACTGAAAAATCATCAAAACACTAAACTAGATTTGCTTTGAAAAAGGACGAGGCCGAAATGTCAAAGCCTAAACGAAACCACCTCTGGCGGAGAAGGTAAACGATTGGATAATGGAGGAGGGAAGTTAGGCTAAGGTTTACGAACATGTTTGGATGAAGAAATCCGATAAAAATATATGGAGAATAAGGATAAGGAGTGCGAGTTTCCTTTTTATTTTCTCGATCTGCGTCTACCGAAGCCGCTCAGGGCAACGGTGATAAGTAATATTTTGCTTCATACGCGTGCATGTCTTTTTCTTTTTTTTTTTTTTTTTTTTTTTTGGGCACGTCAACAGTGGAACTTACCCAACGCAAGGAATTATACATTATATAAGGAAAAGATTAGAAATTAAGGAGATAAAGAAGGCCAACAAAGGAACTATATTGAGAGAGGGGAGTGCAAGAATGGAGTGGGCACTATAAGGAGTAGGAAGGCCAAGGCGCAGAAGACTAGAATACAGAGTAGAACGTTCGGAGAAAATAAAGGGGCATTCGAACAAAATGTGATTCGCATCACAGGTATAATTGAGCTCTGGAGGATCATAAGGACACAAAGGAGATTGAACAATAGAAAAACGGAAAAGAGAAGCCGGAAGCAAACTATGATTGAACCGCATGCGAACTATAGAGGAAATAATCGAACGGCTAAGGTAGGGGAAAAGATTAAACCAAGGACGAGAGGAAGGGAAGGGTTGAACAGAAAGGTGTGCATGTCGTTGATTAGATGCTGAGGAAGGATATATACCTCAGCACTACGAATATTGCCTATTTAAAAATTATACAAAAGTGTATTGAAAGTTGTGCTTTAGAACTTTCGACTCCTTTCTATCGATTTTCACATTGTCATAAGTCGATCTTAAACAGCATATCTTCAATTTTATACATTAAAATATGAAAACCTATTTCTTTATATTCGACACTAATGCAACCATTAATAAAGAATTTTGCCGTATCTTGAATATTTCCTACAGTTTCACTACTTTCCAATTTCTTACTCCAAATATACTAGATCAATTCATGTGTTTCTGCCCATATTGAGATTTTTCGCTCGTTACCTTTCTTTTTTCCTTATTTTTATTAACACTTGCCTCGGACACTTCGTCTTAGACACGCGCATAGTTTGTTGCGTAATCCTGTAAGCACAACTGGATTCTGAGGTAATGTGGACCACACTTGACTGTATTGGCAGCCATGTTGCTTTAAGGTGATCTAATGGTTAGTCTTTCAGGACTAGTTGTATGCTGGAGCAACGTGGACTCCGTTTAGTTGTAGAGGTGGCCATATTGCTTCAGCATAATGTTTAATAAGTAATGGTTGAGTATGGTTTAAGGGCAATATGGACTCTACTTTACTGTAGTTATGACCATGACGCTTTAGCTCATATCAGTTATTATGTATTAATAAAACCAGGACGCGCTGTGGACACAGCTTAATTGTAGATGCGGCCGTGCTGTTCCGGTATTAATTGTTCCCTTTTAGGTTCACATCATGATTATCGTTCGAGGGTAGTGATGGCTCTACTTACGCGTAGCTGAGACCATAATACTTTGCTGTAATTCCGCCTATGTAATTTTCGTGAGGCATTATGGAATCGTAGGCATTATTTGCTTAGTGTTTTTTCTTTTGTTTGTATTTTTGGTTGTTGGTGTCCCTAGTAGTTATTTTCATTTCAATCTTCTTTTTAGGTGATCGTGACAATTCCACTATTAGCTACCCTTTCACCCTTTGGCAATGAGCATTATTTTCTGCTATTTCCTCACATATAAATCGTTGATGATTTAACATAACAACTTCGATTTCCTTGTTCGTTTTATAAATCCATCTACTAAAAAAAAAAAGTAAATCGGTTTATTTAAAGTGAAAAAATTTATCCGACTACTTTTTATGTAAAACCCATCCCACCTCCATGATGGTCACTCTGTATTAATAATAATTTTTTTAATTTTAATTTACAATAGCTAAAAATTAAGGTGTTACAGTTAGTATAAGTGTAATAACGAACAACATCGTATTAAACTTTCACTCTATTATTTTTGTTGCTTATATACTTTTTCCATTATTCAAATATATTTGGAATTAAATTCGTCTACCCCATAGATCTATTTCAACTATTTACGGTCGTTCTTATTTTTAATATAAGAAGTTTCGTACTTGAAGTTCAATCACCATCTCCAAAATGTAAGAAATTAACAAGAAATAATATGTAATAGGTTAATTTTTATAAAAGATTTATAAACATAAGTATTAACAGATTAAAAATAAGCAATGTATTAATTTTTGTTGATTTAGTTTTCAAGTCAAAATAATTTTTGTGTCTTATTCCACATGTGTGCAAAATTAGAGCTGGTGGAATAAAATTTAATTTATACAAAAAATTTTATAAATGAATTTCATAATTTTAAATTCGGACATTTAATAATCGCCTATGTACGACGACAACAACAACATATTGTAATTACATACACGCGCAATCACGTATATATTATATAATTCAAATATACAACACTTTAAAGTTTAATATAAATATGAGCTTACAGACTACTCACTCGTACGGGAAAGCGTACCAAACTTTACCGAAACAATATAAAATCACGCGCATAGACACGTATTTTTCAACGTGTAATATAAGCTAGCTGAACGATGAGGTTAATAATTTTGCGATTTTTCATATTTTATAATCAAAAATAAAATTCACGCAAATTACACCTTCCATATAAAGTAATGTTTAATTATTACATATTCCGACGTGTTTCTAGCGCTGGTGGAAATAACGCGTACTTCAAATTTTGGTATCCGGTATGCTTAAAATTATTTAGCAAATATTTCGTACTCAATCACAAAGATTCTGTACAGTTCCAGAATACTTCATTTGTATTCTGCTATAAAATTTATAATTCCTAGGAACATAAGCGTAATAATTCAAAGATCAACCCGTGTTTAGAGGCAATATTTTTAATTTCCTCCAATATATATGGTATACCCCTAAAAATGGTATATGTGGTTTTATAACGCGTTTTAAAATCTTCTGTGTCGCGTTATTTTATTTTATTTTTTTTAAATGACACCCCCCCCCCCCCAAAAAATAACGATTATGACATAACACAACACTGGTTGATATGAAACCAAGTAAAAATTTTACGTAAATGTAATCAAATAAAACATTTAATTTTCATAGGAAATATATAACGGATTACCTAAATATTTAGTATTAAAAGTTCTGCCGAGGTCGCGATTATCAGCAAATTCTGCGATTTATATTTTCCCTCGAAATGCGTGATGTTTTGGACATTTTTATGTCTTTACTTTGGCACATAAACTCGAAAAGCGTTACGAAAATTTCATGTATTTACTTAGATAGGACTGATTACTAATAAAGGAGCATTTAATGAGACCGATTTCCCACATACGCGAGTATGCATTCAACAGAAGTAGGTTAAAGGGTTACCTACAACGACTTGTAAAGACCTGTGAAGATCGTAGGTTTGCGTATTTCACACGTAATTTCCTCAATATTACCACTAATGATGTAAATAAGGAACCTTGTACTAGCGGTAGTTGGTAGTTAAATGTATATTTTTGCCAACATACGTTGCGATATAATATGTACAAGGTATTTACAGGTTGCACGGCAGCAACATTCTCATGTCGACGGAGGCTGCGAAACGAACGACATTGTAATGTCGGCGGACGCCTGAATGGCTGTACAAAGCCTACTCTTTCAAGGGAAAACATGAAAATGTCTCACTGTGTTGCGGACTTGAACGCAAGCTGATTTCAAAAATTCTGGAACAAGTAGTTTAGCCTTTATGAGCTAATGATGTGTAATGATCTCTAAAATGAAGGCCATAATAGGACGTAATAAGCATAGTGAATCGGCTCCGGAGGGATATCTGGCTTTTGCGAGTATGTTGGTACTAATAATAGGAGGGAGGGGGGATGATTCTGCAAATTTTAAACCTCTATCTATTTTGATTTTTGAATAAATCGAAAAAAACGACACAAAAACCCGAAAATAATCTTTTTTCCCAAAAACGGTTTAACGGATTTAAATGAAATTTCGACACATCATAGAGGTATGTCTCTATATATATTCGGGGGAAAAAAGATTACAGTTCATCATCTTTATAATAACCATTAAAAACTGGCGCTTTTTTCCAAAATTATTTTTTTCTTTATAATAGCGTTTTTGTACAATTTTGAACTAATTTTTTTTTTGTCTTTTTTAATGTAGCCCTTTTTTTTCTTTTTTTTTTTTTTTTATTTAAATAATAGAATATTCAAAAATTAACCATAAACCATACTGATAGGTTAATAGTTTTACTTATAGAATCT
This sequence comes from Icerya purchasi, assembly GCA_039619475.1. Taxonomy (NCBI): domain Eukaryota; kingdom Metazoa; phylum Arthropoda; class Insecta; order Hemiptera; family Monophlebidae; genus Icerya; species Icerya purchasi. The sequence continues at coordinate 73,489,567 of CM077115.1, read as the reverse complement.
TTTTGAATTTTAAAACAAATTATTAACATCTCAATATAGTTTACAATTAATTTTTGAATATTTTTAATATTTCAATAAAAAAAAAAAAAATTGTTTTCATATTATTGTTTTGAGTATTTTAAGGTTATGTACACTTATAAATGAATTAAGCTAATCCCCTGTTGTTTCAAAGGTATATAAACATTGAAATAAATAGATTTTTTTTTATGTAAAAAAAATTGTTTTTTTTTTTTTTGTTTTCAATATATCGCTTTCAATTTTTTAGGAGGGGTTATTCTACGTTAAAAAAGACTTTGAAAAAATTAGTTTCAAAATTGCGGGAATACGTTATCATAAGGGGGAAAAAATAATTTCGGAAAAAATCGCCTGCTTCTAAAAAAGTTATTACGAACTGTGTATTATTTTTCCCGAGTATGGAGTCATATCTATGATTTGTTTAAATTTCATTGAAATCCGTTACGCCGCTTTTGGTAAAAAAAATATTTTCTTCGTTCTTTTCCCAATTTATTCAAAAACCAAAATAGATGGAGGTCTGAAACTCGCAGGATCAACAACAAACGCTCAGCCAGATGTCACTAATCGCCCTGCGGTCTTTAAAGTTAGCACCTTACAATTTTTAATCGGTCAATTATTAAATCAGCCCTAGATTGAACGAGATTATGCGGGGGATAACGAGAATTAATTAAGCAATAGTGTGTTTTAATAGTTTATCCGAAACCAATCAAGTTAAACATACACACACATACTCATAATTGGTTAACAAAAATCGGAAGTAGAAAAATCCGTGCGAAACTCCAAAATCTTCAACAACAACTTCGTTATTATATGTGCTATTAATTCAAAAGGTAAAATTTTGTTCAATCCGATGTATTTATCAGCAGTTGATGATTTACTAAATATGACTAATAGCACAACGTTGCGCCTCTACCTATTTTCGGTTTTATTTTATTGTAATAACTATCGTACGAATACTAAGTTTTAGAGAAAAAGACTCTCTGACGCCCGATCTCGCTTTCGGCTTCAATCGGAAAAGACGAGGAAAAAGAAAACTTAATCGCGCTCATGCCTTTTCAAGTTGTGTTGAACAACAATCCACTTCCTGCTACGTAAACCGCTTGTTACTCAAATAGAGGCGCTGAAAACTTTTTCGTGCCATCAGCAGCCGCTTCATCTACAGATGATTGGCGACGTCACTTGTGAAAATTTCCATCGCTCTTAAACCGCCTATAGCAGTTTTCCCGGCAAAGTTGTACATGGTCAAAAGAAAAGAACAGCGAAATTTAGCTGCCGAAAAATCCTCATTTGAATAACAGAGCTCAAGCGCACACAGTCCAACCAAAGCCACGGAAAATTAAACGAGCCTTTTTTCCCGACTAATACGTTCCTCCGAAGTGCACATTTCCGTTAACAAATAAACTCGATATCAATCGGGCTTTAGCAGATGGCTCAGCGGTACAAATGCAAAAACGCTCAACGCCAGCGCCGCTTTCGACAATGACGTGCTCACCGTACACGTGCACAGTGGAATTTAGTACCTACACTTTCAGTTGTATGCAGTGCGCAGGTAGATGAGAGCTAAATATTCGCCATGCAGAGACGCGATTATTCTCCAGTGAGCAGGTGTGTGTGTTGGTGAAAATACAAGCGCACCTATCCTACAATGCAGATAGAACAAAAACATCGATGTCTCTCCGCGCACAGGCAACACACGCTAGCGCTACGATATTCAGCGAAGCGAGTTAATCTATCCCGCTAGCAATCCGATTATTCTAACATCAAACTCAGTGCCGGCATTGTTTCAGACCCGTCTTAAATTAAATTCAAAATGTAAACGAAACTGACGCTAAATCTCCTTGCTGCAGGTCTCCTAACCCGGGAATAAATTCTAATTATTCATTAAGACAGCTGAGTTTTATCAATTCTTACACATCAGTGCAAGCCGCATCTCCGCCGATACAATTCATTTCTCTCCGTTTTTTTCTTTCTTCTTTTTTTTCAATTCTATTCCAGTTCTGTTTTCCCGTTCCTAACATGTATCTTTTTCTGCCATTTTTTTTACTATCCACCTTCCTTTGAAAATATATCTATTAAAAGAAGTAATAACGAAATTAGAAGAAAATACAACAAATCATCCCGTTTTTAATAATAATAATAATAATAATAATAATTATTATTATTATTATTGTTATTATTATAATATCGTTAACGTAAAATTGTATTACTTCGGCCACTCATTTATTCCGATAAGACCGAAAAAATGTACAGTTACCTCGGTTTCCTCTTGTGACCGGGAATTCAAAACAAATGAGTTAAAACAGAGATGCACCGCAAAGCTATTCCGATTCTGAAATATCTGGCGAGTTCCAGATGCAACATCAATCCTAAATTCCTCCGTAACATGTATAGATCGCTTATCCGATCAAAAATCAACTAAGGGTGGTGTACTCCTCGGCAAGTAAATCATTATTGAGATCCCTCGATCCGGCGCAGCAGCCAGTATGTGCGCCCTAGCCGGCTGCCAACCTCACTCTTACTACCGAAACTATTTCACACTGCGAAACCTGTACCGTTACCTCAACTACACACAAAACTTTCCTTGTCTTCTCTCAAGCCAAGTTTCTTAGGCGACCCCCTACCGGAGAGGTAATGGCTGCCTTGCAAGGATACGGGATCACATTCCTAGAGAGGCCAATACCTAGCCCAATGAATCAGCCGGAGTTCCAAAAACAAATGAACATCAACACGTCGTTGAAATCGAACTCAAGGACAAAAACTTTCCTGTGTACAGCAGAAATGGCAACCAGAGCAATTAGCAAATATGCGGACCACTTAGTATATTACACGGAGATGGAGCTTAGGTAAAGGGCGAAGAAAGGCCGCTACCGGCATTCTGCGCCTTCGTAGGGCAGGGCATTTCACATCAAGCCAGACTTAACGATGCCTGTGATGCATTGAATGCAGAATTGCACAGAATTTCTCACTGCCTCTATCACCTAGTCACGGATCACAACAAAACCTCAAAAGTTTTTATAGTCATCGATTCCCTGCAGGCGTTATGTACGCCGGAAAACGAAAAATGCAGCAACCCGCTACTATCGAAGATACACCAGTGTCTAAGACAGTTAAACCAAACAAACAGTCGGGTGACGTTCATTTCGGTCCCTGGACATATCAGGGTGCCCGGTAATGAGATGGTCGATGTGGAAACGCGCTCGGTGTTTTAGTTCTCGCCAATGGCAGAAGACGCGGACCTACCGTCCTCGATGATGCGTGTTTTTCTAAGGAAGTGCGAGAAAACCCAGTAGAAAACAAAATGGACAGCTACCGCGCAACGTTCTTAAAAAGCATTAAGCCCGCAGTCGAATCAGAGTGGCCACCGGAGGGAATATCCCGGCATGATTTTAAGATTCTCAGCCGGCTGCGAATCGGTCACATCACCATCTCGCACAATCGCATAATTAGCAAATCTCCGTTTCCAACTGTGTGCTTCTTCTGCGGCCAGTTCCACACATACTTTTCATGTGCCCAAAGTTCGTCACATTCCGGACGCAACATGGCTTACCCAGTAACATACAGGATTGTGTCTGGCTAATACTACAACAACCAATGTCACAAGGAGCCTTCGTTAGAACGAGTTATTTGACCCAACATATATAAGTGGTCTCCGTATATGTGCTGTAATGATCTTGGTAGTTACAAACGGCGTATATTTAAAGAGGTGAGGAGAATTTTTAAAAAAAAGCGAAAAACAAAATGAAGATAATAACTTTTTATCCACCCTGTGTTACCAGTCCAACGCTGGTCTTTCTCACTTTATCGTTTGATACTAAATTTGTTATCGCCCGGAATTGAACTTCTCAGTACTTTGCTTTTCCCTACGCGTGTCAAAATTTCTACTGACAGCTCCACAAACAGTGAAATGCAGTTTATTATATTTTTCTTTCTATTTCGCCGTCAAATCACATTCCGAGTTATTCTATAAAAACGTATCTTCTTTCGCTCAAATTGGAATATCGTACACGCCGTTCTCTTTCGTTCCCGTTCTCTTTAAAACTTATACTTTTAGATTTCAAAAATACTTTAAACTATCTCAACTTCGCTTTCTCTACCAATTACATAATATTTCTAAGATCGATCCTTGTGGATTATTAGCAATATGAGTGTTGGTTGATTCATTAGAGCCCGTTTCTTTACTTGTAATTGTCAATTCCTAGACACATTTCACAGTACTGCTCTTCTTGTTCCTTAACTGACGCATTACAGACTATAGTCCTTTTGTGAACTTCCCAGTTAGATTTACTTTTCCCTACTCGTGTACTTTCATCGTTTGGCTTGATTTATCTTTTTATACAATCATTTTCTCCTGCCTGTACGTAGAATTCTTGGACGCTAAGAGGTGTAACGAAATAGTGTGTGACGGTAGACGGTATAATTTATTAACTGTTTATCGACTTTTTTTTTAAATGAAAACTTCTTTTGGTGCGCCTGACACTTTTATTTGCGAGCAGTGAGCGCGAATTTTGCGTCAACACTGATGATTCAGCATCTATGGCATTCGGCAATTCAAGCGTCGGCGTCGCTGTTAATTGAGCGCGTTAAGAGAGTTCTTTTTTACGCTGGCGATTGGAAAGCTTGAAAACTCATTGAAAATCGGTTATCTTATACACTTGTGTGTGTTTGTGCTTTGCTTTTAATTATTTTATGTGTGTGCCGCATTTCTCTCGATGTGTGCGCGTTGGTTTCCATTTACTAATCTCATTGTTTTCTTTTTGTGGATTTTAATGTGTGGAAAATAAACTGATTTTCGAAAAGCAAATTAAGGGTATTACGGCATTTTATATTATATAATTATAATAAATATATTTACAATACAGTAAAAGCTCTTTAGTGCGGCATTCTACGGTTCAGCACATTCTGTAATCCGGCACTGATTAAGCCGCCCGTGTTCGGGTTTTTCGGGTGGATTCGACGTCCTCCACTACACCGGCTGTACCGGACAGGTGACTTATCAGTTCGTCTTTGTTTATACTGTAATGTCAAGAACATTTATTCCCGCGGTTTTAACTCTTTGGCCTAATGACGAAGATGAAGATCAAAATCAAAATAATGTTACCGGTGATGGTCAAAAAATGGTGCTAGATTTGGTAGACGCTGTGTCAAACAACCCTTTAAGAGATGTACCTCGTGAGGAAGTTATAGACTGGATTGAAATCGACAAAGGCGTGTCAGTGATCGAAGAACTGAGTGACGAACAGATTATACAAAATTTTGATAACCCACAAGAAACTCAGGTTCAGGAAGTGGAATCGGACGAAGAAGTGGCTGATGATTCATTGCATACATTTATAAAATTTGCCGAATCCAACAAAAGCTACAACTCTACAGAACTCTTAAATTTATTTATAATCCATAACGACTTTTTGAAGAAGAGACCGGAATCTCAGAAGCAATATCAGAGACTTTTTTAAACAATAACACTCATGTACATATATTAATTTTTCTTTTGTGCAGTGTATTGTTTTTTTTTTTTTTTTTTTTTTTAGATGAAAACTAAATATTAAATGTTTGGATTTAATTTTTGTACTCTGTTTTCATTTAAACCCTGCAGTTGCTAGAATGACAAAATACATACTGTATGTATACACTTTGTTGGATACACTTTTTTTTTTTTTTTCCTACCCTGGGCGCGCCAGCGGCCTTGACCCAACAACATGAAAAATTAGTTATAACTAAATAACCAGGCGGTCAGAAATGGAGAGGACAAAGGACAGTAGCAATGGGATAACTGAAGGCAATGGGAAGGAAAGAATATAGGTAGCGTTAAAGGGAGTAGGAAGACCCAAAACTAGAAGTTGGGTGTAAAGAATAGAGCGTTCGTTAGAGAGTGCTGAACATTCGAATAGGATGTGATTTGAATCACAAATACAAGAAGGCTCAGAAGCGTGAAGAGAGCAGAAAGGAGAAGGGGACAAAGCGAATCGAAAGCGAGAAGAGGGGAGAAGAGAATGATTGATTCTAAGCCTAATTAAGGAAACAACAGTGGAACGACGACAGATAGGAATAGATTGAAACCAAGGCAGGAAACTAGGAACCGGTTGAATAAGACGGTACTGAGAAAAGCGATTTGAGAATATAGATGGATACATGTCAGACCAAAGTCTGGAATGATTAGAGCGTGATAGAGAAAGAATGTCTAAGGAAGGGAAAGAGTCGAGGAAAGGACCAGTGTGGGCGGCTGAGCGAGCTAAAGAGTCAGCTGAGTCATTTCTCTCAATATTGGAATGACTAGGGACCCATAGAAAGTCTATGGAAATGGAGCGGAACGAGAACATAGAGGAGACAAGAGATCGGATAGAGAGGATGATACCGTCAGTAGTATAAGAAGGAGGAGAGGAGATGGCTTGAAGAACGCCTTTGGAATCAGAGACAATCAGGAATTTGTGAACTCCACTCGTAGAGGATATGAAATGAATTGCACGAAGAGTTGGATACACTTATTGCCCTCACGGGTACGTAAAATACGTGTTTTAATGTCTGATTTTTATCTAGAGTGATTTATATTTGGTACCCTGTTAAAATTATTGTAGTTCGATAACCAGGCACAATCACTAATTCGGCACGACAAAGGCGCCGGACGTGTCGGATTAAAGACCTTCCACTGTAAATGTATTATAAAAAAAATATATTTATTATTAATATTATATTATTTATAGAAAATGAATGAAATAACAGCGATCGGAGAAATAGGAACAAATAAAGTTTTAAGTGGAGATTTTAATGTGGATTTTTCGAAAGACGAACCTCTAGTTGACTTTTTGAATTCCAGACTCAATTTAAAAATGTCAAATAACTTACATGAGAGCACATAAAGTATTTGTATCATATTTCACTTATTATAAACCTATTGTTTCGTTTTTAGAATATAGTAACGATGAAGAATAAATGATCAGTTTTTTGATCACGTCATACTTTTCGGTTCGGTTGTGTGTTTACGCGTTTTCGTTAACAAACGTCTCTTCATCAATCGAATTGACATATTTCATTTTATTATTTGCTGCTTCTTGTTACTCTGCTTCTGCTTTCGGCTTCCACCTCGGTTGATCGATCTCCGATATACACTTTACACACACACTCTCGGCAGGTGGTATACGCCGTTATCTTATCTGTAATAGTTCTTTAATATGTTTAACCCCGATACGGGGGATCCCCCCCCCGGTCGGCAATAGTTCTCTCACGATAACCTCAACGGACATTTGTAGTCCAGTTATGGATTATTCCTCTTTTAATTTACCGCACAACAACAATGATGATTCGAATAATGATAATATTAACCGAGATAAAAGCTGTGATAATGATTTAGATAAAATTAATACGAATAATAAAAATAATAATATTTCAAGCAACGAAGATATCTCTGTCTCGCTTACATCTAAAACAATTAATAAATACAACCCAGTTTACGGTAGCGATACAAAACACTTCAAAGTGTTTGTCGAAAAATTAAATACTGATGATCAAGAACAATTTCGTTTATCAATCAGTGCGCTCAAAGTCGCCGAAACTCTAAGAAAATCAAACTTAAGTAAAAACGTTAATGAAATTAAAAAGGTTGGGCGTAACAGAGTCATTGTCAATTTTGCCACCGCTGCCTCGGCAAATAATTTAGCTGGAGACGATTTCTTCCTGTCTCATGGGTATAAGACTTATATTCCAACGTATCTGACTTCCAGAATGGGAATCATTAAGGGTGTCGATATCGAGTATAACGAACAACAATTATTAGAAATGATCTTGTGTGAACCATATATGATTAATTATGTAAAACGACTTAATAAGCGTGTTACTGTAAACGGCGAGACTAAATACGTTCCAAGCTCTACAGTTCTGGTATCCTTCGAAGGACAAAATCTTCCTTCCTATATATACATGTGGAATGTGCGTTTTCCCTGTGAACCGTATGTCCGAAGAACCAGGCAGTGCTTCCACTGTATGAGATACGGACATATCGCAAATCAATGTAAGGGCAAACCTAGATGTGCCAGATGCGGAGGAAACGGCCACATTGAAGTTCAGTGCATCAGTCAAATGGTTTTGTGTGTTTTTTGCGGTGACAATCATAAATCCACAGACGCGTCTTGCTCCGAGAGAAAAGACAAAACAACATTAATCAGATGATGGCTGACTATAACTTAAGTTTTCAAGAAGCTTCACTTGAAATTCCGAAGTCCTACAATCAAAATGACTTATATTCAAACAGAGTGTACAACAGGTTTGCACTACTATCGAATGATTATAACTTCCCGTCCCTTCCGTCAAACGAACCTGACAGAGATACTCCTAATATTCCTACTTACAAACCTCGTCCTTTCTCCCGAAAAACTGGCTTTTTCGATAAAAACCAACTACTTTCCAAAAGCGATCCTTCTTTAAAACGCTCAGTCTCATTCTTTTCCTCAGATGAAGATAGGAGAAGTAGAGAAAGGAAACATACAACGAAGAAAATAAATATTGATACGCAGCAGGGAAATGCCTCCAGTTCTGCACCTGCTGCTACGATAGTCAAGTCACCTCATCTCGTTGTTAAAAGTAAAATGACAGTAGATTTACCACCAAAAAATAAAAATATTAAAGATAATAAAGTAGTACTGAAAAAAAAGCCTTGATTAACATTTATGATATTATATATTTTCGAAACTTTAATATTACTCGAATTCTACTCAAGTATGATCAATAATACTATTATTATTTTTTTTTTTTTGTTTTTTGTTTATTTATTTATATATATATATACCTTCTTTATAGAGACTTTTATTTTTATTTTTTCTTATTTTTCCTCGTATAAATAAAAGCAGGATTTTTTATGTTTAAACAAGTTTAATTCATTTTTTTTTTCTTTTCTTTTATTTCCCTTCTTTCTTCTTTCTCCTTTTTTTTTTTTTTTTTTCCGTTATATCATGCTTCGAGTGTTACAGTGGAACGCTTGAAGTATTCTCGCTAATAAGTGCGATTTAGAGATATTTTTAGTTCAACATAATATAGATATTATCTTATTGTCCGAAACGTGGCTTACTACCAAAAAAAAATTGCATATTAATAATTTCAGTTGTTACCGTGAAGATAGGGGAGATGGTTATGGTGGTGTGGCGATTTTAGTTAAGAATTGTCTAACTCACCGTAAAATCAATCTAAATCTTACAAGCCGTAATAACGATACAAAATCTAATGCTGTCGCGGTCTCTGTTAATATTAGGAGGTTTTCTGGGATATTTATTTCATATTATTCTCCACCCAAGCACTCAATTGACCCTACAATGTTTGTTGAAGCTTTGGAAAATATTAACAATGTCCCCATCATTTTAGGCGGGGATTTTAATGCCTTGAATAGATGCTGGGGTTGTAGTTGCAATGACAGGAAGGGTTGGGCAGTAATGGATATCATTTCCAACTCCAATCTCTGTCTTCTTAATGACGGTTCTATGACTAAAATAGGAAACCCTCATTACTCTAATAATCCAGTGGATTTGTCATTTGTCTCACAAAATATATTCCTTGATTGCTCATGGAGAGTTCTTCCTCACTCGATGGGGAGTGACCACTATCCGATCGCTATTGATATCGATATAGAGACTTCCAACAGTGTTGATGCGCAGGCACGCTGCTTTGAACAGACCACCGTGAGATGGAAACTTTCAAAGGCAGACTGGGTCAAATTTCGAGATACGTTTGACTTGGGCCTGAATAATTTTTACTCTATCACTAACCCTATAAGTAAGTATAATCTATTTCAGAGTGCTATTTCTTCAGCCTTACAGGAATCAGTTCCTCGAGCATTCTTATATAGAGGGAAAAAACAACCTAAGCCATGGTGGAACATCCAATGCGAATTAAAAATTAAAGAACGTAATGAAGCCTTAAGAAAGTTTCGTACAGAAGGATCTATGTCGTCGTATATAGAATATAAAAAAATTTCTGCAGAAACACGTAAAATGCTAAAATCTAGCAAAAGAGCTGCTTGGAAAAATTTCTGTGGCAAGTTTAATAGGAACACGCCATTAAAAGATATTTGGTTATTAACGAAGCGCTTCAAGAACAGAAATGTGCAGAGCCACACCGCAACGAATGATGATTGGTTTTGTGATTTCGTTTGCACAGCAGCTCCTCTACATGTGCCAGCTGCGGATGAATTAGGCGAATTTAATCAATCCACACAAGCAGACACGGTTGACATGCATTTTCTACTACAACCAATCTCTTACTCCGAACTCTTTATACCATTGAGCAGGAAAAAGGATACAGCTCCGGGCATAGATGGGATAACATTTTCAATAATTAAAAACATGTCGGAAAATGCTAAGGGTATGCTGATAAACATCTTCAATGGCCTCCTACAACATTGTTTAGTTCCTGAGGATTGGAGACGATTTCTGGTGTATCCGATTCCTAAGCCGGGAAGTCCCTCTTCACTAGCACCTGCATATAGGCCAATTTCCTTGGCATCCTGTCTAAGGAAAGCATTCGAACTGGTCATGAAGAACCGTCTAATTTGGTAGCTTGAGAATAATAAAGTACTTCCCCATAATATTTTTGGATTTCGCCCGGGTTTAGGTACCTTAGATTGTATAGCTGAATTTTTGAACGACACTTATAAATCTTTTATTGACAAGGAATTCCTTCTAGCATCCTTTTTAGATATAAAAGGGGCGTTTGATAATGTTTCTATTCCTATCTTGTTTGAGCAATTAATTAGGATTGGAATACCATACCCTTTAACTAATCTTTTATGTCGTTTATTTACAAGGAGATCACTCTACTTTATAAATCCGATTTCTAAAGAGACTGAGGTTCGGACAGCGTATAAGGGACTTGCCCAGGGATCTGTGTTAAGCCCGTTGTTATTCAACATCTATATCTTAACAATCTTTTCTACTCGCCTTTCTACAGCATCACATATTTTATCATATGCTGATGACTTTGTTGTATATACCAGACATAAGAATCTTTCCACATGTATTCAAGATAATCAATTTTCTGTTAACGCTTCTCAAAACTCTCTTCTAAAAATTGGTTTAGACCTGTCTCCATCTAAATCGCGCGTAATGTTATTTACTCTGAGACCGTATTCTCAGCAGAGCATTGATATTAAAATTTATAATCAAAAAATTACAGTTTCTAAACAGGTTAAATATTTGGGTATATACTTGGATTCCAGATTAACTTGGAAGTTTCATTTACAATCATTAATACAACTGGTAGCCAAGGCATTTAATCCGCTGAAAGCTATTAGCAATACCTTTTGGGGAGGTGATCCAGTAACTTTAAGTCTTCTTTATAAAACATTCATTAGGTCCAGACCTGATTATGGTGCAGTTTTTTATGGATCGGCCTCAAAATCACTCTTGAGAAGAGTAGACGTTATGCAGAACCTCGAACTGAGACTTATAACCGGAAATGTTAAGTCGTCTCCTTCTATAAGTCTCCAAATGGAGACTAAGATCCCTCCCCTTCATATAAGAAGATCTCTTTTGGCAGACAGATTTTTAAATAAATATTGCAACTACCAACTTCCGTCAATATTAGATAAGATAAGTAAAATATCCAAGGAATGGAGGTTTGTTCAACAGAAAAAGCCGCTTTTAGTCAAAAGAGCCAATATTTACATTCAATATTGTGAAGCTCTTATTCCCATGCTGCTATCTGGTTATTTTAGTCTACCGTATGGTATTAATCTATGCAACATTGATGTAAATATAAATCTTTTCAACAGCTTAAATAGAGATTCTCTTCCAAACCAAGCAATAAACTCCTATTTTTTACAAACAACAGAAACTATATATCCTTCCTTTTTAAAAATATTCACAGACGGAGCTAAGTTCCGGGGTGCTAACAGTAGAGTGGGTGCTGCATTCATTGTGGATAATAACTTAATATTTAAATTTAAACTCTCTCCTGAGGCGTCGATCTTTACAGCTGAGCTGCTTGCTATTGATAAAGCTTGTAACTTTATACTGGAGTCATTGGATGTTGAGAGAAAATCTTTAATATGCTCAGACAGCCTTAGTAGTCTCTTAGCGCTCAGTTATAGTAGTTTTAATTATCGCTGTCACCCACTGATCTACGATATTAAGTTTAAATACACACAAATTATAGATAAAGGAGGTACCGTAAAATTCTGTTGGATTCCTAGTCATCACGGAATCATTCTTAATGATTTAGCTAATCAAGCGGCTAAGGAAGCGGTATTAAACGGGGTAGTATACCCCTTTATACCATCTACGGACCTTTTGGACATGATTAAAAGGAACAGCTGTACTGACTGGAAGAACTTCGTTAATAGTTCGCCTAGTTTAGGCAAGACATACGAAAATGTCCAATCGTCTCTACCAAGTATGCCTTGGTATAATAATATTACTTCTATCCCACCTAACTTAATTCGACGTTTTGTCACTACTATCTGCAGACTTCGTTCAGGTCATACTAGAGTGCGGCTTAATTTTTTCGATGGTAACCATTTTCATTCAAATTGTAGCGATCATGTAAGCACAGCGTATCGCGAGGATATCAACCACTTGTTATTCAGTTGTGAGGCCCTATCTACGGATAGAGTTCTCCTTTTTGATCAGCTGATGTGCTGTGGTTTATATCCTCCATTCTGCATTTTTCAATTACTTGTTTGTGGTGATCACACATTGTTTATTCTTTTCTCATTTATCAAAAGAAATGGAATTGCAATTTAAAAATCCAACCTTTTTTTTTTTTTTTTTTTTTTTAATTTTATTTTGTCTACTCTGGGCGGGGTGATTACTCCATTTATATTGGCGTTATTGTTGATTATCGAGCTTATTTCATCGAGCATTGTGGGCGCTGCTCTGCAGTTGTGGCCATATTGCGAGATGTGATCATTGTTAATTTGTATTTTCTTTTTCTTTCTGTTTCTTTAAATTTCATCTGAGCATTGTGGGCTCTGCTCTGCAGTTTCGGCCATATTGCAAGATGTGGTCAAGGTTAATTTGTATATATAATTTTTTTTTTTTTTTTTTTCTTTCTCTTTCTGTTTTCTTAATTTTCTCTGAGCATTGTGTGCACTGCTCTGCAGTTGTGGCCATATTGCAGGACGAAGTTACTTCCTTTATACTGATTAGCCAGTAGTATAAGTAAGGTTTAAATAATTAGATAAAAACAACAAAATGTCTTCTTACTTTTTCTTTTTCTTTTTTTTTATTTTTTTTTTATTTTGTTTTGTTTCCGTGAATTTAGTATGATCTGAACGTTAGCTTGCTGGCCAAATGAATTTATATTGTTCAGGCCAAAAAAAAAAAAAAAAAAAAAAAAAAGAATAAATGATATATTTTGTAATTAAAATTGTTTTATCGAAATAAAATAAAGAAAAACAATAAAGAACAATATTTTACTTTTAAATAATAATTGCTTATGATTCAATGAAAAAAAATCATTATACAACATTAAAGTAAGTATGTGTGGTTTTAAGCACACATATTTTTTGTACTTAGTTAATATTCGATCGAAAGTGCTATCTATTGTTTACTCGCGTTCGTGTATTTATTATCAGCGCATTATAATCGACAGACCGGTGAGATCGGTCTTTTATTATCTATTGATAAATATATATTGATTGATAAACAATTATTAAAGTGTTATGAAGAATCTGTGTAATATCTTATGTACTGGTTACGATAAGAAACAGTTATGTTTTCTTTATTCATCAGTGCAGCCATATATGGTTTCTGAATTTATTGTAGTAGCCTTAAACGGTTTCATTTACGATAAAAGCTTCTTCTATTTCATATACTGAAATTTAAAATGAGCAGTCAGTCAGGTGCACCGTCGCCCGTCTATGGGATTACTATGGAACAATACCAGCTTTAGCAGAAAGAGGTTAAGGCTAGAGAAGAAAAACAAGCTATTATGATTGAGCAATTGCAACAGCAAGTCAAAATGTTGACCGCTAAATTGCAAAATTATCAAAAGCAAACTAAAGATACTCGTCCACGAGCAAATAGTGTCCCGAATGAGACAAATTTAGGTAATAAATTGCAGCAGCAATACACTGAAAATAACAACGAAAATCAAATGGAAACTGACCAATCTCCTCAAAATAAAAAAATTAAGCTATCAAAAATAAAAATAACAACAAAACCAAAAGTAGATAATATAACTGACCTCAATGCATGTAGTCAAGTTCAACAAAAACAAAAATTAAAAGATCAAATAACATTACATCCAGAAAAAATTAAGTTGCCGCCAAAAATTACAGTAAGTGGCATAAATGATTTTAATACGTTTTATAAAAAAATAAATTCCGTATTTGGAGAGGCAGTTACCTTTAAGGTAATAAATAGTGGAGATATTATTGTTTCCTCCAAAAACGAAGATACCTTTCGTGCCTTAGTTCAGAGTTTAAGGGCAAATAATGTAGCATATCATATGTATCAATTAAAATCGGAGAGATCGTACAGAGTAGTGATAAGGGGTCTACATCCTACTACGGATATAAAGACAATAGAAGAAGATCTTGTACATGTAGGTCATGAGCCGCTTGATATTGTCAACGTCACAAAAACTATTAAAGTACGTGACAACGAAAATAAAATAATTGACAGACAAAATAAGGCTTATCCGCTGTTTTATGTAGATCTAAAACCTAGGGATAATAATAAAGAAGTTTATGATATAACTAAAATTGCATATTGTAAAGTAAAAATAGAGCCGCCACATAAAACTAGTGAGATTCCTCAGTGTAAGCGCTGTCAACAGTGGAATCACACGGAAAAAAACTGTGGTAGACCGGTGAAGTGTTTTAAGTGTGCAGGTGAGCATGATTCCAAATTATGCAAGGAAAAGAATCCAAAAAAGTTTAGATGTACTAACTGTAAAAAGGACCACACAGCTAATTATAAAGGCTGTGAAGTTTATCGTGAAATAGAAAAAAAGATTAAAGCACCTAAAGAAACAGTAGTGCAACGCTTGCAGAATACAAGGATACAAACAAAGCAAGTTGATAGTGGTACTACTTATGCGAATGTAACCAAATCAAATGTTAAGCCTAACCAACAACAAACGGAAAGCAGCACAATTAACCAACAAGCAGAAATACAACTTCCCAAAGATGTACTTGATAACATTAAGAAAACATTAGAAAGTCTTAATAAAGAAGTTAAAGAAATAGTCATTAGATTAAATAAAATGGAAGGAGATTACGAGTATAATCAGAAAACTGGTCAGTCTCATCAAAGTCAATGCCAACGGCGACAATATAAAAGAAATGGCTGAGTCATCACTCTGTATCATAACATGGAATGCGAATGGACTTAATATTAAAAGATTAAG
The DNA here is from genome assembly GCA_039619475.1 of Icerya purchasi. Lineage (NCBI taxonomy): Eukaryota > Metazoa > Arthropoda > Insecta > Hemiptera > Monophlebidae > Icerya > Icerya purchasi. Next base: position 73,474,222 of record CM077115.1, on the reverse strand, counting down.
TGAACTGGAGGTATTTCTAAATAGAATTGATATAGCTTTGATATCTGAAACACACTGGACTATTAGAAATTCATATAAACTTCAGGGATATGTAATATATCATACTCCTCATCCTGATGGTGGAGCACACTGTAATTATTAAGCAATGTATCCGGCATTTTATTCAACCGGAATATTGTGAGACTTTTGTACAAGCAACTTACATAGCTGTTGTACAGAGTAATACAATTCTCAGTGTAGCATCCGCTTACTTTCCACCTAAACATCTCTTGAAACAACCACAATATGAATAGTTTCTTCAATATTTTGGAAACCGATTTATTATTGGAGGTGATTTCAATGCCAAGCATGAGGCATGGGGATCTTCCTCAGCCAACAGCAGAAATCCCAGTCCTGCTCATGGAAAAGGAAAAGAGTTATTGAAGGCATTGCGCAATAATCACAGTTCTTTTATATCTGCAAGAAAGCCAACATACTGGCCAACAGATAGAAGGAAAAAACCTGACCTAATTGACTTTTTCATTATAAAAGGAATTGCAACTAGTTTTGTATTAGCTGAAAACCTAATAGATCTATCATCAGATCATACGCCAGTATTACTAACAATAAGTACAACTGTCATACAAAAAAAAAGGAAGGCTCTAACAAACAAGGCTACAGATTGGAGCCGATTTCGTGAGGAACTGGATCAAAGAATTGAGCTGAACATACGGCTTAAAATCCCTTATGAATTAGAAGTGCAAACATCTAGCTTCATAAAAGCTATCCAGGAGGCAGCTCAGGTTGCTACTCCACAACCAAAGAATGACAAATATCAAGAAATTGTCTATCCACTTGAAATTTGTAATAAGATAGCAGAGCGACGGAAAGCCCGCAGAAAGTGGCATAACACACGATCACCATATGATAAGAATAAATTTAATAATATTAACAATCAACTTCGGTGTCTTATTAAGAAGGTTAGAATAAAGACGTTTAAAGCTTTCTTAGAGGAACTCAGTCCTTATGCTGATAAGAGCTATTCGCTATAGAAGGCTACTCGTCGCATTAAGCGACCAGTAACCAGAGTTCCACCACTAAGAGATGAAACTGATAACTGGGCTCGATGTGACGAGGAAAAAGCAGAACTTTTTGCACGACATCTTTCTCGCGTGTTCACACCAAATGATATTCAGTCAGATATAATTCCAATACCAAGCTACCTAGATAATCAAATGATAAGACCTTTCAGTCCACTAGAGGTAGCAACAGAAATTGATAAAAATATCAACCCGAAGAAAGCTCCCGGTATAGATGAGATTTCACTAGCTGTACTTAAAGAATTATCATGCAAAAGTGTTATTCTTTTAACGTATTTATTTAATGCATGCTTAAGACTTGAGCATGTACCTAATGTTTTCAAGGTCGCACAGATCATCATGCTTAAAAAACCAGAGAAGCCTGCAGAAGTAGTTAACTCATATAGGCCAATATCAATACTACCAGTGGTAGCTAAACTCTTAGAGAAATTGTTACTGAAGCGTTTATTACCATTAGTTGGAGAACACCTTCCACTTCATCAGTTTGGATTTCGTAAAAAACATTCCACAATCGACCAAGTGCATCGGGTTGTAGCAATAATAAATAGGGCTCTGGAAGAAAAGAAGTATTGTTCCGTCATCTTCTTAGACATTGCACAAGCATTCGATAAGGTGTGGCATGAAGACCTAATCTTCAAGTTGAGTCATTTGCTGCCAGGTAACCTTTGTCGACTGGTTAGGTCGTATCTAACAGATAGGAAGTTCAGAATTAGTCATGAGGATGCTAAATCAACATTTTACAATATACAGGCTGGAGTTCCCCAAGGGAGTGTTCTTGAACCTCTCTTGTACCTTCTATATACACAAGATTTGCCTGTAAAAGATGATAGTACCACCACTGCAACATTTGCTGATGATACCGCTTTAATGGCTGTTGACCAGAATCAGGGTGATGTTACAAACAAGCTTCAGCAAAGGGTTGATTCGGTGTATAAATGGACTAGAAGGTGGAAGATTATGCTGAATGAGCAGAAATCCATCCACATTCTCTTTACACTGCGTACTACTAGTGATCAATACCGCATATATCTTGGTAATCAGGCGATTCAACAAGCTGATTCTTCAAGGTATCTAGGTATGCACCTGGATAAACGTTGTGGAAAGTTCATGTCAAAATGAAAGTGCAACAAATTAAAACCAAAGTACGACAATTGTACTGGTTAATCAGCAGACAATCCATACTGGATACGTCCTGCAAACTATTATTGTACAAACAAATCATTAAACCGATTTGGACGTATGGAATTGCCTTATGGGGCTGTACTGCGTGTTCCAATCGAGAAATGACCCAGCGGCGTCAAAATATAATCTTACGTTCAATTGTAGATGCAAATCAATATTCACGTAATGATGATATTCATACAGATCTCCAAATAGCTACCGTCAACGATGTCATTAAGGAGTTTACTCAGATACACGAGAAGCGTTTGCATAATCACATAAATGTGGAAGCAATACAGCTGCTAGATACCGGCTATGACACCAGACGTCTCAAACGCAGACATCCATTAGACTTAGTGATCTAAATATATTTTTATGGGGTAAAGTCACTGGACTTATACTCCAAATAAGATTTAATTGTTAAACATTTATTATTATTGGTACTTATTTAATTTAACGGTTAAGATTGTACCTTTATTATTAATATAAAAAAAAAAAAAAAAAAAAAAATTTTTTGTACTTGTTATTTTTAGAGACCTCGCGACCAGTGGCGGATAGTCAGTAACAGAAGTGGAGGTTCACAATTAAATATATTAAATACTGAACAAATATTCATTGAAAAAAATTTATCAAAAACTATATATATATATATATATATATATGTATATGTAAACGTGTGTGTGTGTGTGTGCGTGCATAATATTAATAATTTTCAATTAAGTCTTATAAACTAAATCTATTTTATTTTGTTTTTCTTTAAAGAAAACAAATCTATAACAGTTGAATGAAAATGAGGAATATTGTGGAACATTTATTTCTCAATTGATAACATAGCTAAAGTATTTATCCTGTCTTCACACATTATGCTATGTAAAACTGTTTTAATTCGTTTTTGAAAAATTTTAACTTTTGTTTGTTTTTTAAAATACTTAAATAAAAAAATATAACGGATTTTCGTGATTCATGGTACTAAAATTAAAATTAAAATTTTAGGCGGGAATTATGTTATTATAAAAAATATTCGGACGAATATATGCGGTCCATCATTAGGAACTAATAAACTCCGTTTCCATTGATGGACCGTGTGTATACACGTTCAAAACGTTAACTAGTATTTTTAATAGTGATGTGATTTCTACGAAAAATTTCTAATTTGAGTAATATGAACCGTGAAAACTCGTTACATATTTCTATTAAAGTATTTTAAAAAACAAACAAAAGTTAAAATTTTGCTAAATGTTGGTTGATATTTTCTAAATCTACGTAATATTTATAATTTATCATTATTTCAATTTATCAATTGTTACAATTATTTTGAATTTGCTTACAAAGAAAAACAAATTATATTTTAATACTAAAACGCAGTATCAGAGTATAATAAAATAACAAATTATAAGATGCAATGGAAATTGGTTATAAAAACATTGAAAGAGGTTGGTCGCGTTATTTCCTATATCAAATGAAGTATTATAAATTTTGAATGTACAAAATTTACTACTAATGAACAGTTCGAGTTATAAAATTGACATGAAATATTTCACGGTCTAAACTGCACTGAATAAACAATCATTTATTTATAATCATAACCACACATATTTTTTAGCCAAAAATATAAACACACGCTTATTTTTTGTACATAAAAGTACGATAAAAACTTATTCAACATAAAACAAGAATAAAAGAGAAAAAAAAAAACTATGCAAAAACCAGAAGAGGTTTGATTCTTCTTACTTTCAAAGAAATTTGTGACTTTTCGATTTTTTATTATAACAAAATGAGTGTATAGTAGTCTTTTTTTCTGATATTTTTTACAATGGTCTTACCCCACAAGTTTTCATCAATGTTATATTTATAATAAGTATTTTACATGTCACGCTGACAAAATAAACAGAACAAAAAATAACGATATACTAATATTCGTTCTGTTTGTATAAACTTAATTTCTTCATTGAAGAAGATCGAAGATGACGTTTTTGTTTGTTAAATTCATCTGCTTAAATCTTTCAAAGTTAAGTTGCGTCGCTATGTCGTTACAAAGAATAATTCTTAATCCGCGCACAAAAATTTTGGTTATGATAAGCGATTCGACGATATAACCAAAGTCATTTTAACTGGTAGAAATTTAACATATAATTTTTATAATATTTTACCGGTTGCAACAATATTCATCGCTAAAATTTGTATGTCGTTATAACCAATTTTTACCAATATTTGGAAATTACAACTCTGACAAACAGAATCACAGTATATTTTAAACACACAACTGTTATTCAATGTACAATATTATACTAACTTGTTAATAACACCACCGATATAATATAAGATGGAGTACAAAACACTATTCTTATAAAATAAAAGTAAAATTATTAATGACTGAGGAACCATATATACTCTAAGTAAACTTTATTTCCTTTAAAATTCAAATATAGTTATAAACAGCAAAACAAAATGTAAACATATAGTCGTTTTATAAAAATTTATCGATTAATTCTGTTTATAATTAAATTCACTGCATTAAAGTGATGCTCACCTACAAAACACAATCTTGCGAGAACTACTGTTTGGTTCACAATTCCAGCATGCTCCATCAAGCCGATGTAACAAATGCACTAACATAACATCATATTTATCTTTTTGACACACCACTACATTAAACATATACGCTTTTCGATCGCACGTGCTACAAGTAGTGTTCACACTAAAAGAATTCTGAACAAGTTTTAATATCTTTTCAAAAATATAAAATTAATTTATTTAATTTTACTAATAGTGCTATGTAAATAATAAATATAAATCAAAACATTGGATTCTAATTTTTTAAAGTTGAATCCAGGGTGTTCACGTGCGAATGTAAACATATGAACGAGCCGCCACTGCTCGCGACGGCACGAGCAGTTGCGCGGTTGGTTGCAAAACCTTTTTTCTTGCCTCCTCAACATTGATTCTATCGAAATATTTTCTGATACATTTTTTCATAGATTTTTTGGGCGGTCGGCGATTTTTGTTATTACGTTAATTTAAATTTTTATTCGCGCATTGTTTTCTCCGCGTTTAACGGCTAAATGGACGGAAATCGTCACAATAAAATAAAAGCGAGTGAAAAAACAACAATGCTCAGCTATTCAGTAAGAGTGAAAAGTGAATAAATAGGAAAAAAATTAGACTTCTGAAGGCCAAACACACATGGTTCTTACAGCTTCTTAACGTGCTAATTGCAATAAAGTGTATAGTACTAGGTTTTTTTTGTTTTTTTATGGTGGGAGGGGGGACTATTAAAGATATCTTTATCGATTTAAAAAACAAAAAAAAAATAATGCGCAAAAAGTACATCGAGTTAGTTGCAAAAGGTAATTAAAGTTATACCCCGGAGTTATCCGATTACTTCTCGTGCAACAGGTGGAGTATATTCTCTTAGTGAAGAATTTTTGTACTCTTCTAAAAACACCACGGGCTACTGGAAAACGTATCGTCCAATGATAGGTTTCATTGGCGAGATTATAGATTAAAAGAAGTCTCTGGTTTTTCAATTCGTTCGCGGGAAACGGCATCTGCATTTAAAATATTTAGGAAAAGAATGAACTGATTAAAACGTGATAGAAACGGTAAGCGAGAAATATCTGTTCTAATAGTACCGAGTTAAATTTTGAAAAACGTCTCCCGCAATCGAATAATTCGACTTTTCCGATAAGAAAATGTACTTTTTTCCGGACGGCATAATTAATACGGGAATAAAGAGAACTTTTCCACTTTAAAAATTTTCGAGTTTTCTCTATGCGGTATCCAGCTCGACTTCACGTAGGCGACTGGAGTCAAAACACTTCCAGTGTACTCAAGCACCTCAACCGGGCTTCCACGCTGACAGTATTTGTGCATTAATTAAATGTGACCACTTTTCTTCTCCTAAAGCTGAAGGTTATCCCGAATTTTTTATGCAACAGTTTCAATAACGAAGTGTCAGATAATCCTAATACAGCCATAATATTGAATATAAATGAGGCTGCCTCACTTCTGAACTTGAGATGGTTCGAGCTCATTTCTGTTCTCAAGCATCCGAAATTAAATTAAAAATAGAGAACAAAATTTACCTCTGCATAGGAGAGTACACTGCGAATCACTTACGAAACGCTTTGACGAGTTCTATTTTTAACGTGAATGACTCGTCGAATCTGCGCAACCTGCGGTCCACATATTCAGTGCGACCCACGACATGAAAAATATACACGTATTAATTATGTTGTTAACGATTTCTAGGCTACGCCACAGATAATTTTTAACCCTTCTTCTAGTGCCGAAAAATTTTCTGCATGCGCTAATACGCACATAGATGAGTAAAACCGTAAAAACAAAAAGCATTGATAACGGAGGCATAAATAGAATTAGCTGGGACAGTGAAAAATACCGAAAGTAGGAAAGTAACTATTAAAAATACGCGCGTATCGAGGGTATTTTATAACTATGCGATTAGAGAATTAGAGAAGTTTTTTAATCTCTACATCGAATGTATTGTGTATCGGTTCGGTTAAAACGCACTCTTAATAACTCACCATATGGCCGGATTTAGAAGCGAATACATACTGCTTGTTAATTAGTTAGTAAAAATTATAAACATAACTAAACATCAAATAAAATATACTAAAGACATTTTCAGCAATATCCCCCACCTTTAGTACTAGAAAAAAGAAAAAAAAAACAAATGTATTTTATCTGAATGTCTAAAGGTGGTCCAACTGGCAAAAGAAAATATTTTTGTTTCTTCCTTAATTAGAGAGCTTCCTCTGCAGACATTCGAATGATATATACTCCGGTTATTACCATCTAATTGTTTTACTCCGTAATTTACAATATGAAATGAAAAACAAAAAAAAAAGCTACTAATCCGTAATGCCCCCCACACCCGCTCGAATTAACACGTAATGGCAATTGTGATAAAAAATAATTTCAAAGTTAAAAATGAAGTTAAACGGGGATTTTTAATTTAATAATTTTAATCCTGTTTGATAATTCACCGAAAAGGTATTTTCTTTTCAAGCATCATGTTTGTACGAAATGCAACCAGATATTATAGAAATATTCAGAGTTTCATTTAAAGTACGTATGAAAATTTTACTATTAAATATTTCATACATCAACAGAGTAATATATAAGTTAATACGTTTTATGCTGTAACAGAAAGTAGTACTTAAGTTGATGTTATATTGTACAAATAAATGATATAATTATGTTGGGAACCCACAGACGGGCTAGTGCCTTGTGGGACCCGCAAATTATTAAAAAAAAAAAAAAAAAAAAAAAAAACAAAATATTAATGTATTAAAATAACTAGTTATAGATTTCCCGCTAGTTTCGGATTTTGAAGTTCATAATTATGGCGCATTACATCATGATCACGTATTTCAAAATCCGAAACTAGTCGGAAATTTATTTATCATCCGTAAAATGTAAATTAACCGAATAAAACACAAATTTATATCATCGAAGGATATAGATTTCGTCATTATTTAAATTTATAATAAAAGAAAGAAAAACCGCAAGACTATTAAAAAATTATAAAAATCAAATTAATTTACGAATTATTTTTATTGAAAACATGTTTAAATTACGAATGTAACACGCGATTTTTAATTGAAACATCTACAAATTGGTCTAATGAATTACGTAATACTGCAATTTTTTCTGCTAACTCCAATTCTGCATTATCGGACAAATCAGCTATTTTTCGACTTATAATTTCACTTGACAAAGAAATATCACTTATTTTTAATTCACATTCATTACCTAATAATTCTTTGCAAATGCCTTTCAAACGCGCCTTTAATAATATTTCTGCTAAGATATAATATGGTTTTTGCATTTAGTAATAATACGGTTGGTCGTTTACTTCAAAAAAAAAGGAGGAGGTTCTCAATTCAATTGTATGTATATATTTTTTTCTTTACATTTTATCTAAAAAATCGAATTTTGTCAAATTCAATGAATTTGTTTTTAATAATCGTGTTGTCCATTTTTACGATGACTAAGTTTTCAACGTATTGATAGTTTCCAGATGCGTTTATCATGGGCTCCCACAGGGTTGCTGTTTGAGTCCTACACTTTTTAATATCTGCCCTTTTGATATCGCTTCTCTTCCTATTCCTTCTTCCTCCCTCCTCTTCGCTGACAACATTTTGGTCTATTCCACCTGTGACAACCTGTCCGCCGCTATTGATGAGTTGAATAATTCGCTGTCTATTCTTAATAATTCCCTTTCTCATCTTCACCTCTCCCTTTCTCCTACTAAGTCGTCTTGTATCATTTTTTCTCTCCCCCCTTTAACCGAGCTCTAACTCACATCACTGTCCCGTTGTCAATTCCATATGCTATGTCGGCCTTTTTTTAAATAGCCGCCTCACATTCCATGAGCACATTAATTTTTTTCTATAAACCCTGCCTTAAAAGACTTAATCTCCTTAAATCTCTCCCTCCCCTCAGACGGGGAGGCGATCCGTTTATTCTTCTAATTAATTTCAAAGCCATCATCCGGTCCAAGCTCGACTATTGTTCCTTTATCTGCGGTAATTCCTATAAGTCTCTCCTCTCTAAACTTGAGGCGATCCAGAACTCTTGCCTCCGTTTGTGCTTTGGAGCCTGGAAATCGGCCCCCATTCCCGCAGTTCTATCAGAGTCAGTTATCCAACCACTGCTTATTCGCCGTTCTCAGCTTGGCTATCGCTTCTTAATTAAACGGCTTCCCATCTCCTCTTCCAAAATTATTTCCTCCTATCTTTTTTTTTTTTTTTTTTTTTATTATTTTATTGATACAATCTTAATTTATAATTAAATAAGTACCTACTTTAATAAATGTTGCCTTAAACTAAGCCAAATCCGTATGGAAGCAACAGTCCATTGACCACTGCTCCTAACATATTACATATTTACAATAAATAATAATTACAATCGTACATCTTATATCCTATAATGTATATATACATATATATATACATACACACATATATATATATATAAAAATGTTAAGTTGGTTTGTGTATGCTTCATAAACTCAAAAAGTTCTGCACTGATTGAGCTCAAATTTTGACACGATATACAACCCGCTCCAAAGAATGTTTTTATCTATTTCCCATGTACCAGCAACCGCGGCTTCTGCCGGATGCCAGGGGAGATACTTTTGTGTAATTAAGTGGTGATTGAGCTAAATTTTCAGAAAAAAATCAAAATTTATTAAAAATTTCTGGCTTATGATATTTGAATTTTTTAAATTGAATAGTGAATAAAGAATAATTCGTTTATTTACACACTATGTTAAATAGAAAATTGAAGTCTTGCGATGAAATAAATACGTTAACGATATTTACATGGAACGATTTTTAGCACATTAAGTAAACTAAAATACACATTTAGAATTGAAAAATACGATGGTGCCCCCATATGCAGCCGTAATATTTCTATTTAAATCGTGCGGTGATTGAGCTGCGCCATTCGCTAAATCGTAAGTAAAGGTTATGTTTTGTATGAGAGATGGACAGAAAAAAGTATTAATTTTTTATAATTATTATTTAACTATTTTATTTATTGCCCTATCTCTCATGATTTTCAACCTAGAGCCGTGAGAGCCATAAGAGGTTATAATCTTATCCCTTCCTTCTGTTCCAGTGAAAACTGAAATAATGCCTCGCAGGAAAACGAATTTGGGTCGTCGTACTCGCCACACAGAAGGATCGAGAACACGGTTTTCGAATATGACTACGGAAGAGCGGGCATCCGTACGAGAGAGGAACAGATTAAGCACCATCCAGATACGTAACGCGGAACCAGCAGAAAGACGAGCAGCCAGGCTTGACGATGCACGATTGCGAGCACGGCAGGCGCGTTCTGCAGCAACAGATTTGGTTCGTTCTCAACGGAATGAACGCGAGAGGGCGAGGATAGCTGAAACACGTGCCCAAAGAACAGCAGATCTGGATCTCCAATACAATCGTCTGGCATTCCGGTACAATCCAGCTGTTGATTATAGTTCAAGTCAGCATGTTGTCATTGGCCAGATGAGTCATGTCTGTACCTACTGCCAGGCTCTAAAGTTTAATAATGAAACAAAAGAGATGTGTTGCGCTGACGGAAAAATCAAATTACCTCAACTTGAAACACCGCCCGAGCCATTGAAAACTCTACTTGCTGGATCTACCGCTGAATTGAGACATTTCCTTTCGAACATTAGGAAATATAACTCTTGCTTCCAAATGATGTCATTTGGTGCAGAAATTGTGACTGCTCAATTCATGCCAACTTTTAAAATCAAAGGACAAATATATCACAAAGCTGGCTCCCTACTCCCGTTCACAGATACTGATCATAAATTCCTCCAAATGTACTTTATCGGTGATGATAAAGATGAAGTCGATGCGCGTTGTGGAATACAAATCTCGCTAAAAAGATCCATCATTTCGCAACTACAGAAGCTCCTTCACGAAAGGAACAATTTGGTGCGTTTGTTCAAAACAGCAATTGATATGATGCCATCAGATACCCCCAAGATTGTCTTTCACACAGACAAAACGCCCGCTGGAGAACATATCCGGAGATATAATGCTCCAACTATAGACGAAGTAACAATTGTCATAGTCGGAGATCAGTTCCAACCTAGAGATATTGTTCTCCATCGAAGAAACGATCAGTTGATAAACGTTGCAGAAACTCACCGTTGTTACGATGTTTTGCAATATCCAGTTATCTTCTGGGATGGTGCCGATGGATATCATTTCAATGTGAAGATGATAAATCCAATGAATGGTGGATAAATCAATAAAAAGTACAGCGCAATGAACTTTTACGCATACCGCTTAATGATTCGAAGGAACGAGGATAATTATATTTTGAAATGCCGTCAGTTGTTTCACCAGTACATTGTGGATATATGTATATGCAAAAATTGAAACAGAACGTTTGCTATTCCTTCGTTTGAATCAGACCAAACTCCGCTCCGAAGAATACATTCATTTGCGAGATGCAGTTGTGAATGACGGTAATACAACCAACGTTGGAAAGTTAACTATTTTTCCGTCTTCATACATAGGCCGTCCATGTCACATGCAGGAATATGCTCAAGATGCAATGGCATATGTTCGTCATGATGGGCGTCCAGACTTATTTATCACCTTCACATGTAATCCAGCTTGGGACGAGATACAGGAGCTGTTACTTCCTGGGCAAACAACCGTGGATAGGCATGACATCACAGCGCGTGTTTTCAGACAAAAGCTTAAGTCGCTGATAGATTTCATTGTGAGACATGAAGTGTTTGGATCTGTGCGCTGGTGGATGTATTAGTTGGAATGGCAAAAGAGAGGATTGCCACATGCGCATATACTAATCTGGCTCTATGATAAAATAACTTCAGATGAAATCGACGATGTCATATGCGCTGAGATTCCACGGGACGATGTAGATAAGGATTTGCATGCAGTTGTTATCAAAAACATGATAAATGGACCATGCGATACGCTAAATCCGAATTCACCATGCATGGTAGACGGGAAATGTTCTAAGCAATATCCTCGAGCATTCGCAGCTAATACAGTAACAGGAGAGGATGGATATCCTCGGTATAGAAGACGATCAACTGAAGATGGCGGGAATTCGGCAACAATACACACGCAAAATGGTGTTATTAATGTAGACAACCGTTGGGTGGTTCCATATTCACCTCTGTTGTCAAAAACATACAAAGCGCACATAAACGTAGAATATTGCAATTCCGTCAAATCAATTAAATACATCTGCAAGTATGTGAATAAAGGCAGCGACATGGCTGTTTTTGGTGTGCAACCAGAAAATAGTGACAGAAATGCAGTACAAGTTATCGATGAAATTGCACAATACCAGGCTGGAAGATACATAAGCAGCAATAAGGCTGCATGGCGAATTTTTTCATTTCCCATGCATGAACGCAATCCAGCTGTGGTTCACTTAGCAATACATTTAGAGAATGGACAGCGTGTTTATTTCACAGATGCAAATGTGCAACAAAGAGCCCTTAATCCACCTGGTACAACTCTAACTGCTTTCTTCACCTTATGTCAGGAAGACGCTTTCGCCAGAACACTGATGTATTCAGAAGTGCCCACTTATTACACGTGGAATGAAACTAAAAAAGCATTCATACGACGCAGACGAGGGGAGCCAGTCGACGGTCAACCTGACATTTTCAGAGCTTTATACAGTGCATCCTAATCAAAATGAATGTTTGTCAAGCTCTGAATTTATTAGAAAACGACCAACAGTGGGATATATGTATTAATGACGCGTGCAACACTGCACATCCAAACCAAATTCGTGCATTATTCGCAATTATATTGACCGCTTGCTTCCCTTCATCTCCCATAGCGCTATGGGAAAGATATCGATCGCATATGGCTGAGGATATTTTGCATAGAGTACGCCTAGAAAATGTCAATATGACCATGGAATTTACAGAAGACATCTACAACGAAACATTGATAAATATTGAAGACAAGTGCTTAGCTATTGCAAATAAAGTTCTTAGTCAATTGGGAATTCCAGCACCCACCCGAGCTGCGACTACTTCATTCCATGTGGATTTGCGCCGTGAACAGAGTTACAACACTGGTGATCTCCAGACATATGTCCAATCAAACGTTCCAAAATTAACGCGTGAACAGAAGAGCATTTATGATCGCATAATGCAAATGATAAATGACGGAGTTGGTGGGACCTTCTTCTTGGATGTGCCAGAAGGAACTGGGAAAACATTCCTTATCAGATTGATTTTAGCAACGGTTCGATCAAAAAATGACATAGCCTTAGCTCTCGCTTCGTCTGGAATAGCTGCGACATTGTTACCAGGTGGAAGGACTGCTCATTCAGCTCTGAAGTTGCCATTGAACATGCAATTTATCGAGACTCCCACGTGCAATATTTCAAAAGCATCCGGTATGGGAAAAGTATTACAAAAATGTAAACTCATTGTTTGGGATGAATGTACAATGGCACATAAAAAATCGCTTGAAGCACTTGATCGATCGTTGCGAGATTTGCGTGGAAACGTTCAACCATTCGGGAATGCATTGATATTGCTCGCAGGAGATTTTAGGCAAACATTGCCTGTAATTTCTCGATCAACACCAGTGGACGAAATAAATGCTTCCCTGAAATATTCAACATTGTGGCGACGCGTATGTACATTGCAGATGATTACGAATATGCGTGTCCAGCTACAGAACGATCAAACAACCGAGGTATTCCCACGACAGTTACTGGACATTGGGAACGGACAGCTCTGCCAGTCGGTGAGACGTCAAGAAAAGTATCATTTCCTGATAATTTTTGTAATTTAGTAACATCAAAAGAAGAACTTATCGATAAAGTATTTCCGAATATTCAGATTAATTATCGGAATCACGACTGGCTCAGTGAACGAGCTGTCCTTGCCGCGAAGAATAAAGATGTCTATCTACTTAATAATGTTATTCAATCCAGCATTCAAAGTGAGCAAATTATATATAAGTCGATAAACATCGTTGTGGAAGCAGATGAAGTAGTTAATTATCCAACAGAATTTTTGGAACTCACTTGATCTGCCAGGGATGCCACCACACACATTAAAATTGAAAATAGGTGTGCCAATTATCATGTTGCGGAATATTAATCAGCCAAAACTCTGCAACGGCACGCGACTCGCAGTTAAGAAATTGATGAACAACGTAGTGGAAGCAATGATTTTAACGGGGCCTTTCAAAGGTGAAAATGTCCTCATTCCTCGAATTCCCATGATCCCGACCGATACACCATTTCAATTTAAAAGATTGCAATTCCCTATTCGATTGGCATTCGCAATCACAATCAATAAAGCTCAAGGTCAATCTTTAGAATTGTGTGGTTTAGATTTAGATGCGGATTGCTTTTCACATGGACAACTGTATGTTGCGTGTTCCCGTGTCGGCAAACCAGACAGCCTTTATATCTACGCAGATAATGGAAAAACAAGAAATATTGTATACCCACAAGTATTGCAAATTTAACCTTATATGAAACGTATGTTTTGTTTCGTTCCTCATTTCTCATCCATGCAACCACAATGTGCCACAGCGAAGCGTAGCAGGGTACAGCTAGTATATATATATACATATATATACATATTACTAAATTAAATCTGATGGATGGCGTCGTTTAAGGCGCCTTACGTCTTCTTTGGTGTTAAGAAGTCGAATCATTTCTACGTTAACATGTCGATGAATCCGTTTTCCATGTTTACTGGCCATTTGCTTAATAACATCATTGACTGATGTTATATGCAGGTCCCTATGGATATCATCATTACGAGAATAGTGATATGCATCGACTATTGTTCGCAAAATGATGCTCTACCTCGCCTGAATTTTTGCACGATTTGAATTACTGGTACAACCCCAGAGCTGTATTCCGTATGTCCATATCGGCATAATGATCTGACGATACAGAATGCATTTATATCGAACATCCAGTGGCGATCTCCGACCTATCAACCACTGTAATTGTTTCGCTGTGTGCTTAATTTGTTGGCACTTCATTTTAACGTGCACATTCCACGTAAGACGCCTGTCCAAGTGCATACCTAAATACTTGGCAGAATTTACCTGTGGTACAGGTTTATTCTCCAAATATACTTGATAATTTGTCTTTATTTGGCGGTATGTGAACATAACATATGCTGATTTCTCTTCATTCAGTTTGACTTTCCAGTCCGTCGCCCACTTCTGTACATTATCCAAAGCATTTTGTAAATTGTTTGTAGCCTCGAGTCCTCCTATCTATATATCAAAAACCGCTGGCGTTTGTCTCCTGTTGTCCTTTCCTACAACGCTCTCCCGTACTTCTTTCACATGACTTTAATAGCCTATAGTAGCCTATCAAATTTTTCTCTCTCCCATTTCGAGCCAATTCCTCCTCTCACGGCGCAGTCAACAATGAATTTCTTCATTTGTTGAATTCCTCTTTTCCTGCTCATACATATATTGATCTTTACTGATGGTTCCAGGAGCGAGGACGGCGTGGGTGGTGCATTTACTGCCCCGTCGCTTCGGCATTCTGGGTCCTTCCGGCTTCCTTTCTTCTGCTCTGTTTTTTCTGCCGAGTCGATCGCCATCCTTCAGGTTATATCTTTTATTCCCTCTTTAAGCGATCTTTCCCAATTCCTCATTATTTCGGACTCTAAAGGCGTCCTTCAAGTCCTACCCTCTCCTCCTTCACATTCCTCTGATAGTATTATTATCTAAATTCGTTCTCTTACCTCTTCTCTGCAGTCATCCCGTTCTATTCTTATTGATTTTTTATGGGTCCCTATTCATTCCGGAATTGATGGCAATGACGCAGCCGATTCTTTGGCTCGTTCTGCTGGTCGCCTTGATTCACATTCCTCAACCTTTTCCCTTCTTCAGATATCCTTTCCTTATCCACCTCCAATCACGCTAGACTTTGGCGGGATATTTATCCCTCCCTATTTTCTAATCGTCATTCGCATTACCGTTTTATTCAGACGATTTCTCGTTCCCTGGCTTGGGACTATTCTATTCCTTTCGGTCGTCGCTCTTCTATTTTTATCTCCCTAATTTGTCTCCGGATCAATCATTCTCTCCTCCCCTCCTCTCGTTTTCGATTTGCTCTGTCGCCTTCTCCTGATTGTTCTCTTCACGATTGTGTGATCCTTCTCGTACATGTGATGCTGATCACATTTTCTTCGAGTGTCCTGTTCTTCGTAACGAACGCTCCCTTTTATAAGCTCTTGTCATTAGGTCTCCCTACTCCCTTTATAACTCTTTCTTTATCTTCTTTCTTTCATCTTCTGTGATGCCTGCACTGCTATCCTTTGCTGCGTCCATTTCGGACCGCCTAGTTATTTAGTTTTTTAGCTTAGTTTTCCTGTTGTTGGGTCAATGCCGCTACAAAAAAAAAAAAAAAAAGATAGTTTGTTGCTTTTAAGAGTAAGCCAAAGTAGATGATCTACAGATAACGCATCTTACGATATAATAACTCTATCCCATATTTTTTTCTATGGAAATGAATAATTAATATCTTTCTCTCGACAATATAATAATAAAACCGCGCATCAATTTTACTTTTTTACTATTGGCTCTAGTTTACTGTTACCCGTTATTTTGAACAAGACAGGTAAAAATTAAGAAAAATAAAAAATAAAAAGTAAATTGAAATTGCTTTAATCGCGTAGAACGAAATATATGTATACTCGATTTCACTGATGCCTCGAAATCATCG
This sequence comes from Icerya purchasi, assembly GCA_039619475.1. Taxonomy (NCBI): domain Eukaryota; kingdom Metazoa; phylum Arthropoda; class Insecta; order Hemiptera; family Monophlebidae; genus Icerya; species Icerya purchasi. The sequence continues at coordinate 73,457,723 of CM077115.1, read as the reverse complement.
CTTGGAGTAGAATACGCGGTTACATCTGCAGAAAAAAACGACGCTTGTAATCGTTGCTAGTATAATTCCTCAGTCCTATTAGCGAAATTGTATGCAATTAGATTAGCCATCCGATATGCACTTCAAAACACAAAAAAGAATACCTCGGAGCGACCAGTCATCTTTACAGATTCGCATTCAGCTGTAAGTAACGGCACAAGCGCAATAAACAACATCCTATTGCTAAAGAGATCGCGGTACTTTTCTCGAAACATAATTACAACTTTAAACTTTAACACGGATTCAAATTCATTCTGGTATCAAAGGTAAAATGAACTAAACCGACCACAAGTAAAGATTTTTGCGAAAACATCCAATCCTGCTATCTAGGCAGAATTTACAGTGGTAGCAGACACCATCATCCGAAAAATTAGAACGGATGCGGCGCCTGCACCGTTCTCGCTGACTTTCCTAAAAAAGAAATCATCTCGCGCTGACTGCGTCTCCTACCGCGTAGAGAGAATGGTCTACGCTGTGTTCGTGCAACGGTAGACAACTATCGAACACCTCCTCCTCCTCTTTTATTGCGCCAACAATACACACTAACGCGTCAAGTTCCAGCTTCGGTCAAGCCTTAAAGAAATATTGAGCCCAGAAGTCGTTAGTAGCGATCATCAAATAATATGGGATTAAGAAAATCAGTTGCAGTCAATATTTGCAGATCTGATTGCAGCGTGCGTTTAATTGATGGCTATTTCTTCAAAAAGACCGTAAAACAACAAGAGAAGATTAACGTGGTGTTAAAGAACCGTTATTTTCACGTATTGTTCATCAAAAAAAAAAAAAGAAAAAAGAAAAAAAGCGAGTGAGGATAATATCGTTTAAAGAGCACACGAAAACGATCGCACTTTCCGTATATGTATATAGATGATCCATTGCAGTAGGAACGCAATAAAAGGATAAAAGGAAAACAACGGGTGTTTCGGAAACAGGACTACTATCAAACGATCAATCTAAATAAAGTACAACTTGTCGCTTTTTTTATATTAAAAATGTAATAGCCGAAGCAGGTTGAACATCAATTTTTTTCAAATAGTTCACAGCTAAGGCTTAAGCTGATCTTCCGGCATAATTATTAAGCGTTACTCGAAATATTTACAACGGATCTGATTATATAGCATCTCTTTTTTCAGAACCCTATAAAGGTCTAGTATTCCCCCCTAAATTGAATGTTTTGCCTTTAACAGAAAATAGCTGCAGTCGCGCATCACATGAGCGCTCTCGGCGAACAGTAGACATTACCAGAATTCAAAAAGCTGGCGACGGGAAAGAATTAGGAAGAAAAGAAAAAAGAAAAAATATCGCTGCTGATAATATTTTTAAGTGTTTTCCCTTCGTGTATTCAAATTATCTTCGTCTTGAATTCCGTATCTGGTATACTTTCAATTAATTTTATCAGTTCTTATTCACTTATTTTTTTCGCATTATTCCTAATTATTAACTACTCTAGATCGCTTATAGCGAATTTTATCCTCCGTACCGATTTAAAAGAAAAATGGTTTTCATGGTTGTTAAACCGTATGTCCATTTTCGGCAGATTAACAACAATTCATATTGAGCACTAACACTGTTCATCATCAAAATTAACGAGATAAATAAAAATGAACCGTATAAATAATAGTGTCGTTCTAAAAAAAAAAATAGAAAGACAAAACATTAGCCGATAATATCTCTTAGTGATAGCGCTCCTTAACCTATATTTAATATTAGAATTTCTGTCTTCATGGGCGCCCCTCCCCCCATGGAGCCTTGAAACTTTTTAATCAACTGGCCATGGTGATCATTCATAGGCGCGGTAATCATGGACAATTTTACGAAAATTACGTTTTAATTAAGATTTTATTCTTGCTTAATAAAATATTAAGACTTTATAACTTATAAAATTTATTTTTCCTATAACTCATCAGAGCGTGCATCAGTGTGTATAGATAATCAAAATTCAGAAGAAATTACCATAATGAAGGGAGTACGTCAAGGATGCGTTCTCTCCCCCCTTTTATTTAATATTTACTCAGAAAAAGTTTCCGAGGAGTCCATTATCGGAAAAAACTAGGCGTAATAGTTAACGGAATTGTGGTTAATAACATTCGATATGCAGACGATACAGTCGTGATTGCAACACGCCTAGAGGATTTGCAGGAATTAATGAATGCGCTTAATGAAAGTAGTAAAAAGATGGGCTTACATATAAATACGACTATAACAAAGTGGATGGCTATTGGTAATGCAACAAATACAGTTAATGGTATATTACGCCTTGGAAATGTAACGATCGAGAGGACCCGCTCAATAAAGTATTTGGGATGTCAAATCAACGACAGATGGGAAATATCTACAGAGATAAAAGCCAGAATCAAACAGGCGAGAACACACTTTCAGAAAATGAATAAGATACTAACGAACCGGGATTTAAAAATAGACTTGCGGTTACGCCTCCTTCGGTGTTATGTTTTCAGCGTCCTGCTGCTATATAGTGTCGAATCTTGGACAGTTACAATGACATTATGTAAAAAGTTGGAAGCTTTCGAAATGTGGACATACCGTAAAATGTTAAAAATTCCGTGGACGGACAAAGTTACAAATGCCCCGAAGTATTAAAACGTTTAAACAAGAAAACTGTGAAATTGTCAACTCAATTAAAATAAGGAAACTAGAATATTTCGGTCATACATATAATGAGAAACAGAAAATATGAACTGCTCCAAGTGTTAATACAGGGCAAGATAGAAGGTAGTCGCAAGCGTGGCCGACCAAGAAGAACGTGGATGGAAAATCTAAGAAAGTGGTTCAAACTAGATACTGTAAAAATATTCAGAAGAGTCATGGATAAAAATCAAGTCAAGCAGATGATCGCCAACGTCCTTCGAGGGCAGGGCATATAGAAGAAGAAGATATCTTCTTTCTATCATCTTGCCCCCTCCCCGGCTCATCGGCTGGCGACGCCCTTGTCTGTCTTTATTATCATCACAGACCGCGTGCTGTTGACAATTTGTGAAGGGGTAGATAAAACCGACTCTCTATGTCCTTCTCTTCGTTAGTAATCTTATAACTTCTATATGTCGTTAATTTTTAATTGTAGTACGAAAACGTTTTCGACCTAGTTCACTGTGAAGTGAAATGAAATAAACGGAATTTGATCATCTCGCTATTTTTAGTTTTTTTGGGATCGCCAGTCGAGGGCATTACCCAGTATTAGGTTTTGTTAGTGAGAAAGAGTGAGAAACGAATTAGAATTGAATATTACTAGAGATAGAAGCAATGAAGGACGCTCTAATAGGAATGATTGCCGGGGACGAAAGTGAAAGAATAAAAGAAGCACTGTACGGAGTAGACAAACCGAGTTTCATTTTTAGGTAAATTATGTACACACACAAATCAACTAAATGAAGTTACCTCTCTTATCGTAAACTGAAAACTAAGGGGGGGGGGGGGGAAAGAACGGAGCGTATGTAAGGCGACAAAAATGTTTTGGAAATAAATTAATAACTCTACGCGTAACGAACGGGTCATTTTTGAAAATCAGTTTAAAAGAACTTTCAATGTGTGCTATTCGCTTGACTCTCTATTGTAGTATATATTGTACGCGCAACAAAGTCATCAGAGTGATACATATTTTAACGTAACGTATTATGAACTGGAAATTTTCCTACTCGCTCTCATCTTAAATTTGCCTTCGGTGGCAGATTTTATAGTGCTTTCCGTGAAAATTTCCTGACTTCTAACGAGTCCGAATAAAGAACGAATCCAGAGACGAACAAAGATTAATAAAGGGGCAAAATTACGCTAATTATTCAGCGGCACGCGAGCCGTCTTCAAAATTTACACTGCTGCCATCTAACGTTAAATGTTAAAACTAATCGAACGGAACAAGATAATCATTTCCTCCCGCAGGTGAGATAATTTGCAGAGACAAAGCGCCCATGATGAATAATATGTTGTCTCCGATAATAACGACGCGTTTTAATCCGACTACATCGTCGTCGGCCTACTGTTCGGTTACACTAGTCGCATACAGTTACCGAGCCGGAACAATAGATATAGCGCTAGTCGCCGCCGCCGCCGCGTTCGGTATGGTTACTTTGTCAGCGTTTTTCGGGAACAAGATTAATAACAATAAGTTGGCTCAGCGTAAGTTTGTCGAGCCGCTCACCGTCGCTATCTATATATCGTGCGCAAATTAACACGTATACATTAGCACGCGGAGCGGTATTAAGAAACGCTAGAGAGCGCTGCATGCATGAAAACTCCAATTTTCTCATACGGCCGTCGTCTCGGCGCGCTACTCTGGCCCGCCGTATAATTAATTTAGTTCTCCGCAGCTGCCAAAACTGAATACGGTCGACAGTTCTCGCAGCTACGAAATAGTTGAAAGATGAATTATACAAATGTACCGCGATTTTGTCAGTACCGAATTCGAACAAGTGCAGCAGGACGAAAAGAAAAGTGTTTTTCCCGATTACCCATGTTAACTCTTCTAACCTCTTCAAGAGATTCGCTGCAGTTGTCCCAAAAGCTGCGGCTCTCACTCGCACTCTTCCGATCTTTCCTATTCTTTTTCCCTTTTTTTGTCTTCCTCTGCTTCTCTCTAATTCATCAGGTGTTTCCAGTTGAAGGATGTTCCCCTTGATTATCCTCAGCCGCTTTTTTCTTCTTATTTAATGTGGAAAAATCGTTTTCATCGATTCCATCGAATATAATATTCCATCAGAAAGACTTGTCTATATAACACGTCTCCCCTTGTATGGGTTTTCGCAGCTGAATCTGTGCATACGCATAATACGTGGTCAAGCCGAAAATTTGCAGATCAAAAAACTAATAGAGTAAGTGAATATATTATAGTTAACTTCTCTATACTCCTTTAAGTTCATCCTAGACGAATCTAATATCTGCGCTCCTTCCCTTTTCCAACAAACTTTGCTTTTACCTATCAATCTGGTGACCCGGAATCGTTCTACCCACCCTTACTTTTACGATGTTCCTGTACTTCGCCCCGCTATCGTCTCTGTTATTCGTTTACACCTTAATCGTTTTCAGCGCCTATCTCTACATTTTTATTTTATTTGAACGCGCTCCTCAATTACTCTAATTACGAAACCGTCTGCGATGCCAGCAATATCTTCTTCGAATGTCTATCAAGAAGCGCCATTTTATATTCTAATTTGTTGTCTCTTAGGCTTCTTAATCGTTATTGCGCCACTTACATCTTGTCGCTTCCCTCTTTGCCCGTTATCTCGATTCTTAATTCCTCCATTCTACCAGTTTCCGGCTGAATCTCTGTAATTAACTCTTCCTCTTCTTATCGCTTTTAGGCACAGGTTCTTTGCCGGCGTGCCGAAATTAAGAAAAAAAAAAAGGAGGAGAACAGAAATCAGCAACATCCTAAACTTCAATTTAAAAACCTAAGTGCTACGACTTTGAAAAGTGCTTATTGCGATTTTGTATCATTTAAAATCTTTTTCGCCGCATGTATCTGATTAACCGTTTTTTTTTTTTCTTTGATAACTTACACATATGTATTTTTCTTTTTCACTCTTTAAACCGGACAATATAATTTTATTGTACTGGAATTGTAGACTTTTTTTTTTTCTTTTTTTTTTTATGTGATATCAGGCTCGCAATTGTATTTCTAATGTTGTTAATTATTTTTTGTTTTATTATTTAATCGTTCCATACGGTTTCTCACCGGCGCATTTATCATCATCTTTTTGGATACATTTTCTTTAACTACTATTATCATCTTTTGATTTGCTCATTAGCATTCCGTCAATCTCAGACTATTTATTTCCGTTCCATAAACTCTCTACCTACCTATTCGCTTTCTCGGGCTTGAATAAATATGATTATTATTATTTCTCTGTTTTTAACTAAATTTTTATTTAAATGAAATTGTATTAGTACGGCGTTAACGAAGCTTTTTTCAAAAATTGTTTGAAGTTCTTTGTTTTATTAATGTTTTTCATGTCGGTACATTAATGTTGAAATGAAGTAATAGAATGCCAAAATCTGAATATTTCACGTATCCGTTAAATATTCCATTTTATTTTTCTAGCACATGGTCTTCCATCAGGTCCAGCGGTATATGGCTTAAATATATTCCACCTTTTACAAGCATATTGTTCAGTACTTTTCACATTCCTATAACTAATAACAAGGGTGTCGCCAGCCGATGGGCCAGGGGGTGGAGGGCAAGATGAGTTGCCAGACGCCAGGGGAGGGGGCAAGATAATAGAAAAAGGGTATGAGTTATAGGAAAAATAAAATTTATACGTTGTAAAGGCTTAATTATTTTATTAAACAAGAATAAACTCTTAATTAAAACATAATTTTCGTGGGTTTCTGGCAAATTGTTCATGATTACGCGCCTATGAATACTCATCACGGCCAGTTGATTAAAAAGTTTCAAGGCTCCAGGGGAAGGGGCAGCTCCTCCTGCCCCCCGCTGGCGACGCCCATGCCTAATAATTCATTATCATAAAGTAAATAAAACGGCGACGAAAACAAACACGCGCCATCCCCATCTACATATACACATAATGAGAAACTATATGTACCAATAATGCATGTCGATCCTAAATTAATAATTAAAGTGAAAAGTATGTATATGGACATATTTCCGGGGAAAAAAGAAAATTTAAATTAAACAGATATAAATGAAAATTAAAGATAATTAAATTATTAAATAAACAGTTATAAAAATATAATACGTAAATTTATGAACTAAAGCTTTTAAATTAAGCGCAAAACCTGAATTGTCGTAAATAAAATATGTCGAATAATTCAAAAAGAAGAAAAAGAAAAAAAATGAACCTTTGACCATAACTATACGAACAGTTGTGGCAGACGTAAATAAAAAGTTGAATAAAAAAAAAAAAAAAAAAGCTAAAAGTTAGTAATAAAAATTGTTTAATATTCGCGGAAATTAAAATGCAGGTCTTCCATATGGCGTGGTAATTTGCAAGAATTATTCAAAACATGCATGGGTGGATCCAGGCAGACATTTTGGGAAGGGAAATTATATAATTACGTAATATATTATACGATAGATAGTAGACATCATCTTGTTTCATAAAGACAATCAAATAGCGACCTCTTTAGAAATTTAAAAATGTTTTAAAAATACGTAATTATTACAATTTTTAATTTAAATTTTGTTTTATTTTTAGGGGTGAAAAATAAAACGAAATTATAGATTAGTAGCTTAGAATTTGAATAATAAATTACTGGAAAAAACAGAAAGATAGCATTTTTATTCGACTTTAGTTTTTTTTTAATTTCATTAGTAATCTGGTCCGAATTCATTGTTAGTGAGCAAGTAAAAAAAAATTATTTATTATATTTCTCATTAAACTATTTTTAATTAAAATAACGAAATTAAAATTAAATAAGGAAAGAAAAAGATCGATGACAGTTACGTTTAAAATAGAATAAAAATGTAACATTAATAGTTTTACTAGAAAACAGTATTAAATATTAGTCATAATTCAAATCAAATATCAAATGTCAAATATTTTTATTATAAAATTCCACACGTGCGCAAAAAGACGTGAGCAGTGGAGTACAATAGATGCGCAAGAGAAGAGAATATTATAAAAAGTAAAAAGAAGGTTTTACATCAATTTTTTAAAACTTGAAAATTATAATATCCTTCGATACATTTTAAATCAAATAAACCGATCAAATTGAAATGAAACAGATTATACATAAACGAATAAAAATAACTCTAAAAATAACTGTAAATAACTATGCACAGCCACATATGTATACCACCGATTCATTGAATCCTCGCATTTTACATTTCATACATACATTCAGCCACCATAATATCCCATCATATGTACATTCATACTAAAAGTCGAGAAAGTGTTTTAAGCATACATACACATCCACACATACTGTAACAAAGTTTATTAGAACAGTTCATTTTTCCCATTTTTATTTATTCATTTTTTTTTTTTTTTTTTTCTATTTATAAATCCATTTATTTGTATTTCAATTTATTTTATTTATAAAGTACTAGAACATAAGTATAAGGTCAATAATTTACGCCTGTGTTTGGGATTATTTAGTAAATTTTTTACATCTGCCGGTAAAGAGTTATGCGTAACAGCTCCGGCATATTGTATTTGAATTCTTGTATGAAATTTATAATATCTGGAAATCTGAGCGTAATAATCTTTAGCAGACCTAGTTGAACCAGATTTAAAAGCAATCTTAAATTTGCTCCTATTTGCAATCATGTAATTTATATATATATATATATCACTTAACTTCAGTAACGGAATAAGTGAAGTATTTTTCATACCGCAATTTATAATTTTTAGAACTGCCTCCTGTAGAGTTTTTAAGGAAATTACATGAGTTAAATCCATAGGTAACATTAATACAAATCTTTTATAGTATAAATTAAATTTCTCTGTTGTAACAAACTTCTTCATCGAGTTTTTGGTTCTTTTTCGGGGAAATGTCCCCTATCCCCCTCCTCGTGGATCTGACACTGAAACATGAGTGGAACAAAAATAACGAAATGTCACCAAAAATGTTATATTATTACAGCACATTACTCGGTGCTAAACTCCTCAAAGATAGACAGTTACCAACTAGAATAAGAACGTACGGGACTAAAAATTGCGATAAACTTTGCTATGTACGATCTAAGGGGATTGACGATAAAATAGACCCAATGTAGAGGAAGAGGTATTAATAAAATTAATGGGGAACATACCAAAGGAAATTCGAAATGAAAAAAATCTGGAGAGATGGAAAAACAAGGTTAAAATTTGCTTGATAGCATGGTGTAAAGAGCAATAGAAATAGTAACAAAAAAAAAAAAAAAAAAGTATCGTAATGCTAGTAATAAGCACTTATAACATTGACGCTACGTTGACATGAGACTCGTTACTAACACTACTTTTAAGCTACTAATGAGAGAGTGGTAGTTGTATAAAAATTATATTGTATTATTGTAATATATAAGTTAACATTATTAAGGTATTGTAATAGGAAAAATTATATTAGATGATGGTATAATTGTAATCTAAATGATAAATAATGATAGTGTGGATTTTGTAGTACAGTAATATATAAGTTAACACGTTTTATGTTGTAACAGAATGTAGTACTTAAGTTAAGTTGATGTTATATTGTACAAATAAATGATATCATTATGTTGGAAACCCACAGACGGGGCCTTGTGGGACCCGCAAATTATTATTAAAAAAAAGAAAAAAGAAAATCCATTTCAAAATCCACGATACTTTTTCCATAGAATTATTCGTTTTTTGGTTCATTCAACTTCTACCATGCTTAATCATCTGTTATAATTGTTTACATTAAATTTATAAAGCAGCTCCCGTGACGTAATTGGTTAGTTAATTGTGTTTCGTTCGGATAGAATACCCCGCTGTCGCACATGGCAACTTCCTAAAATTTCACTTACACGGTGTTAATATCCGCAGTTGACGCACTCAAAAAAAAAAAAAAAAGAGAAAAGAAAAAAAACGTATTTATATTGTGCAATTCATGTTTTATGTTAAATATTTGGGCTTTTTAACATTTTTCCTAAAAAATAATATTCCGGCAGTTTAACGTAATATCCGTAAACAACATTAACATGGTCGTGAAGGCCAGCCAGAAATTTCTAAAATTTTTGAAATATCTTGTCGCACACAAAAAACTGAATACCATATTGCTTCATACGAAATCTTAGTGATGAATTTTATTTCGATTTTGTCAACACTGGCAAATCTGAATAGGTAGAAGGTAAGAAATTCCTCCCTAAATAAATTTTCATACGCATTTCATACGAATAACCACAATGATAAAAGTAACAAACCAACATTAAGATTCCCTGCCGTACAAAACTTTTAACCTTGAATGTGGAAAAAGATTGTTTAATATATATGACGATTATTGTAACATTGACATAACCGATTTTTTAAAAAGAGATATAGCGATTGAATTTTAAATTTCAGTGAAAAATTTTAATAATTCTAAAAGTAGGTTGCGTCGAAGGAAATCGCCTGTGTCAAGCATTTGATTATAACAGAATAAGGAACTGCTACGAAGGGTCTCATTCAAATTCGCTTTACAATTTTCGAAATATCCTATTTGGAAAAACGGAGTCTAAAATTTAGATTGAGCGATTGAAAACACAATAGCGAGTCGTAAATGAATAATTCATTAAATTATGCCTATTAAGTTGAATAAAAAATTCTCCAATAGCGTCGGTATGCATTTACTGACGAAACTCTCAGATTTGCATAGCGAGATGAATTATTCTCACCGATTTTTCTTTTTTTAATTCTTTACTAGCGCTAATATTCACGCTGTCTAACAAGAAAGTGTCTGCTGCAAAATAATTCGGAATATCATCTAAAACTGATAACTCCGAATAAATGTTCATACACTATGTAAGCAACTAGTTATTACTATTTTATTTCATTTAGAGAATAGAGAAGACGCTGCTTTACGACTACTTTACCGTAGTTCAACGCGACATGCATAGAGAATAACATCTTATTTCGATGCTTAAAAGATTTTACTTTTAATAACTCACTCGAAACGTATACTTTTAATTACAGCGCTCCCCGGTACTACATATTTAGGTACGAATGATTTGTTTGTAAACTTGCTAATCGGTTCCATTAAGGATGCTATTATATAATTCTTCCGTGCGCTGGATTTGTGTTATATGGAAATCAAAAAAACAAAATCGACAGACTGCGTCGTCAAACGTCGTAGATTGTTCCGTATTAAAAACAAATTGTGTAAATATCATAAATTTTAATAAAATATGTAAATTGCAGATCGCAACTAATTAACATATGAATGTTTGCCGAGTAGTAATGGCTCTTGTATTCGTAACTAGTCGGTAAATATTTATATGTTAATTAATTGTAATTTGTGTTTTATATGTTTCATTGGAATTTTTACGTTAAACATCGTCTTTACTACCCCCTGATAGTTCTTTACGAACCGCAAACTAATAATTCTATAAACTTCGCCTTACTTGAAATTTTACATAATTTTCAAAGAATGAAATGAAACTTCATCGAATAAACTTGCAACCCAACGTTCTTTTTTTTAACCTCCACATTGTATGTGACGGAGCTTATAGTAATGTTTTTCAGCTCTGATCCGTAAGGTACCCATTCACGACACAGATTAATTGCAGTCTAAGCCTGCAGGCTGCTAAGTCCAAGCACATCATATATACATAGTCCGCCAATAACAGATCTGCATGTCGTGGACTGTAGTATATCATTTGAACTACCATCGTACTACACACACATAGTTCACGGACAATTTAAAACGTAATTTTAATAAAGTGATGTTAAATTAGATATTTTTCTTAGATTCAAATCTTTATGCCGGACAAAAGATCTTCGTAGAAATAGTTGAAAACCTGCAACATTTGTTACCTTAGACACTTGTCTACAACATCTATCTTTGTACAGAAATAAAGTCAAAATGTTACCCAAATAAAATATTAAAAGACGAACACGGTCAGGCCCGGATTAAGTGTATAATAGGCCCGGAGCTACGGAAATATTAGGAGCCCTTTTCGGAAGTGACAAAATTATCACTTATATAGAATAACTAAATTGTCTTTAATTTAATTTAATTATATTATTATGAATTCACGAATTAACATATAATTATTAATGTAAACAAAACTAAATATCATATAGACAGTGGGTAGAATTTTTGATGCCAAAAAGAAATAAATATATATATATATATATATAATTTTAAACAATGAATTTTTCAGCAAATTTTAACCAAAGATTTACATAAAAGGATAGTGTGTATGCATGTGTTGCGCGTGTTCACACACACACACATTCATACAGACATTTCCTAAAAACGTAGATTCCAACTCGTTATACCTTAAAACAAATTTCTGGTACGCTTTTACGGAACTCGAAATTTCATTATTACGAAGTTTCCTCCTCTAGGAGGAAATAAAAATGGATACAAAATTATTAACAAATAAATGTATTAAAAAATGCACCTGCTCTCCTATAAAGTTAATTCTATTTATTAAAAAAAAAAAGTTAATGCGTACGACAAATGATAGATTAATTTTTCATTACATGTCGGAAGTGGGTGTCTCTTGGGGGCCCCTTTATAAGGCAGGGCCCGGGACTGCAGCCCCCCTAGACTTCCCTTAAATCTAGGCCTGAACACGGTTACTAGATCATATATAAGAATGAGACAGGTGTATGCTTTTTATTTTTCTATTTAATAGCACAGATCAGTTTTTTAAATGTTTTATTTTTTAATTGTTGTTTTTCTTTTTCAATAATTGAACGGTTTTATGCATTATTAGCGGTTTTATTATTTTTTATTTCGTTTTTTTTTTTGTTTTTTTAAATAAATAAATGTGTTGCATATGTAATGACTTACTCCACCGGTAAAGTTTATACGGAAGGTATATTTAACTATTAATTTATTAATATTCAGTAAATATACGCTAAATTATTTACACGGCTGGGTTTCGTCAGCCCCGCCCACTTTGAGCTGGGAATCCAAAATAGGCGTATTCGTTTGTGTTTCGTTTGTGCTTGTATATGTAACCAAACTTTTCGTTTATGCTCTCTCCCTTCATAGTTTAATTAGAAAAGTCTTTGGACAGGGCTGGCGAAACACAGCCGCGCTCATGTAAAGGTAAGGGTTGAAAATTGTGTCATTCGTTTGCGTTTGTTTGTGCATCACTTGTTTTTGTTTGTGCTCACCCCCTTCCCAATCTGGGAAGGGTGGGGATAGTTCTGCCCATGTTGAGATAGGGGTTGAAAACAGTATCGTTCGTTTGTGTTTGTTTGTGCCCATTCCCTTTACAATCTGGCAAGGTGGGAGTAGTCCTGCACATGTTGAGGTAAGGGTTATAAACATTGTTATTCATTTGTTCTTCGTTTGTGCTTCCCTTTGTTTTTGTTTTCACTCCTTCCACTGCAGAATTGGAATGGACGAAGCTGGAAAAACAGTACCTTAAGAATGTGAAAAGGAACGATGTATTTGTCTAATTGGTAGACAAATCGGAATCAGCTTAATCATTTGTTTCTTCCGTCTAGCTTTTTTTAATTTATTTCATTTCAAGACGGTGCATTAGGAAAATCACATATGCTAGATAAAGCATTAATATATACCGGAATGTAACAACGAGTCATTTTGATCCTAATTGTCAACTTCAGTTTTTCAGTTTTCGTATATATTTTATGTTTTCTTAATTTTTCGTACATACTTTTTTTTTTTTTTAAATCGTGAAAGAATTTTCTTTGCCTATTTTGGAACAAATTTTAAATTTTCTACGATTTTTTATCATTTCATCACTTTAAAATTTTTAGAAAATATAAAACTTTTTAAAAACTATGAAAAATGTTTATTGTATTTTTTTGTATTGTTTTTTTGTGGCTCGTCAACCAGGCAGACTTCCAGCCAGAAATGATAGGTAGAAAAAAAAAACTAATCAGAATTTAATTCGATCGGAAATAGCTTAAATAAAGGAGAATCAGTGGCAAGTACGGATAGGTTGAGAAGGAAAGAATAGGATATAGGAAGCATAATAGGTAACAAGAAGCCTTAACTTTAAGAGGAGTAAATAAAGAGAAAAACGTTCCGCAGAAAGAACGGAATATTCGAAGAAAATGTGATCTGCGACAGGCAATTGATTTATTAGGATGTAGAAGACATTAAGAGGAGGAAGTCGTCAAAAAGAGACGAAATCGGGAAAAGGAAAATAAAATATGAATAAAGCGTAGGCGAATAATAGAGATAATAACTGAACGTGGAAGAGAAGAGGACTGTGGGAACCAAGGATTAGAAGCAAGATTAAGTTAAATTGAGAAATAGAAGGAACGATTAGTAGTAAAGGAGGAAGGCTAAGTTACACGTAGAGAAAGCCAAATAAGGTGTATTCGATTCAGCAAGCATTGCTGAAATAGGAGAGGATATAAGAACATTGAGGGATAGACAAAGACAGAAATTTTGTATTCTATACAACTTGGAAAGAAAGGATTTGGAGTCACAGCCATAGAAAAAGGAACAGCAATGAGCAAATAAAAAAAAAAGTAAGTCCGATTTTCTTGACAGGGCGTCCGGGATTGTGAAGTTAAGGTTCACAATGTACAAAGCCCAACGGCATTAACGAGAGTAAAGGGGCCAGTTCCTTTCTCTCGGCCGCCTTTACTTTCCTAGATTTCTTTGGTACCCAATTATTTCAGGCTGGGTAAACCTGGGAGCGACTTCGATCCGGAACGAGACAAATCTCGAACCCGTGACCTCTGGCTAAGTGCCTTAACCAATAATAATAATAGATCTATATAAGGCAATGAGTACAAGAGGATCACCTCCTCCCCATTTGGTTGGTGATAACGGTTTCAGCAAGTTCAGTCTTTTAATAGCGGAACAAGAAAGATAGTTGATATGCTCGGAAAAAGTTAGTCGACTACTAAGATACAACACCAAAATAGCAGAAGCAATTAACACAAGGAAGAGATGTATTAACTAAAGAGAGATTATAAGGACGACGAGTAAAAACCATGCAGGAAGATTTAAAAGGAGAAAAAGAAAGATGAACAGAGGCCAGAGAATAATTAAGCATTTCGTTGACAGCTGCAATATCGGAACAAGAAGAAAAAAGAAGAATATCATTGGCAAAAATAAGGAAAGGGAATTTAAAGGAAGAGATACCATAGCAATAGTATAAATGTTAAAAAGAGTAGGACTGAAAAAGGAACCCTAGGGAATACCATGGAAAACACTTCTTGCAGCTTGATACAACGGAGAGGAAATGTGAATAGTACGGTTCATCATAAGATTAATTGTCAGGGAGGTGAATTTGACCGGAATGTTAATTGTTGCCATTGTATCTTTCAGAGTTGATAAATGATCATTGTCGTAAGTTGAAGGAACATCAGTAGAGGAAGCTACTGTATATTGTTTATGAATGAAAAATTTATAAATATGGGAAGTAAAAAAACTAATGCAATCGACGGGACAAATTCCTCCAAACATATTAAAAGGAAGTAAGTAATTAAGTTTCAGTCACCAAACAAGGCGCTTGTTCCACATCCCTTTAAAAAGTTTCTTGAAACATGATGCCAAGGAGATAGGGCATAAGCAAAACATTTTTCTTAGGAATAGGAAGATGATAAAAGAAGAGGAGTAATACCGCTGGACAAAAAAGAATTAAAGAGGTCAAGGAGGAACACATGAGACTGCTTAGGCAGATTTTTGAGGACGATATACGGTAGTACTGGTAGAGTTTAGGGCAGACTTTAATTCGTTGATATCGAAAGCAGGTGTAAGAAGGTGAGAGGAAGAATTCTGTATGGAAGGGAAAGAATAAAGTTTAAAAGTCAGGAACATAAGTTGACAAAAGATGAAAGACTATAAAGGGAAAAGTTGAGGTTAGAAGGACATTCAGAGAATGGGGATTTGAAAGCTTTGGCCAATTTCAAAATATTGGGAAGAGGAATAATGGTTTTGTAGAAGGAAGAACAAAAATTCTTCCAAGAGGACTTCTTCGCAGCTATAAGTATGTACCTAGCTCTTTTTGACATTATTGATTGCAAAAATGATAATGATAAAGAAGATGGTGGGATCGAAGAGCAATATGAAAAAAAAAAAAAAAAAACTAAAAAGAAAAAAAAAACACAAAAGTAAATTCTACTACATCCACGCATATATGATATCTCTCTAAAACGACAAGAAGTGCCCGGTGCTAGTAGCAGAGATATAGTTAATGTTGAAAATTAAAATGAGACTATAAAAAATGAACTTGATTTTAGCCGTCTATTTAATGCGAGTAGTCAGATATTCATTTCGCATAGATGACGATCATGGTGAACCAAAAGATCAAATGGATGAAATACGATATGTTATAAGCTGAGAACTTGTTGTTCTCAGCTTATAGTCATCTGTGAAAGCATATCGTATTTCATCCATTTGATCTTAATGGAATATTGAACTTAGTCAAATATATTTGGAAACCCGAAAACAACAAATAACATTCATTTACAGCTTGAACAGAACAGAACATCTATTTAGTATATATAAACATAAAATGTGTACCACCTAGAATGAGACTTGACCGCATTACAGTAGTGCTAAAAAAAAAAAGTGTAACGCTTACATACTGTTAACGGAAATATTATAATACCATACACAAAATCAAAGCGGAAATAATATAATGAAAAAACCCCAAAAAATAATTAAAGTTACAGCCAATTTATACCACTAAACACGTTAATTGATAGTTTAGCAGGACCACTGATTAATTAAATTGTGTTTAATCCGACGATGCTTAAATGTATATCCGGGATAGCTGCTCAGAATTGTAATCTCCCCCATATTCTTTTTAAGTATGTTGTTATGGGAAGAGCAGCAATGAAAAAAATTATTAATTATAAAATCTTTTACATAGGACAACTATAACTAATTATGTGTATTATCAATTTTAGTTCAGCGGAAAACGTTTAAAATACACACGTTAATTGATAGTTTAGCAGGACCACTGATTAATTAAATTGTGTTTAATCCGACGATGCTTAAATGTATATCCGGGATAGCTGCTCAGAATTGTAATCTCCCCCATATTCTTTTTAAGTATGTTGTTATGGGAAGAGCAGCAATGAAAAAAATTATTAATTATAAAATCTTTTACATAGGACAACTATAACTAATTATGTGTATTATCAATTTTAGTTCAGCGGAAAACGTTTAAAATACACCTACAACGCATATTATTTCCTAGTAACCGGAGTCTGTTAAAATCCGAGTTTGAAATAGAACACCAAACTGGAGCTGAGAGTAAGCCAATCTAATGATGTTTTTATAGATAGTAAGCTTGTTTGTAATATTTAAGTAAGATCTTCGATTGATTAATAATTGGGTATAAGGCTGCAATATCTCCATTTGTTTTCGCTTCAGCATGTTTTACCTTAAAAAAGATAATCTCTTATCTGGAATTACACCTAAATATCGAACAGCCCACCTAATATTCTGGTGCCTTTAATACTCAATTGACTTGGGTGGATGGGGTATATGCGAGTAAAAAGGGTATAGCTTCTGTTTTAGTTGGATTAATTTTGATTTTCTATTTTTCTAAAAATTTTAAAACCCGAGAACTGTGCAACTGCAGACGATTATAAATGGTAGACGTTTTATATGAGCTACAATATATAGCAGAGTATCATCAGCATATAAAGCCATACTCGTGTGTTGCAACTTAGGCAGATCAGACAAGTAGACTGAAAAGAGAAAAGGCCCCCCAGTACACTACCTTGAGAGACTCTTGCGACGACAGTTCTAGTCATTGATTTAGCATCTTGTAATGAAACGTAAAAAGGTTCTATTGCGTAAATAACTTCTAATTGATTTGATTAAATAGCTTGGAAAATTATATTTTTACATTTTGTAAATCAGCCCATCGTGTCAGTATGTCAAATGTTTTTGCAATGTCAAATAGAATTAAACCTGTGTGTTTATTTACATTAAAGTTATGCGCGACATAACCAGCGATCCTAGCAACCTGATGCGTAATAGATCAGATAACCAGTATTCAGAGTGAAATCGGGTATAAATCCTCCGAACATAGTTTTTAAGTTTAATAATATTCTGGACAAAACACGGAACATAAACTTACGGGAACATCTGATACGTCTTTTTTTGGCATAAATAGATTAATACTGTCGGTAATTAATTTAGTAAAGTAATTGAATCTGCCATCACTATCATCTTTAATTGGCTGATTTAAATGTTATCTGAGATGTATTTTTTGAAATTATCCCAAACCGCATTATTAAAGTCTGAATACGATCTATTATTCAAAAGCGGTTTTGCAATATTAATAACCGGTAAAAATTGGTTTATGATCAGAGATAATGTGATAAAATGTAACGGAGAAATTTACACTAACATTTTTTGCTACAATTAGATCTAAGACACTGCATCGAAGCTGATTTGAAGAAAGAAAGTAAGTAGGTTCTCGAGGAGCCATAATTTAAAGATTATCCTGAGTGGACATATTGAATAATATATTACCTGTTAAATTTTTGTTGAAGCTGTCCCCCCATATTCTACTTTTAGCATTTAGATCACCAACTAAAATGACCTTCGAATGTAAGTTAAGGAGTGGTCTAATGTCGTCGGCAAATTTATATGTAAATCTAGGTGGCTTATATACGGCGTGCAAACAACAAACGAGTTTAAATTTTGATTAGCCTTACATGAAAATTTGATTGCATGGATCTAATCATTCGTGTGATTTTATTATTCTTCGTATGGTTTCACTTATTCACATTCTCTCTTCCCCCATTCCATTCACATTGTTTTGCTGCAGGTTTCCAGTCCTTCGGATACCTTTTCGGTAATGAAGCAGCTGATTCTTTGTCTCAGATTGCTGTTTTCTCCCGCTTCCGTTAAAAATCCCATCCTTCACTTTCCTTCCGCCGAGTAAATTTGGTCGGATATTTATGCTTGCTCTCTTTTTTAATAATTATTCATTTCAGTTTGCATCACAACGAGAGAACCAAAAAAAAAAAAAAAAACGACAGCTGATGATTAATATCCGCATATTTCCGTGATACATATTGATTATGCCTCTGGAGAACAACTCCATTTTTACCCAAATATGTCTCCCATAGGTAGGTGGTCACAGATTTTCTTGCTAGCTATGTCTGAAAATTCTCGAGAATTTTGCGGTACCGTGGTGTTTATTAATTCTCGTTGAATCGGGTTATAAAATCTCCCGTGTGTTTTTGGCTGTTTTTAAAAAGCATTATCAATCTTTCAGATTATTTTTTTAAACTCTGAATCGTAAATCTTCCGTAGTGGCAAAAACTATGTCCACTAATTTTACATTGACAAGGCATTCAACAGAACTCTCTACACATTTCCTTTTGTAACATTTTAATTTTGAGCATTTTTCGACGTTGATTGTTATTGTTTCTCCAACCTTGTTATAGCATTCTTCGTCAGATTCCATTCCTTGTTACTCCTAATTGCTGCTATGTACACGTGCTGATGGGTAATCGTCTATTATTGGCAAGCCCAGGGAAAACCCAAACAAGAACAAAAAAAAATAACAAAAAAAAAATAATTCCGATACCTAGAACCTTAAACCCCCTACACCTTTATCTAAGACACGTTCAGTATATAATCACACACTTTTCCCGTAGCTAAAAGTTCAGCTGAATTTGCTTCTGGAAGCAAATTTCTGTGCCGATACATAATGAATTACTAACGATGGCATAACGTCTCCCCTCTAACCCTCGCTACTCCCACGACCGTGTAATCAGTAATAAACTACAAAAAGAGACATGAAAATTTAATTCAATTATATTTGGACTATTAATATGGAATAATAAGAGTTCATGATGCCAATAAATATTATCGTGAACGTTATTTAATAATGAAGTACGAGTATATTGTAAAAATTCCATAACTACATTACACTAATTTCATAAAATAATAAATACTGTTGACATTGTCGTCTCCGTTTTAGTCGATATTGTTGTCCGTTAGTATTAAAGTGGTTACGCAGCAATAAAAGTATTTATTATTTTAATTATTTTAATATATTAACTTTGCAGATGATCAAAAATCTATCGTTAATTGAATTTTCGAATGAATTATTAGTTTTGACTATGTTTAATGATCGAAAACTCAGTACTAGCAAATATAAAATTCGAATCAAACAGTTTCATTTTTTACTTCAGTTACCGTAGAAGATTGAAAGTACAGATAATCTAATTGGTTATTGAAATTAATGATGATAATGATGAAAACAATGATAATGAAATGTGGTGAAAATTAGGTTCATTTAAATTTATGTAAATATAAACATCATGTATAAATAAAATAAATGTACAATAATTATTATTTAAATCAAGTTGTATTTATGTTTTTTATTACGTTTGCGCAGTCGCCATCGTGTTTTGACTAATAAGCAAACCATATAAAAGTGCACATATAATTATTGCTCGGAGTGAAATGTGAAAACCAGACTAATGTTGATAGTTACAAGTTACAAATTATGAAATTAAAATTTTTGTAACTACAATTAATCTAGAAATTTAAAAAGAAACACCGCTATTTCATAGTTTTAAGTTTTCACTTTTGTCAGCAGACCCCATGACTGCAGCATTTTTTTTTTTCTTCTTCTTTAGGCAAGTCTTGCTAAATGCATTTATCAAACTGGAGAAATTACAAGGGAGACAAGATACAAGAAAGGACAAGAATTACATTAAAAAACGGTAGTAAATTTAAAAAGTGAGAGAAACAACAACAGATACGAATTGAAAGGCAAGCACGTAATGAACACTGAAGGAGTAGGAAAATAAAGATAGAGTCAAATGGTGTTAATTGATGTGAATAAGATGGTACCGGAATTAAACACGCAATCAACGTATTTAACTGCAGCATGGAAAAGAGAGATCAAACGTAAAGACTCGGTTGAGATTTTCACTGAAGAAACCATTGTATGTACAAATTGGCTATGGTATAGAATTAAACGATGGATCCTTTTTTTAGATCTATAAAATTAGGCCCTTATTACCTGCGGATTTTGAACTCCAACGAAGCTGCAGTAAAAGAAGTAGTTTCCAGAAGAATGTGCACAGCATAAATTTCGAGACAGATCCGCGATCAAGTTTTCGTAATAGTAAGGAAAAATGTTTTCTAAGGAGTTCGACTAGATTTTTTTTTTTTTAAGGGGTTCACAACGAACCGCTAACGATTTTTTTTTTTTGTTCTGTTTGTCGCTTACCATTCAGCCCGAATTACAAATTTGAACTTCGCCCTTTCCCAAAAAATTTTCTAGAAATAGGACATTTAATAGTACAGCCTGTCCTAGTGAAAAATGCACTAAAACGAATTCGAAGCCCTTTTAACCCGAAAAATAACAGCAGATGCAAAAGAAATTACTCACCAACGACGACAAGGACGAATACGACGAGGATTTTCAGACCGAAATCTAAGTTGACACAAAATTTAATAATGATTACTAATTGCTAATTAGGTTAAGTAACATCGCGATACGGAAGAAATGAAAGAAAGAAAGAAAAAGAGAAGTATAGCGGGAGATTATAAACATCCTGAAAATTGTAATTAAAAATGTCCCCCACCCCACCCCACCCAGTCGTCATTTGGTCCGAGGAAACGATGAAAAATACTTCACAAACACCGCACTGGTGCTTGCTTAAGTTGAAATGCGGACCGAAATGACTAAACCAGTATGTGTGGTGTATATTCATCGACGCTATAGACTAACGAATTTCCCATTACAAAATGACCCTTTCGCTACAAGAAGAGTGACGCTTAATTAAGACCATTCGCGCTCCACACCCTTTTCCGTCGAGCTTTTCAAAAAACTACTCTAACCATCGCCGTTCAAAGGAACACACTTTTTTGTAATATTCATCCACTCCGCGCGCACCGTGATTATTGCATTTTCGGGGGTTTTTTCTCGCAATCAAGGACAGAGATTCGTTTGAAGTCGTTATTCCGGTTAAATTTCAGAATTCGTCGATGTTATATATTTACCTGTTCCCGCTGTGCCGTTTTAAACGGACTTCCCCGCTGTAACCTCCCGTTAGGCAAACACCGCGGTGAACAGCGGAACGAATTTAATTTCGAAATATAGAATTCTATCAAAAACGGAAACCGATCTTCACCGAAATGATTAGCGGCGAACGAGAAATAAGCGGAAGTGTTGTAACTGACTCTTTTCGCCAGACCTCCTAAAATGTGCAGCAGTCGGAAGAAGGGGTGTAATTCGGAATCCGACTATATTCGACCAGCTGACTAAAAACGAAAATTTATTACCGAAATTTAAAGGCAAATTTTTTTGTTTTTTTTTTAATCAGAAAGGGGATCCCGCGAACTTTATACACCGCGAACTGCAGGAACTAGATATGGGATGGGCAATTATAGGAAGCAAGACTAAAGGGCGCGAATCTTCGCCGCTCGCTTCCATTAATTTTTTAACTATGTTTTTTTTCTACGATGAAGCAAAAAATCACATGCGCGCTTACGGTTACACGCGTGAATACGCACCTGAAATTAGCTATTATCGTTTTTTGAAGAAAAATGATAATATACGAGTATCTTCTTCCAAGTCGTTTAATTTCGAACGTTATTATCAATAAGCAGAAGTATTATCAAAGTCAAATAGTTAAAGTAAATAATGACTGTAAAAAAGTACGGAATGTAATTAATAATATCGTTAACAAAAAACAAAAAAACAAAACAACAATTGATGATTATAAAACATTTCGAAACTACAGTTTAGTGAATATGTTATACGTTCAGTTGAACAACATAGACACACAAATGCCACACTCAGTTACTGAATACTAACTCCGATAATTCTATTTTGTCTTCTTTTTTCATTCCACCTGCAAATAAATCCCAAATAGAAGCAATAATTAATTATCTAAAAATTCGTAAGGTACCTGGATGGGACGAAATTAGGGTTTAAGATATTGAACAAAACCCAAATATATTTATATTCCTATTTTTACGAACATGATCTCAACTCTATTCTATAAAGGAATCTAACCCTCCTGATGGACTGAAAAGAGGCATTCTCAGACCGATATATAAAAAAGGACCGCAAATTCAATTTGAAAATTATCGTCCAATGACAATTATACCTTTAATAGCTAAAATATTAAAACATTACAATGATAAACATTTAGTCCACCGCTTGAGGACGTAGAAAATTTTAAATATCTAGGTATATATAGGTGTATATATGGAAAAATCCTTGAACTGGAAAAAAACGCATTTAAGGTTTAAATTCGAAAATAAGACAATTAATTCCAGCTTTATATAAAATAAAACAGGTTCTAGCATGTGGCACACTACGTATATAATTCAAATATGGGGTGAGGCTAAGCCCCCAAGATGTACTATTTCTATTATAGACTACTAGAATTTAATGTAAAAAAAAGAAAAAAAAAAAAAAAAAACTTATCGCTCAGGCGAAAAATTTGATTAACAAGAAACCAAAGTAATATATGTTTTTAGAAAGTTTGTATTGAGTCGATCGGTTGTGTTCTCGTGTTCTTGTTTTTTGTTGTTCAATTTGTATATCATCGCTATCGCATATTGGGGAAAAACCGCAATAATCATCATCGGCCAGCTTGCTGGCTGATAAACAATGAAATCGAATAATACTACCTTCACCGCTCCACCAAATACAACAGATATCCGCCCCGCCTCCCAACCAGCCATATCACCAACGTTACGCAATATCCCCCGCTTCCGCAACACCATGACATCAGCCATTCGTTGTCAAAATCAAGTAACCATTTATCGTATCCTATTTCTACACATAATATCCAGATTATCAACAAACCCACACCATCACCATCATCATCATCAACATCTTACGCGCAAAAAGCTAAAAATAAAATAACTCCGATCACCAATTTCGTCTACCCGAAAGAAGAACAGGGAATAATTATCTCGCACACTGATAACTACAAACTTCGTGATTATCTTCTTGCAATCAAAGATTTGGTAGGCGGGGCGTTCAAGCCGCTTCTCGAATTAGTAATCAAAGAATCGCTTTATTTCTGGCAAATGAACAGATCGTTGAAACGTTTCTAAACATTCATGGTGACGTCCATCTTGATGACAAATTCATCATAGCTCGCAGACTTAAAACGCCGGCGAGAAAATTGATCTTCTCAAATGTCTCGCCAATTATACCTAATGACTTATTGGAACAATTCATTCGGGCGCAACTAAAGCTGCAACCGGTGTCCAATATGTCTCTCCTACGAGTTAATACCTCTGATGGAACTGTTCAGCCATGTGATCAGCTGGAAACGTCAAATCTATGTAAAACCTGAACCAGATCAGCCAGTTCTGCCGACATCCTTTCTATTCCCATTTGGTGACAAAATGCACCGAATTTTTCTTAACCTTGATGAATATATCTGCTTCAAATGCAATAGTAAAGGACATAAAGCAGATGACTGTAACATTCCACAAGCCAATTACTTAGATGATATACTAACAGAAGACAATGCTCCTTCAAATATAAAGTCAAACGCATATTCTCCTGGCCACACAGATCTCATAGCAACTGTATCAGCTAATGAAACACAAAACGTCGTACAACTGGCTCCTATAACCACACAACCGATTCAAACATTCATTAAAAACCCCAAAAAGACTCAACTAGATGAAGACACAACATTCATATTCATGAAGCCGAGTTACAAAAAAAGCAAAAAAGCTAAAACGGGAAAAAGGAGATCACAACGAAACCCGACCGCCACAGTTCTCGTGATTCAGAAACACAATCCGATTCAGAAGTAGATAAAATACAACCAAGTGATACCGAAGAATCCCAACAACATCACGCATCGCACAAATCACTTAATCTAATTTACGAGCCTCTGAAAAAGAACATTTATGAAAATGGATCGAGATATCGGCTGTCTCCGGAAAATCTTGCCCTCTTTATAGATATGTGTAAACCAGCCAAAATCGCATGTGATGTTGTCAAGGACTTCACTAGCGACACATTAGAGGACTTGTTTCCGTGCTAGATGAGAACTATCAGTTCCTATCTGACCGTGGAACTAAAGCAAAATTTACCAAGATTATGACGGTACTAAAAGATCAAGTACAGTCCATTCCTAACTCAGACCCAACAGTTTACCCAAAGCCATCAGACTGAGCGACCAAACATGGAAAAACAATCACCGCAAGTTGTCATATAAACAAACATAAATGCAGGAAGGTACATTTATTTCGTGGAATTGCAATGGCATATATCTACACCATGAAGACCTTAAACTTATCCTATCAGAATATAATCCGTCTGTCATTTGTCTCCAGGAAACGCATCTTAAAAACAACCAAAATTTCCGTATCCCTGGCTATAAAATAATTTTCACTACAGTACATGACTAGGCATATTAATAGCTGTTAAATCAAAATATTATTATGAAATAATCGAGTTAAACACTGGACTACTAGCGTGAGCAGTCAACGTTTGCTTTAAACAACCAATTACAATATGCACTGTGTATTTTACAGAGATAATTAGTACGGAACATTTCTTTTCATTGATAAAGCATCTGCCTAAACCGTTCATTATATTAGCATAGCCCTATGTGGTCAAGCAAAAAGCCAAATTCAAGAGGCAAGATCATAGAAAATGCAATTAACGCGTTTAACCTCACATTGCTTAATTTAACGGAGCCAACTTATTATAACTGTTCTTATCGAACATAGTCTAATATTGACTTAGCCTTGTGCTCCTCTCAATTGAGCAGTAAAATACAATTTTATGTACATCATGACCTTGGTGGAAGTGATCATTTTCCGATTATTATAAAAAGCCAGTTACAGCCGGAAACTACTACTTATGCCGGAAATAATGTAAATCCGTTGCCGAAGTATAAAAGAACTAACTGGTTAAATTACAAAGCTCGATGTTCGTTACAATGTTATACCATTACATTGGGCAATATTGACACTAGTGTGCAGACGTTTACAAACGCACTCATCGAGCAGGCAAAAACTGTGCAATTGCAATTAGAAACAGACGGAACGATTTAAAAAAGTTAAAGTCCAACCCGAATATGGAAAACCATCTGAATTTTAGAAGACTACGAGCAAAAGCCAGGTATATTCTCAAACAAGCAAAATTAAACTGCTGGAAAAACTATGTAGCAACCTTAAATCCTGGTACACCGACCAAAGTTGTGTGGAAAAAAATTAAATCCATCGAAAAGTCAACGCCATACTTTACACCGACATGCATAAAAATCGGTAGTAACATATGCACTAATATTGACAAAATAAACGCCGCGTTTGCAGAATTTTTTACAATGTCAACTAAAGATGAAAATCAATTTATAAACAATACAGAATTATCCAATACTGGTAAAAATGCTACTTTTGGTCTTAACTTTACCAGCAACAACCAAGAACCATATAACCAACCTATCACGATGGAAGAACTGTGTACTGCCATTAAACGTACTAAACCGAAAGCAGTCGGTTCGGATAATTTTCACATTTATCTATTAAAATATGCACCTGACTTTATATTAAAAACTCTGCTTGAAATTTACAATCGAATATGGTTCTCAGGTAATCTCCCATTGCAATGGAAAAATGCCATTATAATCCCACTACTCAAGACAAATAAGAATCCAACACTCCTCGATAGTTACAGACCAATATCTCTTACATCAGTTCTATGTAAAGTGTTAGAAAAAATTATCAATGGCAGACTACTATGGGAAATCGAAACACCTAATTTAGTTACAAATATTCAATATGGATTTCGGTCAGGACGATCTACCATTGATCCGATCCTTGCGTTACAGCGCTCCATAAGTAAAGCTTTCTCAAACAAGCACCACTTATTAGCCGTCTTTTTCGATTTCAAGAAAGCATTTGACAACATATGGAGATAGAAAATTCTTTTAACCGTACACTCCTGGATCTTCAAACGTCGCCTTTGTATGTTTATTGCGAACTTCCTCTCTGATCGCTGCTTTCAAGAAAGATTGGGATCCGTTCTGTCTGATCCGCATACGGTACGGACAGGAGTTCCCCAGGGATCCGTCCTCAGCCCAACACTGTTTAATATCGCGATAAATGATATTGTAAATCAAGTGCAAAAACCTGTAAAATCACTCCTTTTTGCAGACGATTTATGCATATTTCTTCCATGCACTGATATCAACTTAGGAGAAAGCGTTCTGCAGAGCACGATTGATAGACTGCATCAATGGTCTAAAGATAATTGTTTTTCAACAACAAAAACCACAGCAACCCATTTCTGTAGGCAGAAAAAATGCAATCGCATAGTAAGTCTAACTCTTAATAACAACCGTATAGTATCCATAAATAAAGTTAAAATATTTAGGAATGACATTTTACATCAAACTCACTTGGAAAGCACACATTAACGCATTGAAAACTAGCTGCGGTAAAAAACTAAACCTATTGCGGAAGCTATCGCATACAACCTACGGCGCAAACAGACATAATCTATTAATGCTGTATCGTACCCTTGTAAGGTCCAAAGTCGATTATGGTGCACCAGCCTATGCTTCCGCTAACATATCGACCTTAAAATGTTTGGATACTATCCATCATAGTGCTCTGCAGTTAGGCAACTAGAGATTTCCGAACCTCCCCGATACCGAGTCTACTATGTGATTCAGCGGAGTGGCCATTAGATTTACGACGAACTTATCTAATCGTGCTGGCTTTCAGCATCATAAGGAGCATAGAGCCAAACTCATCGGATGATACCACGATCACGTTATGTCCATTCTACATCAGCTAAACATCCAAATTCCAGTACTGGTCCGGGACCCCATATCTTCTATGCTATCATGATGCAACCGAGCCCAGTGCGGAATACAGAGCTTTAAAAATGCGGAAAACTCCGTTTTTTTTTTTATTTTGTTTTTTTTATTTTGTTTTTTTTATTTTGTTTTTTTTATTTTTTTATTGGGCTTGTCAGCTACGGACGATTACCCATCAAGAAGGAAGGACGTAGGATAAACGGAAACTGAGGACACTAAGAAAGTTATTCGGGGAAGGTGGAAACGGCCAGAACTACTATGGAGAGATAGCAAGGGAGTCAAAAAAGATCGGTACTAGAACTCGTGCAATTAGCAGTCCGAAGGGAAATAAATTTGTAGACGAAAAAATATGCAGGATAGGTTAAAGGAAAGGAAAGCTCTCATGTCTTGTTAGCCGTTATACCTGATTATAATACATATATTATATATATTTAAACGTGTGACCAGCATAAAAAGAAAAGTATTTTTATCCATGTCTGCGATTGTTGGGCTGCGCCTACAAAAAGATCCTCATCAACAATATGGCCGTAACTGCAATGCAGTGCCCACAGTGCCCGATGAGGGAAAAGACAAGACATCACTATTTGCCTACGGTTGCGACTGCAAAGCAGTGCTCGCAATTCCCGTCCAGAAAAGCAAAATGATTTATTATCCATTATTCAAACGGCATCTGCGGACGACGAGCTTACGATATATTAAGGATAAAAAGGAAAGTGACTCCACATCGGAAGAAGCCAGCATGGTCGCCAAATAGAGTAGCGTTCATACTAACTCCGGAAGATCCGCACCACCTTGATCCAGTACCACTATGGCCACCATCCGAGCAAAGAGGCCCACAATGCACCATGTGAAGGCGGCGGGGGAACCAAAATCTTAAGATAAGAAAAGGATGAGGGATTTGCTTAAATGTTTATACGGTCGTGGATTAAAGACAAGAATTTAGCAATAGCAGAGACAACAGGCAGTGAGGAAAAGGCGAGGATAAAGGAAGCACAGTACGGCGTGGGAATATTAAGGGATAGTGGATCTGAGTATAGTATCAATCTTTCGGAAGACAAAGATGCACACTCAAAGAAAATGTGGTCAGCATCACAATCGAGTGTATTATCTACACATAATGGACAGAGGGGAAGGGAAGTAATAGAAAACCGATAAAGAGAAGCAGAGAGACAGCTGTGACCAAAGCGAAGGCGACAAAGAGAGTATATAGTAGAACGACGAAGGTGTGGGAAGTCTAGGAACCAAGGGTGTGATGGTGGAAACGATTGAATAGACAAATATAAGGACCGCGGATTTGTAAAGGAAGGACCATACAAAGATTTCCAATTTTCAAATTTCCGTTAAAACGATTAACGAACGTGCGTCAACTTCAGACGTAACGATACCGCTTACCGACTTTAAACATCAGTTTAAATGCCATTTTACCAACATCTGGAACAACGATTGGCAAAATTTACCTACAGGAAATAAATTACGCCCCATAAAATTGTCCACGAAACCATGGCTTTCCTCAAGCCGAGAAAGCAGAAAACACGAGGTAACGTTATGCAGACTACGACTTGAGCACACTCGCCTTACGCACTCATACCTGTTAAATAAAGAACCTGCGCTCCAGTGCCAGACATGTGATTGCTAATTAACCGTCAAACACCTACTGATTAAATGTCCAGTTTATGAATATTATCGGAAACAACATGGAATACCATCGAATTTAAAGGATTTGCTGTGCGACGAAGAAACCGTGCTTAACCAACTATTTCAGTTTCTAAATTCTTCTAATTTGTTAAAGTTGTTATAATTTTGCTAATCCTTGTTAATTTTTCTTTATTTTCCTTTTTCTCCTTCCTTTCAACTTTCATAATTTTGTAATTCCTTGCCGTGTCTCTAGCCTAAGTTGCTCACATAAAATAAATAAATAAAAGTAATATATATTACATCTACCCCCGGGGCATAAATCTACGAATTGATAATACTGATGATTCAGTTTTAATTAAATTAATAAGTTCGATCCCTAATCATATATTAAACGAAAAAGAACTTGGTGTGTGGAAAAAGTAAGTAGGGAAATGGCTGAAAGAATGGTGTAAAGAGTAAAACCCAAGGTCCGTCCCGAATCTTTTTATTTTATAATTTTCTTTTATTCTCTTTTTATTTATTTGTTTTCGCTCTTCCTTGTTCTTTTTTCCTCTGCCATTTCTCTTTAAAATAAGATTAGGATTTTTTTGTTTTTCATCTTTCTTTTCTTTCTTCTTTTTGTATTCGAAGATATTTAGATGAGTATTTACGGTTTGTGTACGTGTTTATATGTGTGTATTACGTTATAATTTATATAATCTTAAGTTGAATAATATTATGATGTATAGGATAAGCAAGTATAGTTGTAATTTTGTATTTTTTATAAACGTTAATGAGGGTGTCGGGCACTCACACAACGAGCAGTATTTGCCCTGTGAGACCTACAACTTATTTTAAATAAAAAAAAACAAAAAAAAAAAAACAAACAAACCCAGTTGTCATCAGTTACCTCCGCAAAGCGGTATTCATTTGCATTTCTGTGCACTAGGCCGTTTTATATTAAATGTTCTTAAAATGGTAATTTTAAAGTATTCGCCATATTGAGCGATATCTCACTCGCAGTAGTAAAGGATGACTTATTATAAACGGTTTTCTTTAATTTTTGAAAGAGAACCATAAGTTGAACATTGAATTTCTGTCGAAATTCAAGTTACGATAGGGGATTTTTTTCCGCATTCGAGACTAGCGGAGATTGCGACTGTCTCAGTTAATTAGATTACTGAACGGCTCAGAATTTTATAACATTCCATTACATAATTCAAATCAGCAATTCCATCGGCATTTTGATCAGCATTTTAAAATTTGCTTACCCGAGAGATTTGAAGTGATAGTAGATTGGCACATTCACGGATTTATCTAAACTTCATTGAGACAGTGCTGCCCCGAGACGTGGCAAATTGTATCATTCCAGTGACGACATCAAAGATTAGAGAAGATCAATGTAGAGATTGTGGGCTACTTATAAATAGAAGTAAAACTACAATTAACATAATGGACAGGTAAACGATGCGGACTTGATGCTGTGAATAATTTTGTATATCTCGCGTCGGTATTAATTAAAAATGGAAGTTGTCTACCAGACATAAAGCGGCGACTAACTATAGCGCGCAATGCAGTCATTAGACTGACAACGATTTGGAAAGATAGAACCTTGTCGCTGAACACATAGTTGAATTTGTTTAGCCGCCTAATTTTTCCAATGGTCACATACGCAGGCGAAACCTGGTCCCTTACCGTGGAAGATATTAGCAGGATTAATGGATTTGAAATCTGGGCTTATAGGGAATGGTTAAGAATCTCATGGATGGGTTGTAAAACAAATGCTTACATTTTAAACAAGCTGGATATGCGTTTAGCAAACAAGATAAGGAAAAGATTTTTAGGTTTTTTGGACATGTGGCGTGCGACGTAAACTCCCATACAACGTCAGCTTCTTAATAAAAGCAGTGCGCAGTAGGAGTGCTAATAGAACTGAAAACGGGCGAAGATATGATGGCTGACAATCATAATGGCAGCGAACCAGTCCTAGAATGTAACACAGCAGAGATCAGTGCGCTACGGTCTAACTATTTCTGCACGTGCGAGAATAAGAGGAAGAGATTTTCTTTACGAGTTAATATTTCCCGACTTACGTTCCGCTATATGTAATTTGCAACAGTTGAACGGAATTTCGATAATATCTATTTCCAAGTTATGGTTAGGATGGAAACGTTTTTTGTTTGTTTTTTTTGTTTTTTTTATATGAGGAATAAAAATCTTAGACGTACCTTCATTGACGAGAAGAAATATTAATGCACTTCTATATTTTTTGGAATTGTCGTTATCCCCTTTTTAGGACAGACGGATAACTCGAAAAATGAAATTAATCATTACATCATAACAATAATTAGTAACCGAATGTAATTTAGAAATTATTACACGAAACTAAAATGTAATGTAGATACAATTACTACTTCAACATTTTAAATCCGTTAACTTAATGCAACATTTAAAACGTGAACAGTAAAATGTAAAAAAGAGGAAATGTTACGGCCTGAAAGACAGCTTTAGAGTTGTAGAAAAAAAGATATACCTATTTATTTTAGCTCGTTCGGCCGCCCGCGATGGTCCTTTATTCTGCAAAATTCCTACCTCGGACATCCTCCTTCTTTCCTCAGCTAATCATTCCCGACTATGGTCGGACATCTATCCTTCCCTATTTTCTAATCCCGCCTCTCATTATCTTCAAATTCAACCGGTTCCCTCTTCCCAGCCGTGGTTTCAATCCTATTCTTATCAACGCTCCGCGATCATTTCCTTAATCAGACTGCGTATTAATCACTCACTTCTACCCTCTTCACGTTTTCGTTTTTCCCTGTCCCCTTCTCCCGATTGTCCCCTTCATAATTACATCTCTCCTCTCACATGTGATGCAAACCACATCTTCTTTGAATGCCCTGCCCTTGATTCCGAGCGCTCTGTTTTGTACTCGAAAATCTTGGCACTGGGTCTTCCTGCTCCGTATAATTCTTCTTTTGTCCTTTCCTTTCCATCCCCAGATATAATCCCTGTACTCCAATCTTTCCTAAGCTCTATTTCTAATCGTCTTTTTATTTAACCCCTTCCTTAATTTCTATTGTTGTTGGGTCAATGCCGCTGGCGCGCCCAAAAAGATAAAAAAAAAAAAAAAAAAAAAATATTATCATAAGAGGAATGCGTAATGAAAAGTGCGAAGTATTGCATGCGATTCCGTAGTAAAAATGAGTCACAAGGAAAGAAGTTTATACTGCTCAATATGAAAAGAATAGAAAGAAGAAAGAGGCCAGAGGCCCCTAGTAAAAAGGTTAGCAAAAATAAGGACATAACGAATTCAAAGCCTAGCTAAATCCGCTTATAGCGATTGGAGATAAGAATTCGATGTGAAATCAAAAGAAAAATAAATTAGTAATCGGTTGAAGAGTCTGAAAAACTGAATGTACAGAAAGGTGTTTTATTGTACGTATAAATAAACAGACGAATAGAAAAAAAGACACCTCAAAGAATAAGTAAAAATAGGAATAAGGAGAAAAATGTTGACTAGTTAAAGTGGATAAATAAGCAAAATAGTTTGGAGGCAATGAGAATATGTTTTATGAAGAAGCGGTCAGCAAGAAACAATCTGCGAATGTGTAAAGGATGAATGTTAGCTTCTGAGAGTATTGCAGGAATAGGAAAGGATTTCAGAACTCATGGGGCAAAAATGATGGGCTTTATCGAGTCTGGAAAGAAGATGTTTAGGAGTGTAGCTATAAATGAGAAGGAACCGTAGTCGAGCTTGGAACGAATAATTAATTTATAAAGAATAAGAAGGTGATTTGAATCGCCATCCTCTTTGTATGACAAAAAAGAGCTTTTAATACGTTAGTTTTTGTAAGACAGAAAATGTATAGATAAGAAAAATGTTTTCGCATAAAGATAAAATCCAATGTCAGGGAAAATTTAAACATAGCAAAAGGATTTGATTAGTGAAATTGATACATTGTTTAAGGAGATATTAATCAAAAAAGTGTTATACATATATAGGCGAAAGGAAGGTACAAGCAGATAGAGGTGGTAAGGTGAATGATAGAAAGAATTCAAGCATGTTCAAAGAGTTATTGAGTTCATCATCGGTGTAGATAGTACAGATTGAAGAGATATAAACAAGAGTGTGGTCGCGAAAAAGAGTATAGCGGCCGGGGCAGAGGGGGGAACTAATCCAAGCGAGTAAATATTTAAAAAAGAAGAACTTAAACGTAACCTATTAAATAGATCGCGGCATACATATCTAGAGACAGAAATGAAAGAAGTAGAAAGATGGATGGTTCTATTTTAAAAAATCCGATTATACATAAAAGAGGAAAATGGAACAGGAATGCAAATTGAAATCATCTCATCCTTAAAGAACGTGGTATGAACATTATCGAAAATCTGAGATATTAATATAGGTGTTATATGACACTGTTTGATACATGAACATATTCAATTTTCTCTTCCTTACTACATTGTCGAACGTAATGTTCTGTCTCACATATGGGACTTTTGATATATCGGACTTTCCCTTCTATCCAGCTAATATTAATGTTCAGTTTCCTATAGCCTTACTAAAAAAATTAAATAATACGCGCGATCAGAAATAATACGAAAAGGTTCAAATTTAGTAATTCCAAAAAGTTCGTTGCATACATTTTTATTTAAGCAACTTTAACGATATTTTTTAAAGGAATGTTCAATGTAAATGACGTTGTCGAAAGAAATTTCATCTCTAGGCTGCAATAAGTTTCCCTGTTTAATCGCCGCAGTAAATATTTTTGTTGACGAATGCATACAAGCGTTGAAAAAAATATTATGCTCAAAAAATAATATTTTTCATAATTACTGAAAAAACTTAAAAAAAACAAAGAAGATAACTAAAAATTGGTTTTTAAAACAGTTAATGCACAAGTGTTCTATAATGACGGTGTCAGTTTTGTCGCCTAAAGGCTTATTTTATTAAAAGGGAAATTGTAAACTTTGCAATTAGTTTTCAAAGTGCAATAGAATTGTGCGGCAATAAATTAACAAAGTCTAACAAAGTCTAACAAAGTCAAAAAAAGGTTAAAAGCACGAAAGAAAATACCGCTTATTTACTGAAAAAATTTCAAAATAAGTTCTTAACCTTTACAGGCGATTAAATTTCTTCGACAGATCAAAGAGGAAAAAAATTTCGTTTAAAGAATCTCCAGTTTTGATGAATTTACGTTAGCAAAATACTCGCATAACGCTAAAAAAAAAAAACAAAAAAAAAAAGAAAAAAAACAAACAAAAAACGATACAGTTATAAAGGGGATATCCTCTTTATAGGGAAGTCACCACAAAAATGTGACTTACAGTAAAATAGGCGATGCTGGTAATTCGAATGGCAGCATAAATATTCATTTATTAGCTTCTTTTCATTGAATCACGTACAATTCAATACTAAACAAAAGTAACTGACTACCATTAGGCAATTAGCTCGTCTTGCTGATTATAATAACCGACCAATTTAATCTAAATAAACATACTGGTTTGTTTCTGTTAGACATCGAAAAAGCTTTCGACACAACTTGGCATAATGGTATAGTATACAAAATGTTATGCTACAACTTCCCCACACATTCACAATTCTTATAAAGTGCTATCTTTCTTCCAGATCTTTAACGGTCAGGCTGAGTAATAATTACTCCAATCCGATAGCTCTGACTGCTGGCGTGCCACAGGGTAACATCCTCGACCCCTTCCTTTACATCCTATAACATCAACCATTTACCACGAACACAAGACGTTAACATTTCGCTGTATGCTGATGATACAGCAATATTTGTGTCTTCGAATATAGTCGGTATCATTAAAAACAGACCAACGGGTAGCTATAATAAAATATATAAATACTACACAAAATGGAAAATTAAAATCAACCCCCTAAAAAGCTGAAGCCATATTAATAACTAGACACGGGCCACAAGTAATCCCACATTTTGTTAGAATAAATAATACCGAATTAGATTGGAAATCTGCAGTAAAATATCTTGGGCTCATCTTAGACAGAAGATTAACATTTAATAATCATATAAACCGTATTATTGACAAATTATTCCCTATATTTATTAAACGATCAAAACTTAATATCGAAAACAAATTAATAATATACAGAGCCCTCATTTTAGTGATTATCCTCTATGCCCTATTTGGTGCAGCGCAAGCAAATCGACAATTAACAAACTTCAAATTGTACAGAACAAACGTCTTCGAATTATCCACAATGTTCCATTACAGACTAAAATTTCTGATATGCACCATATATTGAACCGCCCGTACTTGTCTGAACTTGTCAATAGGTAAGCTGTCAAGTTCTACGACAAGTGCCCGACAAGTCCATATCTACTTGTACATTAAGAACTATACGCAGCACATCGTGCAATCACGATATAATAAACGGATATAAACATAAAAGAATCAAACATTCGCTTCTAGTTAGCCGAACAATACTATTTCCCAAATATACATATATTCAACTATTTTTATTTTTTTAGCTGTCACTTACCTGTTTAGATGCTTAATTAATTATTCCCAAGTAACAAAACCAATCTTAATTTATACATAAACGTTTAGTTTAAAGCTAAGCAGGGTTTATTCGTACTTTTCCCTGTATTCTCACGCTTACATATAGGTATATCTTAATTTACGTCTATTAATGTAAATCGCGCGCGCATTAAGAGCTCTTTACTCGGTATGCGTTATTTCTCTTCGCTAAATGTTTAGAACAATATTCCTTCAATATTCTTTTTATTCATTAATTCATTCAAAAGTACAGGATAGAAAATCCAGTTCAAGTTTTCAAAACAAACTCAACAGCTGACCGACTAGAATTATCCAAAAAACTGAAGGGAATGACTATTTTTAAAGTTATATGTTACAAACAACTCTTTTCAGGGCTACTTTTGTGTTACTTTACTGAAATATTTTTCGTTGTATTTTATTAATTACTTTGTTCCGCTCGTGGTACAAATTTGCCCATTAAAAACATGCACAAAAAAGTGAACGCTTAACATTAATTTTTTTCAATCAGCATCGAATTCAAATTACAACAATAATTAAAAACTTATTAATCAGTACATATAATAATAATAATAATAATAATAATTGTTGAACGATTGTTTACACGGCTCGCATGCAAGTGCGGTCGTGTAATTAGATCTAATCGTCGGTGTTCTTTCCCCCATGCGCTTTCTCGATTCGTTATTATTATCGATATTTTTGTAAGTTTAGTTTTCGGTTGTTTTCACTCTCGTTTTGATGGTTGTTCTCGCGTTTTGGTTTTCCTTTTGTTCCTTTGATAATTTATCGCGTATTGTTATTTTAGTCGAATGTCTTTCGCTCGTTTCTTTTTCGTATTTATTTGAAATAGCCCTTTTCAGGGCTACGCGCGCATTAAAGTAATAAAATCGGCTTGTTTCAAACCACTTCGTATTCCTTATTCAACTTACGCCAAAGACAGAAAAACAATAATAATAATAATAATAATAATATAATCATTCACTTTCTGTAAGCTGAGTAATCAACATTTACTCCAATTTGTTTTGTAATCGGATCCAAAAAATTAATGTTGTTGAAGAATAATCCAAAAGATTGTTAAGTATATTACCCTGAAATGTATTATACCTTTTATTTAATTATTTTTTACTTTTAGCGCATTTGCCTTTTTTAACTTTTACGACAAACTTTGAGGTCGGTATCACTTTTTTACCGCTGGTACACTTCTGCATATTGAAATCAGTCTGCATAATTATACGTAACCAAATACAAAATAAATAAATAAAACAAGTTCAGTCAAGCATGATGTTTCATGCGCTCAGGGTTACTCAGTATGTTAATTTATAGATAACTATAATATTTATGTTTACATAATGCTGAAGGAATTTGATTTTTCCGCTGCAAATAGGAAGGGGAACGTGGTTTTTTGCGATTTTTTGAAATTATCGCCATCTCGAAAATTTCGTTAAGGAAATGAAATACGGTTTTGTTTCCGACAAATAGCGATCTTTTCAACATTATATCATATGCCGGGGGGAAAAATATATTTTTTTAAAACTTTTTGAGCTTTCGGCGTCCCAACGGTCCTGTATGCATATGTCTAAAATACGTTTTGGTTTCTCCAACGTTTTTACTTGGGCTAATATTTACATGAACTTCCTTTTTTTTGCTATTTTTGACCCAAAAGGGGGAGTTAATTAATTTTTTTACTGTAATTTTTTGATTTTATGAAAGGAGTTCTGCATTTTATTTTATATTTCGAATTTCACCTTTAAAGGTTTATCTAGTAATGAGTTATGAATTTTTAAATGATTTTTGAGGTCGTTTTAAGTACCGTATTATATATTCTTGATGGTTTTTTGCGGTTTTTGCCGCCCAGGGTAATCGGTCATCTTGAAATTATAGATCGTTTTAAAGAGAATTTTAATTGTAATTTATGTTCCAAATTTGAAATTTATAAGTCGAACCGTTTGTGAGTTATTAATTTTTATTTGATATTTTGTCGTTTCTGAACCATCTTATTAGCATTCCGTACATTACAAACAGAATCCTAAAAATCTTATGTGCACATGTTTTTTCTAAATGAGACCGAATTGTAAAACGGTGAAAATCATCGCCGAAATGGAATGTCGATCGTTGTGTTCGTAAAACGCGTCTCGCTCGGTTGCCGATGTGAACATATCATTTTACTTGGCTCGCAAAATTGTCATTTTGTCGGCTGTCAAAAATTTCCTTTGGCTCGCCAAACTGGACCGCCGTATGTTTATGTGTGGTATGCCGTAACTCCTTTCGATTTGCAATATGTTGAATTATCATTTCCTAAAATTGCTCATCAGTTTCCTATTTCATCTACAATTCGCTATACCGCGATAGGATGCGTTGTTGTCAGAGAAAAATTTTCTTCTTATAGGTAAAATCATTTAAAGTCATCAATCATGACAAAATAAGGAATTCGGTTCACAAAACCGGTGCATCCAAGACATACGTTCCGTTCTCAGGTGATTGACTGGCGAGGCTGCGTTCCGTTCCGACTGGAGGCTACCATTGGCTCCGTCGCAGGTTTCAATTTTCTGAGAAAAGTGGATTGAGATATCCACTATTGATTCAGTATGAAGTTGAAATATAAAGATTTTAAGAATAATACAAATTTTAGAAAACACGTCAACGTAATTATTAACAAAATTTGAAAATTGCACTGAAAATAGGTAATTGAAGTACAAATTCTTCCTGGCTATTAAAAAAAAGTCGGCTATTGGCGGTAAAATCGATGTTAATTTTTTCACTACTTCAATGTTGACCAGCGATAGAAAATTTGCAGGTAACAGATGTGTGTTTAATAATTTTTGATAGTTTCATGTTCTAATCGAAGCAAATCAAAGGCCATAGATGGATACGAATTGTAAATATTGCCCTGGACAGCTATCGGGTTTATATTTGGGTGGTAAGTGGCTACCACCAAGGAACATTCGCGACAGAAGTTTCAGATTCCTCACTCCATTAGTTTTGAGAAACTCACTTTTTGCTGAAATTCAGTTCGCGTTTAATCCCCTTAAGTAGGTTCCATGTGCTGTAATAGCCCCAGTAGTTAAACATGGCTCATACACACCGTTAAAAAAAAAAGAAAAGAAAAGTTAATTTTTTTTTATATGCCCCATATGTTAGAAAAAATTAACAACCCCCTTCCACCATATTTTACCCTCCAATTGTGACACTTTCTAACATTGTTCATGCCTTTTACCAATGAAAATACACGGACATTAAACTGGCTTTTTTAAATGTATTTTAGACCTCTAAATAGCATATATTTCGGTCAAAAAAAAATGTTTGGTGGGCCATGGTCAAAATTATCAAAAAAGGTAGAGTAAGTGGAAATTTTATTGAAAATGAAGCTGTTTATGATGTATGTATTTCACCTGTATGCTGCTTATTTTAATACAAGATCATGGGCAAGAAACACCGAGACTGCCTTGAGCCCTCTTATGAACCCTTGTAGCATTCCGACCGCTTAAAATTGTGTCGAAACGAGGTAATACAAATGTGCACCACACTTAGGCAGACAATCTCAAGAAAAAATGCAAGTATTCTAATGTATGGAAAGGAATTTTTTTTTTTTTTTCGATTTCAGCCTCTATGGACTACGCTAAACAACTAAATTTTCATTTTACATCTTTTCCCCTTCTTCCTTCCTTAACATCTTTCCAGTATTTCTTGAGACCCTCTATCAAAGCATTTTTATGGCTTATCGAAAGCGACCTCTTCCGGTTAACTTGTTCTATTTTAAAGATTGACGCCGCAACTGTTTTATGAAACCATTCCTTATTAAACATTTGTGTTTCAGTAACATCCATTAATTCCATATCCTTTTCACATTCATTGAACCATGCAGGTTTTATTTTCTTCGTTTTCATGAATTCATAAATTCTCTTAGTGGTTAACCTGTCCTCTTGCATTCTGGTAATATGCCCGTAAAATAATAATCTTCTTTTCCTTATTGATATGGGCCATTGTTGTTCAATTTTGCTATATAGTTTATAGTTCGAAACCCATTTGAACTGTCCATCTCATTCCATTTAACTCCTATAATCTTTCTCAGGATTCTCCGTTCCCTTATTTCTAATTGATCTGTTAATATTTTCTTGTTTAGATTTAACGTTTCTGATGCATATAGCCCTTCTGGTTTTACAACTGTAGCATAATGTCTTAGTTTTGCTCCTATGCTCATTGCTTTTTTATCATAAACATTCTTCACCAAGTGATATGCCCGACCTAATTTACATATTCTACTATTCATTGCTTCTTCTTCTAGTCCATTTTGTTGTATAAGTTCCCCTAGATATTTGAACTTTTTAACATTTGGAAAGGAATTTATTTATTTCAATACCCAGTAAAAATAAAATCGAAAACATCAACCCTCGTCGCTGTTTTACATTCACTAATTTTCATAATCAAGGGAATATAGAACGCAACAACAAATCCTTCGCGATACAACCTGTGCGCATCGGCCGTTACAGCCGGCAGCGTGAACTGAGCAAAGATTTATAAAAATTCCGCCAAAATCAGGCAGTGCACCAAGTGAAGCGTGTGCTAGAACACTGTGTGTCAGTTCAGGCACGTATCTCTCATTAATCAACTGTTGTAATTGGTGTTTCACCGTGAAGTTCATCACACGGACGATTGCCACGGCGTTTTGTCAAGGTAAAAAAATGTTTTTTTATTTTTGGTGTTGTTGCGAAAAATTTATCTTAACGTTGTGTATATTCATTGGTGGATGTCCAGAGAAAATAATATACGTTTTTACGCAGTATTTTTTCTCATTGTTTTGCAAATTACGTGATCCAATATTTCATCCGCATTATTTCTATCGTTGCTCCGTGGTGGATAACAAAATATTTTATCAGCACAGTACTCTGTACAGTATACGAATACGATATAGTAACGGAGTTCATAAATAAGTTGAAAGCCACAAGTGGAAAGTATGGCTTGGAAGTAAAAATCAGGCAAAACAAAGATAATGATAGTAGACAGAGACCCGAGGAATCAACCGCGAACGAAAGAAATTGCGAGATACTAAGTAGTAGACGAATTTATTTATTTTGGATCTCTGATTACAAACACAGGAGGATGTGGAAAAGAAATCCGCAGACGTATTGCAATGGTAAGAGCTACAACAATGAAACTAAAAAAAATATGGAAGGATACAAATATATAGCGAAGAACACCAAGTTAATATTAGTGACACATTGATCTTTCCCATTGCGAAATATACATCAGAATCCTGGACAATTAAAAAAATAGATGCAATTCGGATAAATGCCTTCGAGATGATGGGAGTGTACAGGAAAACGCTGCGGTAGCGTGGACGGCACCCCGAACCAACAAATCATTTCCAAAGGAGCTGAAGATAGAAACCAGGCTCCTGCGGGAAATAAATCGGAATGCGATCAGATACTTCGATCGCATAGCCAGGAACATCAATTCCATGGAAAGAAACATTATAACGGGGGGTAAAGCGCAAGGAAAAAGTCGCCGAGGAAGATGCCCCTACTACGTTGGGCTGATCAAGTAAATACGCTAACTGGGTACAAGTTGTCAGAAGCATTCCGCGTAGCAATGGATCGAAATAAATAGAAGGAAGCGGTAAAAGGAATATGATGCAACCACGTCCTTACGTAGGACAATGGACTTGATGATGATGACTGTACCTCGAGAGGAGTCCTTTGAGGTGCGAAAGAATTTGATCACTTGTGTTTTGTTTTTTTTTATTATTATTTTTTTCTCATCCGGGTAGATTTTATTAAATAAGAAAGCCCTCGAAAGAAAATAAAATTGTATTTCTTGATCATCCCTAAAATCCGGGATCCAGGTTTTTTCCTTGCTTCGTGTAATTTTTATTTTCAAACTCACTTCCAGACGAAATGAGGCAAAGTGTTGTATCGGTAATAAATTTTTAAGAAAGACAAAAGGTACACTTTCAAGTTCATACCGGTTCAAAATGGTGAGACCGGCTAAAATTCTTAACTGGCTATTTAACACCGATGAGACTAAGGTGGCGATCGAAGAAGACAACGACGGGGATGGATGTTTTCGATTTTTTATTTTTACCAGGTATTGAAATAAATTCCTTTCCATATATTAGAATACTTGTGGTGCACATTTGTATTATACCTCGTTTCGAAAGAATTTTAAG
This sequence comes from Icerya purchasi, assembly GCA_039619475.1. Taxonomy (NCBI): domain Eukaryota; kingdom Metazoa; phylum Arthropoda; class Insecta; order Hemiptera; family Monophlebidae; genus Icerya; species Icerya purchasi. Next base: position 73,416,017 of record CM077115.1, on the reverse strand, counting down.
CGCGTTTGTAGTGCTGTAAGGGTTCATGAGAGGGCTCAAGGGATTCGATGCTTCCTGCCCATGGTCTTGTATTGAAATAAGCAGCATATAGGTGAAATATAAATATTACATCATAAACTGCTTCATTTTCAATAAAATTTCCGACCATAACCCATCAAAAATTTTATTTTTTCACCAAAATATATGCTATTTAGAGGTCTAAAATACATTTAAAAATGCCAGTTTAATGTCCAGGTATTCTCATTGGTGTGTCACGTTTGGACGGTGAAATATGCTGAGAGGGGGTTGTTAATTTTTTCTAAAATATGCCTCTCCGATGTGTCTACAACATATTGAAAAATTAAAAAATCGGTCAACTTTCGTTCGAGAAAAAAAAAAGTTAACTGCATTTCAGCAGAAAGTGAGTTTCTCAAAAACTAGCTTAATGAGGGATCTGAAACTTCTCGTCACAAATGTTCCTTGGTGGCACCCACTTACCGCTCAAATATCAGCTGGATAGCTCCCCACGGCAAATTTACCATTCTTTAACTCAAACACTTTTTAGCATAACACGATAGTGTATCGTTTATTTTTGATTCTATGTAATCGAATCACTCCATTTCCAAATTATGAATACACAGTATAATACGAGTATATTGTGTTACCAAGAATACGCACAAAACTGCACATAACCGAGAGATCGCACGAAAATCCACATGAAGCGTGTATTCAATTCAAATACTCAAAAAAAAAAAGAAATGAACATCGCCGTATTAAAAGTTCAACGGTCGATGTCGATTTCCGCACAGTGTGGTAGTGATTTGCAAATGTTCCCTAATATGTATATACTAAGTATGTAAAAATTAAAGAGCTCCCTAAAATCGAAAACGGTATAAAAGTTCAATAGTCGTAACAATTGTAACAATCGTACTGGTTGAAATGAATTAATTTAAGATCGATGTACACGACTCGAAATGATCAACCTCATCTAACAGCGTGTGCTACGAGGGAACCACGTAATAACTACTTTAATAATATCCGTGAGTGTAAAAAAGTATTTCAACCGCGTATAAAACACACTTAATTCAAATACTGTCCTATAATCGGAAGAGTTAATTAGCGAGCAACAAATTTCAGAAACTGGTCAATAAATAGAAACATAAAAATTAAATATGAAATTAAAACATATTTACCTAAACTTTCAAACGAAATGCACATATTAATACGCGAAATATGCAGTCAGATCCAAGAAATTACGAATAGTTTGTCAGAGTCACAAAAATAGTTCGAAGAAAATATAGATCACAAAAGCTGTATATGCATAAAAACCGAAGAGCTATCTACTCTTAATAAAAAATATTAAGTAATTAGCAAAATATACACGAAATATGTATTTAAAAAATTTTAAAATGTATTTGTGGTATGCACACTGTAATTAATAATGAACAATATTATTAGTCCAGTCAAATTAGCAAATTTCAGGTGGATTTTGAAAAAGGCGGTTAATAAAAATTTTTCACCGCGAAGGAATATAAAACTGTTATCGAATGGACATCAAATTTTATGGAATTCCCATAGAAAAAAATTCGCAAGTGTGCGCAATACCGGGTTTTCACCTTTTTCTATTACAAAAAAGTAATTAATAATACCAAAAAAATATCACTCGTTATAGATCTTTAAAATGGGAACAAATGCATTTTTGTTTAATTGAAACCGGTTTATAAGTTTTCGTAAAAAAAAAAATAAAAACTGCAAAAAATATCGAATTTTGAAAAATTACTTACGTGGTTTCTAATTATAGTATCGAACTTTTACCCCGTATTTAAATTGTAGGTATTTGAGAGGCCTAACTACCATTAAAATTTGACTTCTTGGTATTCATCAGTTTTTGCTGGATTGGCAATAATGTTAAAGTAAAGGTCGCCCCGAAATCCGGCCTCCGATTTGTTAATAATAGTTTTCTAGAGTAAAAATTATTCAAAAAGGGGATTTTATTCTGAAGGAGTTACTCTACAACTAATATTTCATAAAAAAATTTCAAAAAAAACGGTGCCCCGAAAAAGGTGTAATTTTGCGCTTCGGGCGGCCGCGTCGGCACGCAGTGGAGAAGTACTGTGGCACAGTGGGAGAAGTGTCGTCTTTCCAAGCATCCGAGCGCCATTGTCATTGTGATGCCCGCGGGACCAACAAACGTCCACCGTTAGAGAGCTGCGGAGTCTAGCGTACGCTCTTGTACAATGAATGTTTATGCCGTGAGAGTTAAAAATCTGAGTATAAGCGTTAAAATTATCCCCGGTGAAATCAACACGTCACCTCGCTTCCCTGTCAAGATTCAAAATTACAAAGACATGCATCTCTGTTGTTCCGTACGCAAGCGCTCTAATCTCCCGATTAGCACACTGTTAATGCGTACAAATTCAAAAAAACCAGTAGATCGTTGCGTATCCATTTTCGCTGTACTAATTTGAAAGTCGAGTGTGTAAGTGTTCAAAATTAGCTATCTCCGCTTTCATAAATTATCCTCCGGAACTTTTGCACCAGTTCACATTCATATATAAATATGTATTCAAATTTGATCGAAGTATACTATTATCAAAAATTAATGCGACCTTTCCCTTTCCCTTAGTAAACCCTAGAGAGCACTTTCTCGGCCTCTGAAAGTAACCCCTAACCATTCCTGCAGACGAACATGCACGATCGTTAGCAATGCAACTACCAAAAACATTCAAAATTTATAAAAGTATACTATTCTATATCTCCAAAATTGACTCAATACCAGCGGCATGAATTAAATATTCAACATAATTTTCTTCAATGCAGCCTAAGTATATACCATTGCAACATCAAAAAGGAACCCAGGTCCCTCCTTTCCGGTGCATGAGTTCAAAGTTTGTGTGTAGTCGAATTCGGCCTAAGTATATGTAATTCTACTAGCAAAAATTCGCTCGAACCCAATTTTTCAAACGGTAGCGTAAGTATTCATCATCGGAAATTATCCGCCATGCGTACGCAGGCATAATCATTCCCGCGCACATATAAGCAACAACAATTTGTTGCAAACATCGATTCTACTCTTTATTATAGTATCCGTGTACAATTTTTTCGAAGTCCGCCAAAAAAAGATTCGAAAGATAAAACTTAGAAGATTAAATGAAACACTTTTTGCGAGTTGTTTGTTTCCTGCATTTTACTTTTTAATAATCTGTTTATTTTTTAAAAGTATTGCACGTATAGAGCATTTACGAGAGCTACAATAAATTAAAAATCCGAGGCAACGAGCACTACAAATGTTCAAAGATAGTTAAAAATCGTTTGAAATTCGTGCAAATTTTAAAGGAATTTACCGAAACGTGTTTCGTTTTTAGTGATTTTTCTTAATTTTTTATTCTAAACGTGTATTTTGTAAATATTCCGATATACATGCTGCTATCTCTTCAGCAAGTTGAACACAGTAGAGTAAGAAATTTGTGGAAGTGAGTGTAAAAAACACAGTGTGTTTATTAGTTGACTTAGTCTTCATGGGCGTAGTTAAGAATTATTTCTGGGGGGAGGTAGCTGACCAGCTTAATCTGTATATATATATATATATATGTATATGTGTGCGCGCACGTATAATCTTATTATATTAAAAAGTTGATATAAAATGAATAACTTAAATAAATATATAACCGAAATAATCGACAACTTATTTAAAAAAGGGGTTTATTTACGGATCACTTAATTTTTAAATACTATGCAAATCCGTACCAAAGAATCAATATACTTCAAAATCAGATACAGTTCATTATAATATACTTTACTGATTTATAAACTTCTTATATAAGTTTCAATTTTCTGTGCTTTTCACTGAACCGATTAAAGACGGCTTCGGAAGCTATTGTATTTTTTACTATTTCATTTTCTATACGTAGGGAAGACATACATATATGTGAAAATCTATTTTGGAGCATGTCATCAGATGGCCTCTATGCGCATAGGAAATTATTGTGATAATCACGGTATCAATTTCGAAGTATATTGTACTTTTACATTTTTCAAATTTTTCTCCGTGTGACATTTAGACGATTCTTCTAGAGGGAGCAACGAGTTTTCTCGCGTGGGCAATGTCCACCCTTGCCCCCTCCCCCCCATCTAGCTACCCCCACGTTTGTCTTTATTCGAAGAATTTTTACACCGTTTTCCATCTGATACGTAAGCTGGATAGGTGTAATGATGAAATTCGGTCTAAACGTTATCATACATTTTATTACCCTCGCCAGTATTACATAATCGTGAATTCTCGAATGATCCTTTACCCCCCTTTTAAAGTTGTTAATTGTCCATGCGTTCGTAATATCATTTATTTGCTTCGTTGCTTTATTTTTTTTTTCTCTCACGCATGTGTCTTAATTCGCTTCCGCTCATTCTAGGTATATATAAATGTCCTAAAGCCGCAATGTGTGCTCGACGTTAGTGCACTTGACGAATTTTTTGATTGGCAACAACTTACTTACTTATTTTTTTATTTTTCTTTCTTGTCAACATGTAGCATACCTGTAAGCAAACAAAACTAGTGTACTGTCTGTTCTCAATTTTGAATGATATTTCATTGTCGTCTTAAGTGCCGTTTGAACTATTATAATATACACTGTGCTGCAGACGCACCGTCGGTTTTAGCCCTTGCTGAACCCAACATTCGCTGCCGACTACCATGTTGAACCGAACTCTATGCAAGCGATACAGAAGCTCACGACTCTACACGATGACGTAATTTTAATCCTTAATCTTATTATTAATCATTTTAATTTATTGTACTTTAAAACTTTTTGCGTGTGCAGCGAAATAAATGTCAAAGCGAAAATAAAAAAAAAAGTCCAATACTTTCAATTTCAAAATATTCGAAACTCGATATATAGATTCGAGATTTTAAACGAATCTTTTGCAGAATGTTCCGTTCTTAAATGTTTTTTTCATTTTTAAATTTAGCGCCTGAATCGATTACGTAATATGCACACCGTAGCATAAATAAAATAAGTCTGATGGGGCGAGTGTGTAAGTCTGAAAAAATACAGGAGCTGCTGGGTGAAAACGTTCGAAATTTGAATCCAGACATTTAAAAGAATTCTCTAAGAGAATGGAACGTTTTCAGTTTTTTTTTTTTTTTTGTTAATCTCTATTTGTCAGTACAGAGGGACACGCATAAACGTATTAGAAAACGAGTGATTGCGTTATTATATTTAATTTGAATGGTTTTTTTAATTCGGACAGTTTAAAATTGGTTTGCTGGTAATTTAATAGAAATTAATTTAAGTATATTTCAAACATTATATTTTACTGTAGAATATATGTATTATCTGAATTTTTTACTTATTAATGCATTTTTATTGCACTTTCACGGTGAATTTAAAGATTTTTTTTTTTTTTTTTTTGTAGATTATTTTATTAATAATAAATTTCACTTTTTACGAATTTTCATTGCGATCTAGAAAATGACTAAAAAGAAGAGACGGAAGGAACGATATGGACGAAAGAAAGAAGGGAAAAACATAAAGAAAGAATAAAGCGATATTGGCAGAAAAGGAAGCGGAAAATCAGCGGGGTCGTGCTATATAGTTATTTTGCGTGATCCTTAATTGGCCGTATTCGGATAGAAAAAAAAAAAAAAAACAAGAAAACACGGGGATAGTTTGTTTTTTGCAAAATGGATCACCGATATTTACAAATATTTATATATCGCGGTTCAACGACGATAGAAACGATTTTTTTGAAACTAAAACAGTTACATTTCTTACGATTAATAAACCAAAGAAAAGATTTTACTAGCGTAAACGAAATTAATTTTCCTAATCATTCTACCCGTGTTCGGTTCAGCTCAATATCCATGATTTAATCAGTGTCAAGGTGATGGCTTTGAGATGAGATGGGTGACATTTTTACGCGACAATGTACACAGCCAGCATGAGAGGGACTTTTTTTCGAGCGAACCTGCTTTCTGCTGACCTTATTCTTACCGGATTTTCGCACTAACACCTTTAAAACTCGCGAGCTATTAAAGATCAGAAATTTTTGTTCGGGGCGTAGAAAATGTCGGTTGTCTGCTCAGTCGGACGGAAGTTGCGAAAGTCGACTCGGGCAGCGAATTCCTCTCGAAAACGGTTTGTTGTTTTCGAGAGGATAACAATTAAGCGGCGGTCTCGCGTGTTAAAATGCAAAAGTTAAATTCCAAAAAATGTTAAAATATACAAAAAGTAAAGGCGCGGACCGGAGCGGCGCGAAAAAAGCCGACGATGCCGCTAATAACACATGTATCGCGATCGCATAATCCAAAAATGGGCGTCAATTAGAAGGACTTTGAATTGTTAACGGTGGCCTTTTGAATATTCAACATTTTCCGCTGGTAATATAGCCGCGAACGTATGCCGGCTAATAGGAGAGCGAATGCGGTGGCATTGCAGAAGGCGGCCGAGTTTAATATGTTGTTCATGCGTTTCTCGAGTAGGGACATACTATATTAATGCGTCCGCTTCAGCGCTTTATCTAGACGCGCGTATTAAACTTTATTAATATGCGAAAACGTATGCAAATAAACGTGCACAGTCAACTCTCTACAATGGTAATCGGATAGACCTTTTATTACCCGGTTATTCTTCAAAATAATGCAAATTATTGCTACTCTGCTCCTACGCTGGCTCCCGCCACCGTCTCCTTCCAAATCCCCCGACTAAACAAACGAACAAAAAACCGACCTTAGCCCATCTCGGTGTACACTTCCGTCGATATCATCCTATAATTAGCTTCAACGCAACTCGTTTAACGATTCATACATATATATATATATATATATATATATATATACGTATATATTAAAAGTGGCTTTATAGCCGACAAATTCTCCAGCATCCCCCTGAAAGATCCAGTTCCGGGGAAGAAAAAATGTAAAGTATCTACACTACATGCAGATACATCGGTACATGGATATGTCTTATTTTTCCTCAGCTAAAAAATGTTCAATGTAAAATTCCAGGAGCTCTCCACTCTCCTGGTTACGAACCGATACTCCTTGATACTATGGTAGCAGCAGTTATTTTGATCACCCATATAATTAATATCACACGGTTCAGTTGACATAACTCCTATGTTTTAATTAAATAGCGTTACAGTTTTTGCTCTTAAAAAGTTTTGCTTTTAAAAAGTTTTTCTTTTAAAAAAAGCGTGACAAACAATTTGGCTGGCCCCCACCGGTAAGACATATTCATGTAAAAAAAAAGTTGCTGTTTCGCAGCATAGCAACCATATGCTTTGCGATTTTCCGGGAATAAGAATAACAAAGTGTGATGTTACATCTTATACCGATCAAGCTCCTCTGGATGCGTTAATGTCCGCGAATTATTCCGTATTATATTGACATTTTTGACTTGCACTTAACGCCGGATCGTGCTGTAAGAAATTTTCGATAAATCACAATATCCCATTATAACTGTCCGGAAAATATCCTACAATACGGCGGGGTGTAAAGAGCAATAGAAATATAAAAGTAATAATAATAATAATAATAATAATAATAATAATAATAATAATAATAATAAATAAATATATATATTAAAAACAAAAAAAAAACACATATATATTGATAACATTGATATGAGACTCGCTACGATCTCCAGCTTTAAGCTGCTAATGAGAGTGTGTTAGTTATATAAAAATTATATTGTATCATTGTATATATAAGTAAATATATTAAGACATTATAATAAGAAGTAACAATTCAGATGGTGGTATAATTGTAACATATATGATAAATAATGAGAGTGTGGATTTTGTAATATAGTAAGATATAAGCTAACAATTTCTATATTGTAACATAAAGTAGTACATAAGTTGATGTTATATTAAACAAATAAATAATATAATTATGTTGGGAACCCACAGACGGGCTAGTGCCTTGTGGGACCCGCAAATTATTTAAACAAAAAAAAAAAAAAACAAAAAAAAAACAGAAAAATAGAAGCGCGAACGGCATTCTTGCATCCTTTTTTTTTTTTTTTTTTTTCTAAGCCACCCCGGTCTGTTGACCACAATTGGCGAGGCTAACAGCTTAATTATAGGTTAAACTTAAGTAATAATTACAGTTTTATATGCCTGTTTCCCTTGAAAAAGGACATAAATAATAGTATTACAACCTTAAAGTGCGTAAAGTACGTAAAATAAGTAGATAAGCCAAGATAACAAATAGTAAAATCTAGTACAAAACAAAAAGAGAAAATAGCCAGCTTATTAACAAATAGTAAAATCTAGTACAAGACAAAAAGAGAAAATAGCCAGCTTATATATGCTGTGTCTCTAAGAGTAATCAGGATCTTCTTAACCTGGGTCCAGGATGTCTCTGGTCCATACTCTTTTAAGCCTTCTCGCTTGAATGTTTCTATGATGCATGCTGGCAATTGCAATGTTTTCACTGTCCCTCAGCTTATTGAAAAATTTCCTATACTGCTCTTTATAATATTCATGCGTGTATGGTATCCTCAGATCGCTATGGAGAGTCCTATTGGAGACAAAATAAGGAGCGTCGGCTATCTGCCTGAGTATCCTGGACTGCATCTGCTGGATTTGGTTGAAATGGCTCCTGCTTGTAGCGCCATAGACTTCAATACCGTACCTCCAGATTGGTGCCAGGATTGCGGAGTATATTAGCCGTTTACATGGCAAATTTAGTTTAGATTTCCTACCGATTAATTGAGAGAGCAGCCTGTTCCTTGATTGGATGCGTTGTTTAGTATATGATACGTGGGCAGACCAGGTTAGCCTGCGATCTAAAACGAGGCCAAGATATTTGACCGTATTGCTCTGAGTTAGAAAGTTGTTGTTGATTTTAACTTTTGGGCATGTTCGCCTGTTTAAGGTAAATGTAATCTGCTGACTTTTACTGTGGTTGACTTTAATTTTCCATTTTACGGCCCAACTCTGAATCTTGTCCAAGTGTTCTTGGATTAACAAGGAAGCACAATTTGGGTCCTCATGAGCAGCTAAGATACAAATGTCATCAGCGAATGAAGCTGTAATAGTTGTCTTCAATACAGGAAGATCGGCCGTGTACAGACAGTACAACAACGGCCCAAGTATGCTTCCTTGCGGCACCGACGCACCAATAGGTTTTGGAGCAGACATAGCAGAGTTCACCTTAACTTGAAAGGATCTGTTCGACAAGTATGATTTCAAGACTGCAAATATGTCGTTAGGAAGAATGCTTCTAATTTTGTAGAGGAGTCCATTATGCCAAACTCGATCAAAGGCCTGCTCCAGATCGAGGAAGACCGCATTGCAATATTGTCCTTTTTCGAATACCGTAGCTATTCTATCTGTTATTCTGTGAACCTGTTGGATGGCTGAATGTCCAGTGCGAAAACCAAACTGATGATGAGGAATAACGCTGTTGACTGAGGGAGCCTTGAGGATTCTGTCCTGGAAAAGCATTTCAAGTATTTTTGAAAATGCGTTTAATAGGCTGATTGGCCTATAAGACGAAGGAAGAGATGGACTTTTCTTCGGCTTAAGAATTAGTTGGATAACGGACTCTTTCCAAGTTTTAGGAAAATATCCCAATCTTAATACTGCATTGTATATGTATGTCAGAAAAGTAATGCTCTTCTTAGGTAGCTTTTTGACTATTTCGTAGGTGATTAAATCTTTCCCCGGAGCTTTCTTTGATGATAGGTGGGCTATTTTATTCGCTACTTCCTTGGGAGATATATGTTTAGATGGTAGCGTTAGCTGACGTGGTGATTCCAGATAGTTCATTACTAATTCATCATTTGAATCATCATTTAGATCGTCAAACGGCTGAAAAATATGAAATAGATGGTCGCTGAACACTTCAGCTTTTTCGGTATTGGTTTTAGCCCATTCTCCATTGCGCTTCCGCACGAAGTGGAGTTTCTCTTTCTTTTGGAGGAAGGATTTGGTTACTTTCCATATTGATTTATCTTCAGGGTTTAATTGAGAGAAAAACTGCTCGTATCTGTAGCTTCTGTATTGCGTTATCTGCTCACGTAGTTGTTTGTGTAACGCATTATAAACTTTTTTAAGCGACTTCCTTCTGTTGCGCTGCCACTGCACCCTAGCATTTCTTGTTATCTGTATCAATTCTCTCACTTTAAAAGGAATATAGAACGAGTGTTCGCGCTGAGTTTCTCGATGTTTAGGATAGGTTGTAGATTTGTAAGTGGCAGCGTGTATATTTTTTGTAAAATTTGATATTGCTTCGTCTAGCTCATCAGGAGATTTTAAGCGTATATTGAGGTTCGTATTAAGTTCCATATATTTTGAAAATTCAATCCAATCTGTACTCCTGTTCGTTAGATAGGTTCGTGGTGTTGTTTCAATTGGTTCCAGTGAAAGGCATGCCAATACTGGGGCGTGGTCAGAACCGAGCAGGGGAACTGCTTTACATATCTTATTGACATTTTGCATGTTTTTCATGATAAAGAAATCCAGTACGCTTGGCGTTCGATTTATATGACTTGGCCAGTAGGTGGGTTCGTTTGGCGATAAAATTGAGAGGCCGCTCTGCTGAACTAGCTTTTCAATCATTCTTCCTCTTGAGTTACTTTTTTGGCAGTTCCACCTAGGACTAGTAGCATTGTAATCTCCTCCTACGATTGTATTAGTCCCCAGACTAGTAATTAGTGTTTTCATTCTTTCTTTTGGTAGAATAACATTAGGATGACAATATATGGAGGCGACAGTAAAATCGAAAAGCAGCGTTTGAATGTTTACGGCTTGTAGTTGGTAAGCGAAGGAAGCTTCTGCATATACTTCGTGCTGATTAATTCTGTCTCTTACTAGAACCGCTACTCCCCCGTGTGCCTTTCCATCGGGATGGGAGGTGCAGTATGCGGTATAACCTGCAATATTGAGACTGACGTTTGATTTCAGGTGTGATTCGCAGAGAAGTGCTATGTCAATTCTGTGTGATTGTAAAAATAATTCTAATTCCGCTTTTTTAGTAATAATACCGTTACAGTTCCAGAGCATAACTGTCAGAGACGTATTTGTTATATCGTTGCGTGACATTAAAGGAGTTTTTCTAATAATTTATTTAAAATAGCAAATAGAGGATTTACTATGGCTTTGAAATCATTTAGCATTTTGTCCATTGAGTCTAACATCTTAGTTGTTAGTACTTCTAAGGGGTCCATATTTTGTGTATTTTTTGTTGGGAGCCCAGTGACGTTATCTGTGAATTTTATGTTCTGCGTCTCGTTGAGTCTTGTATTATTGTTAATCCATGGGTTGCTGGAACGGAAATTACTAACCGGTAACGGGGGAAAATCAGCCTGTTTAAGGTTTACATTTTTCATTGTAGGATTAACAGTACGCATAATCCTTTCCTTAACTTCACGTTTATATTCGGGACATCCTCTGTAGCTGGCAGGATGGTCGCCATTACATAGAGCGCAAGTAGGTTTGATTTCCAGCGACTTCTGGCATAGTTTGGTGTCGTGTTTACCTCCACATTTTACGCATCTGTGAGGTAAGTAACAATAATTTTGTGAATGACCATAAAGCTGGCACCTTTTGCACTGAATCAGTTGTTTTTTGGAGTTTGCTTCTTCGACTACCACCTTTGTATGTAACAAACTCACCAACGTGAATATGTCGTGATTGTTAGGTGCCGGGTGTAAATCTATAAAATGCATAGGCAGCTGTGTCTTATATTTTGGGTGTATGACGTTAGTGACGTTCTTAATTTTAAAGCCTTTACTTTCAAGTTCAGTGCTAATTTCCTTAACGTCTGTTGATGGATGAAGGTTTTTAAGTATTACCCTAAAAGGTTTATCTTCCCATAGCTGGTAGGTAAAAAAATAATACCTTCGTGCTTGTAATGTTTTAATAATTTTTCTGTAGCTATCTACGTTCTCAGGGTTAATAGTTACTCCTGTACGAGTAGATTTTAACATAAATTTGATGTCTTTGTCTGCTAGCAAATCATTACGTAAGGTCGATATATTAGTGATATTTTTCACTAGTATTGGAGGTATTTTTTTATTCCTCAAAGAGTTGGGATGTTCGTTAGCATTTGGTTTTACTGTCTCTACATTAGCGATTTCAGTATACCTTTGATGATTATTTTCGTCGCATTCAATACTGCTATCCTCGTCCTTTAAAAATTTGAATATATTACGATTTGAACGAGCAGCCTCGTATCGATTTCCTTCGGAAGTATAAGCTGCGGTTTTTTTAATTTTGAAGGTTCGCTTAGGTGTTCGCCATTCATCTCCTTCACTATTTTCAGGGTTCGATAACTGCCTCTTGATATTATGTTCACTTTTAGTCTTTATTATTTTTATAGGGCTAACCCGTTTATGTGTGTAAGAAGTGGAAGCGGTAGCATGTTCACTGACCGCCGGTGTTGTTGACGTCATTAATGTAATTTCAACACTTCGAACTTGGCTATGATTTTCCTTGCCTTTAACTTTTCTATTGGTTATACTACTAGATCGCTTTCAGTATGAGAATAATTTAAATACGCTAAAACTTGTACTAGTGATCTAGCCAAGATATATTTCTCTTAAACGATAAATTAACGATGGATAAATGGCTGCACTGATCGCACGCACTTGCGTGCATCCTTAAATAGTATTTTATTGTATACAACCACTGTTCTACAAAGGCATCATTTACAATTAAAATTCAACGGTGCTTCCTTAGAACTATCGTTGTAGGATTGTTTATTTGTACTTTTATACATTTACGCTAGTAATTTTTAAAATGTAGTTTTCAGTTCGACTCGAATCGTCGTAACTAGAGGGATAAAGTAAAAGGCGAAACTTTGAACTGAGGGCCGCGCGTTAATAAAAATCACACCCGAAATCAAGCAGTATGCATATTTTCGTATAACTCTTTACCACACATAGTTTTCGAAAAAAAAAACATTTATTGAATTACACACCAAAAAAAAAAGAAAAAAACAAACAAAAAACTCCATAAATACTTAATTGTGTATGTTACAAACTTATAATTACCTTCTAAATGGAAAAGCACATAACATTTCGTAAGTCGTTACTTCTTTTAATTATAATATTTTAGTATTGAGCGTGGATGAGTTGGAAATATATGATGTAGATGGGACGTGAGGATACGTGTGTAACAACTAGATGGATAATCTGTTGTGTAGTTTAATCTCTACTGTTGTCATTCGTACTTTAATTGTTACCGTTATTATAATGCTCACACTGATTGATTAATTATTACTAAAAACTTATCGTTAAAATACTTCTATAGCTATTCAATTGTACTTCTTGTTACTGATGTTGGTTATTGCTGCTATTACTGTTACGACTAGGTTGTTACATCTGGCAGTAAACGCGAGTAGTATGAATGTGTAATTACGGTACAGCTTAACACAAATGCAACATTGTAGGCGTGTGTCAACAATAAAAAGTATATAATTCAAAAATGGTTGAAGGAGAGAGGAAAAGAGAAAGAGAAGAAATTTTTGATCGCACATACCAGGGTGGCACACGTAAATATCCAGTTATATCGTTCTTCAATTAATGCAATCTACACATAATAGTTACAGTAGCTTCGTAAGATGAGCTAGATGTCGTTGTATTTTTCATTCTTATTTGGAAGGTTTTAATTTATTTTAATTTATTTTTTCAATGTGTTGTTCTGTAACGCGCTATTCATACTATTTTATAAAACCACTGTTCCTGCGACGAAACTGCGTATTATAGTGGTTGTTTTCTATCTTTTTTTTGGTGGGAGGGGGTCTACATTGGCCCAAGATCAAAGGAAAAAGGACGCAATTGACTCAGATCTTTACACGATCAGCGATAGCCGACAAAAAGGAATCAAGAGCTTGTCCATAAAAGAAGGAGAAGGAAGGAAGAGAATGAACGAAGCACTGTATGGAGTGGGAATACCAATTTGTCTCTATTTTTTTTCTTTTTTTTTTTTTTTTTTTTTTTTTTATATATTTCGGGCTCGTCAACCAAGGACCTTTACCCAGAAACAAAAGGTAAGGAAAGAAGTCAGTTATATTTTGATCCGATCAGAAATTTTATTTAAAAAGGAACAAATAACAGGAATAATTAATTTGGGAAGAAAACGACAGGATATAGGAAGCACAATAAGGAGTAGGAAGTGCAAGCTTCAGCAAATAAGAATATACAAGGCAGAACGCTCCACAGAAAAAGATAAACACTGTGGAAGAACACATGATCGGCGTCGCAAATAACTGCATTATCCGGATGATGGAGAGGACAGTGTGAAGAAGAAATCAAGGAAAAACGAAATTTAGATAATGGCAGCAAAGAATGGCCAAAGCGCATACGAACAATGTGGAAACAACATCAGAATATCGAAGAAGAGAGAGATGCAAAAGAAACCATGAATATGCAGGAAGAGTAATTTAACTGACAGATGAAATGAATAATTATTAGAAAAATATCCGATACCATGATCTGATATGGAAGATTTTACAAATTGATAGAAGGTTATCGGATGGAACTTTTTTTAAATAAAGACGAGAGGAAGCAGCAGCAGCCCGAGTACCAAAGAATATTAGCCGCTTCATTACCAAATATGCCCGGCTGGCTAGGTACCCACAGCAGATCAATATTGACTGAATGGAGATAGGAAAGATTGCGAATGAGTGAACCTATACGGAGAACAACAAAGTGTCACACGTATGATCAGGAAGAGGAGAGGATATGGCCTGAAGGGCGCTCAAAGAGTCGGAGATAATTAAAAATTTAGAGGAAAATTGATTCGAGGAAATAAAAATAATAGAACGTAGGATAGTCGATAATTCGTTTGTGAATATGGAACAGAAATAAGGAAGGCGAAAAGAAGATTCTGAGAGGTTAAAATCATGAAGGATGAAGGAAGCACCAACACCAATAGGCCCCCTCAAACCATTCGTGTAAATGGAGTAACATGAGCGGGAAATAGGGAATTGATAGTGCTGTAGAATACCTGTTTAATTACGGCTTGGGGGATATTTTTTGCAAATGAGGGAAGGATAAATACCTTAGCAGGATGACAGATATCAGAGAAGTCGAAGGAAAAATAAGGGAGATTATTGAACGAGATAATATACGGCCAAAATGAACCGAGTCGATGTGAAATAAAAGCCAGAATAGGGGTTTTGCTGGGAGTAAAGCACCAGCTGTTATAAATCGAAAGGTAAGACTGAACAAGAGTAGAGGATGCGAGAGGAAGACTTTTAACAAGGAAACGATAGCCTAAATAAAATCTACGAATGGATAGGGGTGACGAATTGGATTCAGCGAGAATAGCAGGGGTTGGAGAGGATTTAAGAGCGCCAAGACAGAGACGAAGGCAAGAATTTTGAATTACATCTAGTTTAGAACGACGCGCTTTGGACGCACTACCATAAATAAAAGAAAAATAATCAAATTTGGAATTGATAATAGATTTGTAAAGAGAAATAAGAATATATTTTGTATTATATTGTATTGTGCTGTATTATGTTGAAACATGTTTTGCTTTTTTTTTTTTTTTGAAACAAAATTAAATTTCTTTCATGATAAATAATTTTCGGAAACAACTGTGTTTTTAAAAAGATATTTATTCGCTTAACGTTTCGACCAGCTTACACTGGCCATCATCAGAAGCAAACTGAAGAACGGAGCGAAAATTGCGATCGACAATAACATTAAAATAAGAATCAGAAATCATGAAAAACCCAAATCAAAACAGATAACCTACCTCTAAACAGGAAAACCGACGAAACGCAATAACAACAGATAGATAAAATATAAAAACATAGGAAAAAAATAATAATAATAAAAGGAACACAAAATTTAAACGGGAAAAACCGACAAAACGCATAACAACCGAAGATAATAAAATGTAAAAACATATGAGAAAAAAGGTATTAGAAAAAATATACAAAAGGAACAAAAAACATCGGGTCACAGTTGGGGCAGGGGGAAAAACGAATAACAACTTATAAAAAATAAAACTAAAAACGTTGGAAACGCACGGAACAACCAACTGAACATAACAAAAATATAAAATATTACAACAGAAACAGTTGAATTACCTGAACAAGGACTGGGAACTACCTGAAAATTGCTTGGAATCCTCACCTGAGGACCCACTCGAAACCTATCCGGAGGAAGCACCAGAGGGCAAGGCCCCGGGCATTGGACCAACGGAAGCTTAACCAAATGAAGTAAAACAAAGCAAATCCAACTGAAAGAAGAAACCACTCGGACCGGCGGGATGTGGAAACAAAAGACCAAGAAGAAGTGAAATGCGGCGGCGGACGTCAAGGTACCTAAAGAGACACAGTCAAAATTAAAACCAAATAACCCAGAGTTGGAAAAGAAAAATGAAACCTACCTGGTCGCTGTTATAGATGCAAGTTCGTCAACCGTATGACTGGTTTCCATGCCGTGGGAACACGTAGACCTTCTTCTCTGTTAAAATTTGGCCATTTCTCAATTTCGATGGCTTCTCTAACCAACCTCCTACCGGTGTGAACTTCCTTAGCTAAAGGAACACTATCCTCAAATTTGATAGTATGATTCGTTTTCAACTGATGTTCCGCTAAGGCGGATTTGTGCACCCGCCTATGTGCGCAATCAGCCCTGTGCTCCTTCACCCTGGTTTCAATAAGCCTACTAGTCTGACCGATATAGCTTAATCCACACGAACAGGGTATTTTGTATACACCGGCACAGTGTAACCGAGGTAAACTATCTTTTGGACCTCTTAACATGCTCCTTATTTTCATACACGTACCGAAGACTGGTCTTACATTGTTTTTACGTAAAATCCTTCCAATTCTTTCCGTGACTCCTTTGATGAACGATAGCACAACACTAGTAGCAAACTGTTCAGATTCATTAATATTAACATGACTATTGCAACTAAACTTACTGATATACCTACTTACTTCATCCGTGCTATACCCATTTTTGACCATAACACCTTTAAGATGTCTCAACTCCTCTTGCAGACTATCGCGGCAGGACACCTTCTGTGCTCTATGTACAAGGGTCTTAAACACACCGACCTTCTGGCTCGGCAAGTGATGAGAGGTCTTATGCAAATATTTATCCGTGTGCGTCTCTTTTCGATGTACAGATGTGAAAACATCACCCAAATTATTGCGTTTGACGCGGACATCGAGAAACGCTAACTCTCCATTACATTCTTCCTCCCTAGTGAACCGTATATTTCTATGAAAAGTATTTAAGAACGCAAAAAACTTATCTAACTTCTCTCTACCATGCTGCCAAATGACAAATATGTCATCCACATATCTGTACCAACACTTCGGTTGCCAATCGTTAAGTACGATACTATCTAGCTGCTCCATGAAAATATTAGCAAAAATGGGAGCCAACCTGTGTTTCTTGTAACCAGATTATAGTTGGTTAAGTACAATTAATTGTTGTAGTTCTGATAAATTATTTTGCAAGCCGTTGATGTTCCATTGAAGCATGAAGTTATCCATCACCGTTAACTAACCCTTTCTTTTCTTTTATTTTATTGGTCGTCAATTTAGTGTAATTCGTATTCTAGCGGAGTGATCATTAATAACGGGATAGATCGATTTCAGTTGCATAAATACCGTATCGGCAGAGTTAAACGGGATGCTCAGTTTATTAATCAGTTCTTGAGTAGACGAAAATTTATTGTTGTACTGTATTAATGCCACTAACTATTTTGTCCAAAGATATACACACTCGTTAAGAGTTCTTTGGTGATTTTTTATACATTGTTTCGTTGGTAGTAAAATGGTTTTTAATTTCTTTAGTTCGTCACTTTCTTCTTTTTTTGCGGTTAGGCTTTAGTACTATTCTGGCCAGCTGAGGTCGAAGTCGAAGAATTATCCGATAGCTTACGTTTGAATCCTTTGTGATTAAACAGTACTGAATTGGTTTGATTCGATAGAGTTTCAGAAGAAGCCGAGGCTTGAGTTGATTTAGTTAAAATTTGGTCACCGGATACGCCTTGATCAATTGGTGTTTGCTCTGAATCATTAGATACGTTTATATCGGAGTGCCTTCTGTTTTTCAGTAAGCAGCAACTCTTCCGTTTCCTTTCTCTTAACAACTTATGGTTATTTTTCGTGCAATTACGTCTTGCTGTGATATCTTTAAATTTCTAAGCTACCTTAAGCGTATGTACGGAGTCATTTCGAATTCTTTACATAATCCGCAGAAACTAATAATATTATGTTGAGCTGAATCAGCTTTTCTCATTTCCCTGTTCCGGTGCCAGTTGAGATGGACTCATTTTTCTCGATGATGTAGAAGTAATAAAAAAGTAATAAAAAAAAAAATAATAAAAAAAAATATAAAAGAAAATAAAGAATTCGGGCGCCAATGACACTTAACCCCGGTGTGTCATTACCGGAAAACTCAATTCGTAGAGCTTTAGGCTTTTAGAGAGAACTAAAAAAAAAATAAAAAAAAATGTCTCCGTTTAGGAGATGTCACCGGGACCCACCCCGTGTCTAATAAGAAACATTTCGACTTTAAACGCGTATATTTTCGCTAGGATTTAAAAAATTATAATAAAATTGTTAACAGGATGATTTTAGCGTTCACCCGAGAAGTATACTTATGAACAGATTAACACATTGAAAAATTTTCTACGAGAAACGCGTGTGGCAGAGCACGTACGATTTTCAAAACGACAACGCGACGAGTTGCTTGAGGCAAAAGAGCCTCGACGACGTTCAGCCTAAGACTCTTGCGAGAGACTAAAATGTGTCTGGCGAGGATCGCTCGATGTCCTCTTGCCTTTCGCTAAAACGACTAATTTTACACAAAAATATTTATTATACAAAACACCGCCGAAAGATCTATTTAGAAAGTTAGTCGTTAATTTTTATTTAGCGGCGATTACCCTGCCGGTATTCCTTTTCGGGTTTTTTGTCAAAAAACTTCTGCCGGCTCAACATAGCTCGGTACGCATTTCAAACGCCTATACCGCCAGCAAAGGCTCTATCTCCGCTTTTCGGCCACCCGCATAGAAACCAGTTCGCTATCCCGGCGCAGCGGTCAGAACATCTGTGCCGGGATCCTTCGATTTTTTAGCCGAGAAAGCGTCTTTGACAACCATGCCGCTTTTGCCCGCTGCCGAGACCGCCGAGAAGTTAATGATTATTGCCAAAATATTATTTTCTAGCTCGGACAGCGTTGACAAAGGCCGTAAGAAATGCCGAATCCGTCTCAACGTTAAATTTCTTTAAATAATTTAAAAAATTAATAGCGTCGGTTAAATATTAAAATGTAATTAGACATTCATGTATTTTAGCTTTCGGTGTCCCTTATACATATATACATACATATATATATATATATATATATATATTAATTACAACGTAATTCTTAGGCTACCCCCCATTCGAAAAAATGTCCCAATTTTATGTAACGTTTATTATATTTTATAGGATTTTTGTTATTGTTATTTAAAAAATGTCACAATTTTATGTAACGAAATATGTAACGAAAAATGTAATGAAACAATATCTTAATTTTATGTAATGAAAGTTAAATGTTAGGATAGGATTTTTGTGAATGTTTTGTTTTCCTTTTTGTGTCGATGCCAGTAAGAATTACGTTGTAAATTTTGATCATTTTATACAAAGTATAGAAGAGAAAAAGATATAAATAAAAGCAAGAGGGGTCAAAGGGCACAGCCCCTTGCGAGGCCAAAGTGGCCGAGTTTATGGCTGTTTTGTCCAAATATGTTAGTATCGTTTTAACAGGCTTGGTCCATTTTTCAGGTTAATCTGAAAATATTCATTCGTTTAAATCCTAAGCCATATCCTGAAACATAAATTATTTACGAGTTAACGCGTAAGATCCGATAACTTATTCGTTCTTATAACAAATGCGGATTTGAAAAGACACACGGAAAGAAAGCTGTCGAAGCGTCGATCAACAGCCTAAGAAGTATCGCAATCGCCTAGATTCCTAACTGAGCATTTGAGACTTAATTACCGATGCAAAACCCCCGCTATAGAACGTCCGCCTCCTCTAAAACTAACAGGTTCAGGACTCGGCTTCCATCGCCA
Source organism: Icerya purchasi (assembly GCA_039619475.1). Taxonomy (NCBI): domain Eukaryota; kingdom Metazoa; phylum Arthropoda; class Insecta; order Hemiptera; family Monophlebidae; genus Icerya; species Icerya purchasi. The sequence continues at coordinate 73,395,991 of CM077115.1, read as the reverse complement.
AAATCGCACAATCAGATGAGTGTACGTATATTTAGTAATTTAGTACGTATACAATCGTTTAGCAATTACCGCGAATTATAGATAAAAGCATTTGATAATAATCGCCGACTGAAAGAGCGGAGGTGATGTCCCTGCAGACTTTTTCACGCATAGCTGCCGAGCAATGTAAAACGTGTAACCGAAGCGAATCTTACTATACTTACAGAGAAATTATTCGTGAACTTCTAGCATCATTTCATTCGCAATCGTGATGAATAATTTTAGTTCTCCTCAATACGTCAATAGTACAAGAATTTCTATTAAAAAACTTGTTATTAGTCGTATTGTTCGATTTCAAGCGTTGTGACTAAGTTCTGATACATTCTTGTTTATGAGGATTATGTAGGTGTAGCGTGACAATTCCGTAAGCAACGCAGTAGTTTAGGCCGTGGGAGCGCAGAAAGGAATGCCAGTAGGACTCCTGAAAATATCAAAAAAAAAAAAAAACAAAATTAAAATTGGTAAAAAATAACAGGGAAATAAAATTTGCAGGATGCAAAAAATTGAAGGGGATACATTTTTTTTTGGCAATTTATTTAAAGAATTAAAAAAATACGAATGTAAATTTTTCAGTGAAAATAAAATTATTCGCAACTTGTTTATATTAAAATTACTGCTCACTTTTCTCATTTTATTTTCTTTATTTTATTTTATGTTTATCTTTTTATTTTGATTGTTTTTCTTAATTATTAAATTAGAAATTGAAATATAAATAGCAAAAATTTTGGTACGCACATATCGCTTTCGTCGTTTGCGATGCGATCCCAAATTTATTATAATTGTTCTTTTTCAGCGTTTTTTTTTTTATCTGTATAATGCATGTATTTTGTTATGTACCCAAATGCGCTTAGGTATTGCTAAATCACATTTTTACAACTTATTTAACATAAAAAAAAAAAAAAAAAAAAAAAAGCTAAAAATGAATCGGAACTTCATCGTGCGTTAAATTTAACCGTTCAAGTGCTAAAAAAAATTTGCAGCAAACAAACAGAGAATTAATCAGCAATACATATTATCACGCTATCTTAGTACAAAAATTAATGGCGATATAGCATTATCGAGAATACATTTCTATACTTTAATCTCAAATTAGACACATTTCATCGAAATCAAAGTCATCAACGATGCAACTGTCGATTCTGAAACATGTTACAACGAACAATATTCAGAGGGAAGAATTACCGACGAAATATTTAAGAAATCCTCATTTAATGCTGCATTATCGGGAAAACCTGAGTGTATAGCGTATGTTCCACGTTTTTGCCGAAAACTCTCCTTAGAAAACAATCTATTTCTAAATTGCTTCCTTTTTAATCATGTGAATTTCTGTAAACGTTCAAGTTGTAAATTCTGTACTAAAAATCTCCATCTATTGTTACATTTCAATGTAAAATCAGCTTTTGCACATTACCATCTGAAAATAGAACTGTACTTTATCTATCTTGTTTAGACGCGATAAAAACAAAAACAAAAAAAAACAACAAAAAAAAACAAAAAAACAAAAAAAAAAACAAAAAAAAACAAAAAAAAAACAAAAAAAAACCTTATTTTACCAACGGCGCTAGCAACCATCGCGTGTAACAATAAAATAAAAATACAAATTCTGTTGGACGGATGTTCGTTAATAAACTTTAATCGCAACTCGTATTCACGATATTTGAGGCGATGTAGTCGCTTTACATATTTGCATTTTGAAAGTGATCTCAGCCGATATGTTTTCAGAGCCTCAAAAACAAAAAAAAAAAAAATTGATCTCTAGGTATGAACTGTTTGAATTAAGAATTAAGTGGTTACATCGCGCAATTAGTTTAAATAGATATAATATATTATAATCAGGTATAACGGCTAACAGGACATAAGAGCTTTCCTTTCCTTTAAGGTATCCTTTATATTTTTTCGTCTACACATTTATTTCCCTTCGGACTGCTAATTGCACGAGTTTTAGTACCGATCTTTTTTCACTGCCTTGCTATCTCTCCGTAGTAGTTCTGGTCGTCTCCACCTTCACCGAATAACTTTCTTACTGTCTTCAGTTTCCCTTTGTCCTACGTTCTTCCTTCTTGATGGGTAATCGTCCGTAGCTGACAAGCCCAATAAAAAAGTAAAAAAAAAAAAAGGCGAATGCCGTACCTCAATCGTTTTTGCCTTACTCAATGTTCAATTTATCTATCAACTCAAATTTGAAATTGTTGAATAAATTTAAATCAGGAGAGATCGAATTTTCCGACAAAAAGTCGTCAACATACTAGCAGTAAACAGATTCATTGGTGCTGAATATTATGAATCCTGTTCATTGAATTGAACAAAATAGTTGATACCTTAACACTTTGCGAGAAACCCATTTTGCATAGGTTGTAAGCGGACCATTCCCCAGCTAACTCTATTGCTAGTACATGTTTTTCCTTTACAACAGTCCGAGATATTGATGAAAAGTTGTCACGATTTTCGGAGACTGAAGAAGTATTTAAGGGTGTCAAGTTCTCGACGTCGGAAGCGGAAGATTACGAGTGTTCGTTTATGGAAACTTACACTAGAAGCTAAAATGGTGGTCAATTTGTAATTCATCTACTATCTTTTGAATCTCAGGCAATTGAACTGGGTAGTAATTCATTCGGTGAAGCTCTGATATGACTAAATCAAAAAGATTCCTTTTCTATCGTCTTATATAACGAATTAATACATGAACATCTATCGGTAGACACATGCAACTTAAACCGAAAACCATTAAATCCCAATATTTTCTTCCGCATCAAGCAGCCCGTTTTAGGACTTCCATATATACACATAGTAATTATTCTTGTCAGCAAGCAGGGTTTTGTTATTTCAACGAATTGTGTTACTTTCGTTTGTAAATAATAAGCCATTACCAACGGTACTATCAGTGGAATTCTTAATACCTTTTTTATAAATATCTTAAAAATAAATCCCTAAATTAATTTATATTCTTCCAACAGTCAAAATATCGGTTTAAATCTTGCCGCTTTGAGAAAAAGTCCTGCAGGCGCCCTTGATGATAAAGGCCACAAACTAATTACAATCGCTCATTATAACGATACAAGCGTAGTATAGGTGTGTTAAGTATAAACTTACTCGCGGCATATAAAAGTGGTGCTTCTCCATTGTCTTTCACATAAGCCGTTAATGTTAATAGAAAGGTAGAGTAATTAGGAATCAAAGACAGCTTTATTACGTACAACCGAAAGGGAAATATAGTAAGACAGATAACACTAATGAAATGGTCTTAATTAAATTACTGGCGCGAATTCCTGAAGATATAATGAAAGAGAGTTAGGAAGGTGGAAATTACAATTTAAGCAGTGGTTGGTAGACAATATAAATGGGTGATACTAAAGGCAGTGCTAAATTTTTATATGGTCCGCAAGTTAGGAATCAATTATATATATGCATATATATATATATATATATATATATATAGGGTTGGCCATATTAGGTAGACCCATTTATTGAACAAAAAAAACATGGAAAGTAACGTGTGAAAACCCATTTAATTTGGTTTAAGAAGATTTGATTACATCACTTTCTGAAGATTAAATCGCGCAAGTGGCCACCTTGAACTCGAATGACGTAATGTGCCCGCTTTGCGGCATTTTCCATCGTATTTGCCAATAATGTAATTGAAAGGATGCTCGCCATTTTTATTAAGAAGTTGTGTGTATTTTTTTGTGTTTTTTGGTTATTATTTTAATTAATTCTTAAACAATGTTGTAACCTTATATATTAATAAACGATGATAAGAGTGTCTGGAACCCACAGACGCGCAGTATGCCTTGTAGGACCCACAGCTTATTTAAAAAAAAAAAAAAAAATCGGGTGAATAGAGTTCTTATCTATTATTAAATGGTATTAAAAATCGACTCAAATTTATATGAGGATGAAAGTAAGAAAAAAACCTTAAAATCTGATTATTAATATTATTATTATTACTACTGCCACTATTGTTTAGTCATTAAATGCGAAGTATCTTGATACGTACACATGTGTGTGAGTAGTGTTGGTGAAATATTTGCGTTTATGATTATCATGTACTCGTATAACAGATAATTAAGTTGCATATCGGCAAACTCGGAAATACGGAATGCTTTACACGTGTGTAATGTAGCTTTAAATATAATCGCATGAACTCTCGGCTGGTTTGTAGGGTGTAGTTCGAAACTTTCTGCTCGTTCCTATAAGCAACACTGTGCTAGTCATTTCATTGCTTATATTTAAATAACATATTTGCTCATTACTGTTATTATCGCACAATTCCCGCCGTAAAGTTACGTAGAAAAATGTTCAATCTCAGAATAAATCCTGCATCCGCCGATCTCTAAGTTCTTAATGAACCGTCGGTAATAACATTTTCCGACTCCTTAAATTGGTCGGCAAATACTACCATCGTAATCGCGGTTATCTTATTTCCTTTTGCGGGCTGCATTTAGCCAAAAAGAAAAAACAAACAGAAAAAACAAAAACAAGGCGAAGGTATTTTGCGTTTTTTTTTTTTGGTTTGCTTTTTTTCGTATTATTCTTGTTTACCGTGTATTATTTCCGCCGGTTTCCCCATTTCCTAGTATAAGCTCTCTCCGTTAATAATATCAAACGGAATGATAAATAAAAGCTTATTCATTTCCCAGAAAAGCCCCTCCGTTCAACAACAATTTTACTTCCGCTTACCGCTACCCCACCTACAGTCTTCCCCTTTTCCGTCCGACTTTCATGTACAATACAAACGATTACCGAAAACAATTTAAGACTCTATCTATGAAACGATACGATCGTTTATTTCGAGCTGTGGAAATAACTTTTTCTCTTCGTTACGGCCAAAATGACAAAAATTCCGTCGCGCCATCCGGAGCCCAAAAAAGAGAGGTTCTACAAATAAAAAAAAAAAAAAAAAACAAAAAAAAAACAAACAACTAACGCAAGCACAAAAGATAAAATGTAATCAATTTTGCAACGATAAAAAACGAGAAAATATTTTTACCATTTGATGTTGGCTGCATCTGTCGAAACTGCCCAAAACGCACATTTATTTTGTCGCCGTTTTCCTTCAGTCACGTTGGCTTTGTTTTTTCTCCTTTTTTTTTTTTTCTTTTTACTTTTTTACCTAGATTTTGTTTCGATGTCACCATTGCCACTGATTGACCCCGCAAAATTTATCACATCCCGAATATAACAAGACGGTTACCAATTATATTCGACAGCAAACAATATACCAGAATATGGGTGTTAAATTTTAAATCGAGCACACCTAACTGTACCATCCGATAGTGGCGTGGTTTACGTAACTTCGGAATCACTTATAAAGGGTACACTTTTTTCTATTTCCTCTGCCGAGTTAAAATTCAAGCACTTTTGAAATTGGGGGCTACATGCAATCGTATTATTGAAAAATTTCCACTGTTAGATTTAGTTCATAAGTTTTGAAGAAAAACACATAGTTGGGAGTGACTATATTCATTAGCTTTTTTTTTTTTTTTGTATTGAAAAAGAATTATTATAAAGCATTAGAAAAAGACCATCTTCTTTTCGTGATAATGTAATATTCGCAAACAAGAGCTGGAAAATTGAATTAATTTACAAAAAAATGAGGCATTTCGTTCCTTTTAATTAATTTTCATTTCTGTTCGGTATTTAACCGAATTTTACGCATGTTTATTTTTATGTCAAAAAAAAATATTTGATTGTGGCGCTTTCTTAGTTCTGAAATTCACGCTGTGCCACTGCTATTAATAGAGTAGGTGAAATATCTGGGCTTAATTTTAGATATTAAACTTACGTGTATCACAAAACATACTAAATATTACGAGAAAAAATTGAGAAAACCAAGTTACCTTTCAATGCCTACTTTTCCTCCGAACAGTCGCATTGACTACATCTAGAATTGTAACAATCTGTGCTGGGGTATGGAATAAATTTTGGATGGTACAGAAGCAGACCACGTGGATCCCATTAACAATTTACAATAAGCTGTAATACGACTGATTAGCCTAAATACAAATAATTATCTGTTAAAAAGGAACTCTATATACACCATAAATATTAATTTTTTTTTCTCAAATACAAGGATAAACTTCACGTAAAAATTTGTGTTTTGGAACAAGAAGACAAGCTAATATTTAAACTATAGCTATTCCACATTACGAAAAATACCATAAATTCGGGCCATATATAATTGAAACATACTGTTCAACTCCTTGCCGTGTGAGCTAAAAGTAAATTCATTTAACTGAAAAAAAAACAAAACAAAAAAGGCATAAATATTTAAAGAGATATGTGAAACATAATGTAATCCGATAGTTTTTCATATTGTTGGATAAAATAGGCGCCTTTAAAACTATTACAATTATTTTCACCGTCAATATTATTAGTTTTAACACCTTTATTATTACAACATGCGCCCACAGCACCATGAGCAGCTCCGTTTGTTTCTTACCACCTCCAACTTATTCTCCTTCTTCTGTGGAAATTTTCTTATCTCTACACCAGTCTTCTCTGGCTAGCGTGTAAAAGTTGTAATCGTGGTACCAGCTCGTTGAAATCGTCTGAACGCTCTAATTTCGGAGCTGTCAATGTAATTGTGACATATAAAGTGACCTGTTCGCTCTGCGCCAAGACTATAAAGAAATCTCGGTTTAACTGTTTGTTGCAGTATTTTTCACGATTAGACTGTATGTGTGCACATTTGTATTCTCCAACAACTACTTATATACTTTCATGTCCTCTGATATGACTGTTTACTGTCGACGTTCACTTAGGCGAATAAATGATATAGGCTCAATGTAAGCGAACAAGATTTAGTGCTTTGCCTTTTTCTTTACCGGACAGCAAGGACAAGCACATCACCGAATTTGACTTCACTGATATTCTGATTTATTTGTAGTCTCTATATAGAGAATCGGAAGATAAGAAAAACATTGATTCTAACTACTAACAATATGGGACGGATTTTGTCGGAGCGATGGTATCCATTAAGGAAGCGTCAGCGCCAGCCTCCACTTTTGAAACAGGCTGAATCGTCATCACATCGGCGCTCTTCTTTGTTCCGTGTAAAAGCTTTCTAATGTCTGATAATGGTTTGGCGATTAGTTCCAGTACCTATTTAGACCAACTCTTTCCGGCGGTGATTTTTTCGGCATGATTCGTTTCGGCTGGCAGCGAGCCAGGGTTTTTGTTGAAACCTGTTTTGCGAATTATCTACGGTGTTTTTCAAATTTCATCCGCTAAACGTTATCGTTCTTTATTAGTAAGAAACATGACTTACCGAATTTATCTCTACATCACCCATTAACGTTATCAGTAATTTTGTGCAAAAAATACCGCTCCTCGTTAATAGTTTTTACGCGTTTATATCGTATACACATGCATATCATACACACATGGAGGATATATTTACTTAATTTTATTAGATCATTCATTTCTCTAAAATAATTTTAACTTATTTCCGTTTTTATATGATTTCGTACACTTATAATTCATGAAATAATAATAATAAGATAATTAAAAAAGGACAGTAATATCAAATAAAATTCAATACCTCAGGAATAAACTTCAAATCGGAATATAAATCACAATTAAAATTTTCTGTAAGACAAAATCTGTAACCATACAATAATTAATTTCCCTGGACTGAAAAACGTCCAGAATATATAATACGGAATTTAAAATTACCCCAAAAATCACCCGTAAAAAATTCATAATCCACCGCCAGATATAGCCATTTAAAGGTGAAATTCAATATATAAAACAAAAAGCATAAGTACTCTATAATTAATATATAGAAATAAAGATAAAATACTATTTAAAACTCGCTTTTTTCGGCAAAAAATAATTAAAGAAAAGTATGTAATCGTTGGAAAGAAAACGTGAGCATGATTAAGGATCATGTTATTTCCAGCAAAAGTGCGCTTGATAATGTACATACTGATTAGGAAAAACAGATAGACTTAAACGCAGATTGGAAGGAGTTAGCTGTTCGGAAGAAACAGTGTATGAAATACTACGATCGTTTATAAGAACATATATGACCAAATCATTACCATTAAGTACTGAGAAAATAGTATGGCCAACCTCCTATTACCCGTAGACTTATTGCTTACGGTTACCTAGGTCACAATCCATTCTTCGTGTGTTTGACGACACAAAGTAATAATGCGTAGCTGCATGGTAACATGACAATATAGGTAAGTAGTACATAGCGAGATTGAAACTGCAATGAATATTGAGATGTTCGTGCTGAAATTAATGCAATAATATTAATAATAACTGCTAGATTTTGATATTTTTAATTTCAACTAAAGTAGGTTAGAATATTTCATTTACGTATTTTCTTTTTTGAAGAATTTTTAAAATTTTCCTCAAGCTATCTCGATTGATTAAATTTTCCCGTGACTATGATATGAACTTTTACCCTAATAATTAAATTAAAATGCGTAGCTTTCAGTTTTAGAAATACTACAGTGTTGTTATCTCACCATTCAGAGGAAACGGTCAAGTTAAACTCTGGCAAATACGCGTCCCGATAAGTGAGCAACTAAAATCGAAAATTTATATTAGAAAAAAATAACAATGGCAATCCAAAAAAATGATTATAGCATAGCGCGTTTTTGCACACCTCAAATGTAATTATCAATGTTCCCTAATCACCTCATTATAACGACCGTACAAAAAAATATTAGACAACACAAAGTAAATTAAGCGATCTTTAGTAAGTTATCTACTCGGTACTCGACATATATATATATACTTACTAGCATCATCAGTCTCAACAACTCTCTGGGGGATGAGCGTACTAGCTCGAACAGAAGACGTGAATAATATTTGGATTTTTGCGAAATCTACATTAAAACGGAAACGGATAATTCGATAAAGGAACGCGCGCAAAGGAAATGCTCATTAAGAAGCATTTTGCCAGCAAACGTGATGTACAAAATTGTGGAGAAAAATAATAGGAGGAGACCGAAATGTAACAAAATTATTCGATACGCTGCATCGAGGAAAAAAGGGCAGGAAAAACCTAAATAAGAAGAAAAAAAAACAGAAAATAAAAGAAAAAGAAAAAGAAGAAAAAAACGAATTAAACGAACGCTTGTTTTTATAATTAAGTTGATCTTAATTACAGTCGACGAAGCTGGAATAAACCGAATTAACATCAGCGGCAATCTGAAGCGACAAGCACTCTGTGCTAGCCGCTTATTTTTTTATTATTTACTTATTTCGCTAAGTAGAAGAAAATTATTTAAAATTCTCACGAACTCTGTCGTCTTACGTTCTTTAGCAGAAAAATTAAATAAACCCGGCAAACGCCAATTACTTTTACACAGTTGCTGATTAAGTTTTCCGTACGAAATGCGAACGAAAACGAAATCTGCGACCGACCAGCTGCGAGTCATTTAATATACAACGATTTTTCTCCGTAATAAAATCATATAACTCCTTACCTTCCCTACTTTTTTTTCCCTATTTTTGTGGATCCCCAAGAACTAACGATAGTAATCCAAGCCCCCGCACAGTTATAAATCTATTACTATTTGCTAATGTTTCCTTTAACGCTACACAGAGGTGTCTAGTTTTTCAATACGGCTTGATGATACAGTACACGCGTTAATTAAGAACATTTGAATGTCATTAAAATTAAGATTGATTGCCATTATGTATATTTTATCGTTAATTTGATAAATTCTTTCGCTTACTGGTTGTGTTACGTACCAGAATTGCTACTCCTTCGCTTTAGATGCGGCCTTCTATCGCATCGAATTATTTTATAGTTTAAGTTAACACAGTCCGAGTTTTTAAGCCATGTTACCGATAGACAGCAGATATATATTTTACTTGCATGCAATATTTAATTCTGTGAAATTAGCAAAGAATCCCCTGCAGTTCAATTGCTGCATCTTTATACTAGTCACATTTTGCATTTCTTTTTTCTTTTTTTTTTTTTTTTTTTTTTTAATTTATTATTATTATTCTTATTAAATTTATTTTCAAAATATTTATCTTTTTTTTAAATATATTTCTAAAAAGATTCAATTATTATTAACGTTATTTAACGATAAGTTTATTTCTATCTATTTTACTATTTATTCTTTGGTTTACGTTTTCTTTCCCTTTTTTTTTTTTGCTGTTTCATCCAACTGATGAGAATTGGTTGTGCTTTATAATTGTGTATTTTTATAAATTTCGTATAAAGTGCTTGTGTTAAGCATTTGATTGAACTTGCTTGAATTTCTGGTGATTTCAACAGACTTGGTAATATGAAGGCTTCTTTATTGGCAGATTTAAACATTTTGCGATGGAGTCACGGTTAAACACGTTTCAGTGGTTAATAAGTTGAAATGACGCGATATAATTTTCTTCCTATAAACAAATTACTCTATTCCGCGATTCATGATATCGCTCTCTTCGTACGATGGTGTCCACTTGAATGCAGGAAACCGTTATAAATTTTTGGAACTTCTTGGGAAGGTAGATTTCTATGTGCCGTAATTTTCTTAACATAAACTTGATGTTGTCTCTCTGGGCACTTTGCAGATTTAATGGTTACCGCAGCAAATTATGTAATATTCTTCTTCGTTGCACAAGTACTGACTGCTGCATCGTTTACCTTACTTCCATGCATTGACACTACGTTAAAAGTATAAAAAAAAACACTGCTTAACATCCAAAGCAAACTCTATCAATATATACGTGTGTGTAACCTTGTATAATTTATTTCAGTAACAAAAACTAAATATTTTACACCGAATTATTTTTATGTGTACACTGTGAGCTGATAAAAATAAATAAGTGGCGTGTTTATTTTAAAAATATAAGTGGTTGCATTAGAGAAAGATATGTTTATGTTATAAATGGATCTAACAGTAAAAATGAAAAAAAAAAAAAAAAACAAAAAAAAAAAAAAAACAAGTTTAGTCAAGCATGATGTTTCACGTGCTGTAAAGATGACTATAATTTTCATTTACATAATACTAAATTCAAAACAAAGAAATCTGATTTTAAGTTTGTAATATCATTCTGTATTTTTCACTTAGAAATGATATTCCTGTAAAGTGTATGTTTTAATAAGAATTACTATACTTTACATTTTTGTACAATAATTAATTACAAAAAACAAATATTTTCAGTCCAGTTCTTTTTCACGCATCACGCAATGTTATACTGTACCGCAAAAGAAATAAATTCAAACGGAACAAAAAAATTAAACATCGAATAAATTAAAAAAGCAACGATATCAGACAAAATTAATTAATTTTAAAAAATATTTTGGGTAAAAATAATTATTAGAAATTTTTAAACATTTAATGGTACTAAAATGTTCTAATCTACATGATAGATGTATTAATCCTTTCAAAAATCCAGAACTAAATTCCTGAAGCATAAAACGCGACTAAAATGGTTGATTGTAGAAAACCGTAAATCGAGCGGTGGAAAATTTATAAAATGACAATCGGTGCGAACTAATCGCATGCAGCTCTCGTTTAAAAAGAGATCTGGACGATCGGCCAAAGGAAAACAACGTTCAGCACGTTATTCCCGGTTGTATAGCGGCTATAACGATGAAGTATCGTCAACCTAAACGGACTTTTCACGAAACAAAAGCCATTGAAGGTGTAAGCCGAAACAAACAAACAAGAGCCACTTTTTTTTTTCTTTCCTGGTCCGACGTAAAACTATTTAGCCATCAATCAAACCTTTCATTTATATTAACTACCTTTTTATTAAATTTCAAATTTTCCACTCTGGCCATTTACTTTTCCATTATTGTTATTACTATTATCATTAAGTTGTTATTTAAGAATCTGTTGTGTCACTATAAAAATAAAAAAAGAAATTGCGGAACTTGCTTTTTGTAATAGACTTTTGCAACAATCATCGCCATCGTGGATCACGCGGAAGCCGAAATAAGATAGAACTATAAACAGGCCATGTCGTGACCAAAGTGCGACGAGCACTTGATCACGACTGAACAGCAAAAAACATTGGGAAGTAAGCAAGGAAAAATCACGGTGTTATTTCGTAGCTAGGATCGATTTTATTTACCTTATTTGTTTATTTCCTTTTCTTCTCCCTCCACAATCCCCCCCCCCTTCTTTAAATGTATATTATTATTATCATTACTAAAAATTATATTTATTTTATAGTCTGAAATTTCTTTTGCGCTATAACATCTAACTGCACCGGTATTATCGGTGAACTTTAAACAATGATCCCACTCCTTCTAATAAACGTAAATATTATTACATCTGAAGCGAGTAAGGGAAAGATACAGTAAGGAGGAAACAAACCGCAGGCCTTTAAAGCCTCCAAAAGGAAGACTCTGTCTCCGGCTAGCGCCTCACAATTAAACAACGGGTGATTAATTTCTTCACGATAAACTGTGCTAACATGCTCATTACAGTTGGAATATAGAGTAGTTACAACCCCTAAATTTAGTCGCACCCTATTATGCCCTGTTCGAAGTCTACAGATAGTAGTTACAAACCTTCGCACCAAACTATCCGGAACATTAGAAATATTGTAATACCAGAGTCTAACTGGAAGGGTCGATTGGGCCAATTCGTAAGAGCTGCCTACACTAGGCGCATTCTTGATAAGTATTATTCTGTCCAGGCAGCGTCTTTAGCTGCCTGATCTACCACCTTATTCGAAATGTTTTAATTTGATTTCGAATATCAGTGGGTGGCTCTGATGTTTAAAGTGACTGTTCCTACGAGCCAAAAGGCTGCTTAGACTGTCTGAGCATATTAGCGATTTTTCTCTATCGTCTGCAGCATTTAGAATAAAATCGCAGGCCTTGTCAATGGCGAGAAGCTCAGCTGAGTAAAAGAAGTCCAGGCGGAAGCTTAAACTTAAATATAAAGTTCTCTCCCGTTATGAAAGCCGCATCGGTCGCCTTCCTAGACCCGGAGAACTTGGCGCCATCCGTAAATATTCTTAGGAAAGAAGGGTATTCGGATTCCATTAATTGCATAAAGCAAGAATTAAACACCGATGGTGTAGAAGGCATTTTTTCTTTAAGCTGTTTAAGAGATCCAAATTTACGTCTATTTTAACTGAATCGTATACTGGAAAATAAAATACCTAAATGGCAGCATGGGCAATATGATCTGTACCTATTGACATTTTTAATTAAAAGCGATTTTTTACGCTGCACGAATCTCCGTTTGAAATTTTAATGAATTTTTTGTAATATTAATGGTTGATGGAAGCTGCAATATTTAATTAAAAACCGATCTGCCAGAAGAGATCTTCTTACCCGGAGCGGAGGAATTTTAGATTCCATCTGAAGAGTTATAGTAGGGGCCAATCCAACATTGCCTGTTATAAGCCTCAAGGCCAGATTCTGCAGAACGTCTAACTTACCCAGAAGCGACTTTGAAGTCGATTCATAAAAAATTGCACCGTAATCGAGTTTAGGCCTAACAATAGCTTCATAAAAAAGACCTAAGGTCACTGGGTCGCCTCCCCAGGAAGTATTGCTGATCGCCTTCATTGGATTAAAAGTCCCGGGTAACTGTTGGAGCAAGGTCTGTATATGGAATGCACGAGTTAACCTGGAGTCAAGATACATGCCCAGATATCTCACCTGTTTAGAAAACGTAATGTTTTGAATGTGCATTTTAATTATTGGAGAGTAAGTCCTAAGAGTAAATGACGTAACACACGATTTGGATGGAGACAAGTCCAAGCTAATCCTTTAAAAAGCATTATGAGAAACGTTTACTGAAAATTGATTATCCTGTATACAATGAGAAAGAGTTTTATCTCTACTATCTCTTCGTGCGGCAAACGATATAAGAAATTAAAAAAAAAAAAAAAAAAACCGGAAATCATCCTACGAATTGTAGAAAATATTAAGCCGCGTTTGATAAACGCAAAAAGGTCAGTCTCTGATATGCCGAGATATGTAATGTGCCCATTTCATGGAAAAAACAAAAGAAATATAAATAAATAAATAAATAGAAATATATCAATAATTAATTATAATGTAATGAGAGGGTAGATGCGTGTGTTCCGTCGCTGGCTGGGGACAGACAGATCGATCTGGATCATGCCAAAAAAGAGATGTGCGCGATGATTGGTAAGATGAAGACACAATTGGTAGATCTGCGACGATTAAATTAAATACATTCGTTTTGAAAATATTTTTGATGGTCACGAAGGAAAAAAACGTTACTACTTTGCGAAAAATATCGTAGTCAATTGAAACTGACTGTAAAAGTTATAGAATATAATCTAGGTCTTCTGATGTGTATTTTTAAACGTTACATCTGATCAATATAACAAAATTACACATATATTTATACGCTTCATTTTTAAAAATGGCGACCATTAACATACGTATAGATATGCAAAAGTTTATGTAAAAATAAAAAAATAGTGGTATGTAATCGAATTTTTACAAATTTTTCTACACATGTTAGCAAAAGCGAAGAATAAGAAGAAGGAGTTACAAAATGTAATGCAATTCACGTCCTAATTTAGTCCGTGACATGAAAAAAGTCGCATCATTCTTCGGTCTACTAGTCACGAGCATCAATCGAATTACTATTTCGCGTCTTCATTTAACACTATATGCCTTTTACCCGTTCATTTCCTTAATTTAAATATACTTTCCTTTATTTTTAAGCATGTCTAGATTCGAATGCAGCACGTATTCGGTCATTACGCAAACCGAATTAAATATTACTCCTTACTGCATACAATACACCCCATAGTGATTCGGTGTTATGAAAAAATAGAATTTTTTCGATTGGAGCGAAAGCTCCAACCGTCGAATACAATGTGTTGCCGCAAGCAATCAGTGTTATCAAACCGTTGTCGCACTAACACGAACTACATTTATTATTCATTATTTTCTTTCTCCCTAGCAACTTCAGTATTTGAAGATACTCGCAAGCGCTGCTGACGGTTCAAACATTTTGCACTTTAAAAGACAGTATCTCGCAAAAATATCCAAAATTTAACTTGGTCCATATTTTGAAAGCTTTATTAAGCTCCATTGAAAAAACTTCGCACGTTGAATTTAGTTTCAGCGTAAGAAAAACAAAAGCTCGAAAAAGAGGGAAATTTGAAAACTGCGAAGAATAAATATAAAACTTCCGTGTTTATCGATACAACCGTGTTATTATTTTCGGTAAAACCGATGATAAACATGTTATAAATATGTTCATCCTCGGAACAATGAAGCAAAGGATAGTCGGAAATATGTGTATATCAGTTGTGGCCAAGCACAATACTTCCTCGTACGAGTATGTGAAGGGGTAAGCCCAGAAATCACAAACATTAAAAAGTAAACAACAAGTATTTTAAAACGGTAAATCATAAAATACCTATATAAAGTATATACGTAATAAACTGGTACAGCTGCAGCCTTATAGGGAAAGTACTCCATTTGTTCAACCGATTCTAACCAAAAAAGGAGATATCAAGATGGAGTTACTTATAAAATTGCAACTTTCTACGACCAGGCGTTTTTTTTTTTTTTTTTTTTTTTGGAGTTCTGTGTGATAAACTCATACGTACGTGTACAGACGTCACGAAAAAACGACTTAAAATCGATCGAGGGGTGATTAAAATGGATATTTTTGTTTAAATGTGGCATTAAACAATTTTCGCGATTACAATACTTCCTTGTGCTCGCTTTTGATTCGTTGACACTGATTTGCCTTTCCATTTTTCGTTTTAAATTTTAACTGCCTTAAATTTAAAATATAAATGTTTGAGTCCATTTGTCCATTTACCGTATTATCGCTTCATTAAATATACATAAAGATTTAGAAGAAGCCTATTCCAACACGCCTCTAAAGTGTCGACTTCCTTACTACACATTTACTATAACACAGGGAAACGCGAGAAGTATTTATTCTAGCGATCTAATAACGACATACAAAAGGCTGATCAAAAGTCGACAAAATAAAAATCACAATGCATTCTTTAAGAAAAAAAAAACAGTACTCTGTCATTTTTTTGTTGAGATGTCAATTAAATAATTTATTATCGCATTACTAGAATATATTGCAAAACTTTAAATAAATAATCTGTATAGCGTTGCAATCCAAAAATACAAAGCATTCCATTTCACAATATAGGTACAAATTTTACCGAAACTACATATATAAAAATATTCAGAATTTTATACTCTTTGCGAATGTTCAGAGTTTCTTGTACAAATTTCATTCAAAATATTTATTATTATACAAACAGAAAACAAAAGTGTTTCGATACAATTTCCGGACTTGTACCTGCGAGGTTGTATCATTTTGGCGCACACAATTCGACGCAACTTATTCGAGAAGCGAAATCTGTAAAAGAATATTTTCCGGTTTCGACAACTACAATAATATTCAGGGTCCCTTAAAGGTGTCATTTCAAGTATTGTTTTTCCCAGATGAAGATCTTAATACGCAACTGAGATTAACACGTCCTCGTTACATTCTATAATTGTTAATTATCACTGCTACACTTAAATATCGTTAAATGATTTATCCCTAAAGTTGATGGGGTTGTGTTAAATGTTTACGAAGAATAAATTTATCCGTTCGGTTAAATTCGTACTTCTCTTACTTCACGTAAGTCTTCTATTTATCTACTTAACGTGTCGCATAAATTGATGTTTGTTGTGGTTATATATAAAATGCCCTTACGTCAGCTGCTGGAACATTTGCGTCCAGGTAAAATAATACATCTGTGTATATATCTATATATTCTTATTTATCTTTATATTATGTATTTGCAGTGAAATAAATAAATGAATTAACGAAAAAGAAAGAGGAAATGTATACCGACTGCAACGCACATTAAATTTGTATCCTCGATTACATAGTTCGACGCAAAATTATTTTAAAAAGTTAGAGTTTTCCATTACCAAGAAAAAAAAAAACATAAAATTAAAAATTAATAAAATCAACAATTACAGTACACAGTAAGTACCTCGAAAGGTCTCACGGCATTTAATTATAGACTCAGTCTGATGATACTTAATTTCTGTAATGTAAATTTTCTTCATGATATTTTTTCGTGCAAACATTTACAATGTATGAAAAAAAAAAAAAAAAAACAAAAAAAACATTTCTATTAATTTGTGCCTCTAAACACGTTCGAGAGAAGTGTTTGTTACATAAAATTTATATCTTTTCTATCGTTTGTGTAAAACAAATAGAATACAATGCTAACATTGCACAGTTCGACTATTTTACACTTAATATTCGTAAAATGGGATGCAAAAATTTATCGTTAACTATTTGAAATAAACAAACATAGAGCATATAGGAAAGCCTCCATCACTGTCGCAAGAATAGATTTTTCACGTTAGTATACTTAATGAATTTTATTATACCGAATTGATGAACATATTTTTAAATCTATACTCGGAACACTATCCAGAGAAAAGTACGAAAGATCACATCGAAGCTCTGCCCATTCGTACAAATTATATACACGATCCTAATATTCTGTTAGCCTCGTAATTTGTTAATTCAACTGCGTTTAGCGAAAAAATATACGTATTATATAAAAAATAACGTTAGAAAAAAAGAAACAAATCTACAAGTAATGATAATAAATTATTTTTAATAACTATTATTTAATTCAAAACGTTCTTAAAAGCAATTCTTAACTTTGATTATTTTGTTCGCTGAATTACAATTTACCGAAGAATTAAGTTTTAATTCCGTTATGCGGGATGAACTCTGTACACCGCTGAAATGTTGGAAATGGTGATCGACTTGGAAATATGCGGTAGTGTTTCAGTATTTAAGTCACAATTCAATCGAGTCAGAATTTCGTATCAACCAAATGACTTATTTTTAAATTCGAAATCGATTGCAAAATCGATATTCAAGTAAAAATCGAAACACAGAAATGCTTTGCTTCGATCGGTTTGCTGCGACATCGCCATTTCGTTCATTGCGCAGTGCTTTATTATACACGATTGGCTTGATTTACAATTTGACAATTAGTCGTCAAATGAAATAAAGTAGAGTAGAAATTAGATAACTCTACATTTGTTGTACAGATGACGAAACAACACAAAAGAAGAAACAAATGTAATTTTATTTTAATTTAGGCCGGAATGCGTTTTTCCAGATTTTTTTCCCAATACTTTCATCCCGGGAGCAAAACACGAACAAAACGAAATAAGAATCAACTGAATATGTCGTTCCTACTGCTAGTTATGATCGAGAGTGTATACAACAATTATGATTTTTGCAGTTGATTCGAATTTTTCGACTTTCCTTTGTAATTGTCTCGAATTTCTTCTTTTTCTGAAAACTTTTCCAGGATCGTAACAAACAAAATAAAAAAAAAAAAAAATACGCATATCCATCGGTCGAATCACAGCTATTGCCTTTTAAGTTCACACAAAAATTCCATAGAAAAAAGCGCTTTCAGTTTTTTCCGAATTTTCCGGGCAACTTTTCCAATTTCTTTTTCCCTACAAACCTTATTCGGACTATGACGAACACTTTTTTTAAAAAATTAATCAAATCGGTTCAGCCATTCTCAAGTGCTGCGCGTACAACAACGAACTGCATTTAATTTTTATTTACATAGATTATTTCTTACTTTTTTGCTGCAGATAAATTTCATATATTACAATTTTTCACCAAGGCTCGTTTCTTTAATTCATCTGCACCAGAGTTTTACCAACTTTTTTCTATGTTTCGCAGCCCTAAAGATTTATTAACAATCGTACCTCCGAAGAAAAAAAAAAAACATTTGTACGTAAAGATTGTCTTTTTTACCCATACATCCGAGGCCAGAGCTGCATGAAAGTAAAAATAAATGAAAAAGGTCGTAAACGTTTTTTTAACGATTTGGTAAAATTATCCGGCTGAATTTTAACAATATTATATATTGTTTAATTAATTTTGTTATTAAAATATTTATTGTTTCTTAAAAATTTATATATATACATATATATATATATATGTATAATTATATGTATGTGTGTATATCAAATTTTTGTATTGTGAAGATTTTATTACTACTTTAACAAAAATGATGTGAAACCAGAAATTACGCCTAGTTTTCTTTTCAAATAATATATATGTACTTTTTTTCTTTGTTACATTAAACGTGACTGCCCCCCTAACTATACATCCCCCTGGAGCCTTGAAACTTCTTAATCAACTAGCCATGATGAATATTCATAGGTGCGTAATCATGAACAATTTGCCAGAAATCGACGAAAATTATGTTCTAATTAAGATTTTATTCTTGTTTAATAAAATATTAAGCCTTTACAACTTATAAATTTTATTTGTCCTATAATTCATATCCTTTTTCTATCATCTTTCCCCTCCCCCGGTGGCTGGCAACTCATCTTGTCCCCCGGCCCATCGACTGGCGACGCCCTTGTTTCGGTCTCTGTTGCTTTTTTCTCGTGTTTTATTTCCAAGAAAACTCCATTTAAAATAGCTGAAACGCCATATTCGTTTATTATAAAAAGATAATGAATCCGTTAGAATGTTTTTACGATATATTCGTTAATGCTACAATTAGAATTAATAATTTTAAAACCTATTGAAAAAACATCGTTGCTTATAATCTATTATTTTACTTGAAATTTATTGTTCACACTTGTTTTTTCATTATTTTAAATTACAAAATAAATCACTTTTTTACATATTTGGTTTTATTCAGGAATATCCCAAAAAATTTTCTCAGTAAAAATATAAAAAAAAATCTCTGCCCCCCTCAAGAACATGAATTGCTCCCCCAGAAACAGATTTCTGAATTTATCGCTGCGTAAGTCTGTTAAAAAAAATAACGATTTCATATATTTAACGAGTTTTGATCTCAATTTAAGTCTTCTAACAGTAACATTAATAGAAATTGCGTCTAATTAAAATCATGTTCCACGCGCACCTCCAATTACGAACTCCTCGCGTATTGTTAAATTAACGTGTCATGACGCTAATAAATCAATAACGCTTTGCAAATCGCGTCGAAGCCGCATTTACCTGATGACGTTGAAATAACCATAATAACTAGCGCTATCTATAGTGAAACGATTAAAGTAAACGAGGAAACAATCATTATTTTCTCGCAGTTATAAAACCACAAAAAAAAAAACATGTGTGAACACCGTGAAAAATTCACATTTCTCGAATATTACCTATAAATATCATTATTACGTCATAAACTGCTAGTACGTCACTTAGCCGTGATCGTCTAGTGGTTAGGACATTGCGTTGTGGCCGCAATAACCCAGGTTCGAATCCTGGTCACGGCAGAGTTGACGGGGTGTACTTTTTTTGTTTTTTCCATATTTATATAAAACTGTTTTAGCGTCAATCAAATTATTTTCATTTATTTTTATTTATTTTTTTTCTTTTTATTACTAATATTTATATTTAAATTAATTTTTGTATTTTCCACATAAACACTACTACTGAACCAAATTCAATGATAACCAAGTGTATATGTATATATAATATGAAAGTGTGATTTTTCTTTCCTCTCAAAAATAAGTAAATTTCATTACGCAATAAATTTTGATACTGTGAATTTTAATGTCCATACGAGTAAATTTTATAATTTTAAATAATTTTTTTTTTTTTTTTTTGGTAATTACTTCGTAAATATCCAAATAATAGAATATAAATATGGTAAAATATTTCAGTAACACGAAAAAAAAAAATGAATTTTATTTAAAGTCTATTGTTTATTTATATTTACTTTTTTTTTTTTTTTTTTATTAGTTATAAATTATATTTAAACATAAAAATTGATTTAATGTAAAATTTTTAATTACAAAGGTTGTGCCAAAACTGCAAAAAAAAAATGCTCTCTCTTCCTTTTTTAATAAAATAGGTTCTACATATTATATGATAAATACGTGTATATGTAATATTTGTGTATATTTATTTATGAATTGTTCATAGCTCAAGTAACAGTACAAATTTCGCATTATTTCCCTTTACTAAAACAAAGATGGGGGAGCAAACAGACAAATACATTATAATAACTCAGTTGTTAAATAAAATACCTAAAGAAATAATAGAGGAGGAAAAAATTGGGGTGAAAAAAAAGAAAATAAAGGAATGGTTACAGAAAGAGGGAAATATAGGAACAATTTTTTTTTATTCTCTGAAGGCAAGGCCTTGTCGCTGCAGCCATTGTGTCCTGATGATAGCCATTTTCCGAAGTTCTTGATATTTACTTATGTTCAAGCGGTCATATACGCTTTTCATTATATAGATGTTCTTGGTCTTCCTCTCGGCCGTTTTCCTGTAACTTTGCCCTCCGTTATATTTTTTATAAAGTTATTTATTCCCTATCACATGTCCCAACAGTTTTATTTTCCGGCTTTCGATATGGTTTATTAAGCTTTTTCTTTCTTGTATTCCTTCCAGGAGTTCATTGTTTGTTTTCATTTCTGTCCAAGACGTTTTCGTCATTCTGCGCCAGATCCACATTTCTATTGAATTCAGTTTATTTCTTGCGCTGTTAGGCACTAATTTTCACAACCATAATTAAGCATACTCCAAACGTATGTTTTTGCAAATTTTTTTTCGGATGTCTATATTAATGTTCTTATTTGTTAATATTGATTTTTTGCTATTAAATGCGCATTTGACCTGTCCTATTCGTCTTTTAACATCTGTTAGGCTTCTATTACGCTTCCTAGATAACATGTTTCTGTAACTTGTTCCAATTGAGCTATTTTTATGTTTATCCTTTTATTTAGTATATTTATTTTACTAAACTTCATTACTTTCGTTTTCTTTTCATTTATATTTATTCTTTATTTATCTAATTCTTCTGATAAAACTCTAAGCATTGTATTCATATTCTTCTTCGATTCCGCCAGTAGAGCGATGCCATCTGCAAAACGTATGCAGTGGATTTGTACCCCGTTTACTTTTACTCCTTTTGATTTCCTTTTCATCCTTTCGATTGGTTCCTCAATGGATACGTTAAATAGGTACGGTGAAAGAGGATATCCTTGCCTAACTCCTTTCCGTATTTTAGCTTCTAATTTGTATCCATTAACGTCTATTATTGTAGTTTGTGATTTATATAGGTTTAGTATTAACCTTCTATCTTTCCAGTCTATATTAGGAACAATAATAAGCATTAAATAAGAGAAGAGGGTACGGAAACACTGATAAAAAAAGGGGAAGGAAAAGGAACGGAACAAAATAAATAAAATAAAAAAAAAAATATATATATATATATAAAATAAATAATAGATTAGTTATAGCTAAAGTTAGAAATAAGGAAAAATAGGATAAGTCTGTGATAAAATGGTTTGCGCGGCGATAAGATTGTATAGAATATAAAAATAGTATAGTGTAGAAATCATTAGATGTAAGAAAACTCGTCGACAAGCGTCTAGCTTGACGAGGAAATGTGTAAATATTAATAAATATACATATTTTCAAAAAAAAAAAAAAAACGTAAACAGTAAATGTTGAAGGTCAAAAAAATCCAAATTTTTTTTGTTAATAAACTTTCTATCAAAGTAAATTTAAGGAAAAAATAGGAAATTTAAAATTCACGGTTTTTTCAAAAAATAATTACTTTTTTATAAAAAAAAAAAGTGATTTAAAACATTACTTAATTTTAAAAAATACTCTTACTCACTAATTTGTCCAAAACTACTAAATCATTGAATGGCGTAGGAAATTTTGCATAAATCGAACGACGAGGACAGTGAAGGTTATGAAATTGAAAGCAATGCATATTTTCCCGTAAACAGATTTTATTTAGGCGAAATAAATATCTATAAAAGCGTAAACATTTTTTATTTAAAACTGTCCTGCCATGTTACTTCACCGTTAGTCAAAATGATTTTGGTATAGTTTACGATTATTCTTTGCTCTATTTGAGTGATTTCGCACGCCGAGTCCTTAAGATCATTTAATGATTGTCCTAACTTCAGTTTCCTAAAACTATTTTTCCAACACCAACTACGTTGTTATTAACCCAATTTTTAAAAAAGTGAAATCAATATCCGCATGTCGTCTTAAAAACTGTGCAATACAGAGACAGCCAGTACAATGTTAACCCTTTTCGGTCGTATTATAATGGATCATTTGAAACATTAAACCGATCAGTAATACTCCGAATCCTTAATTTAAGCACATTAGTTCCCTGCACTTTTATACACCTATTTTTTTTTCTTCTTTTTTTAAATACACCATTTATATTTTTAAAAAAAAACTAAATATCATTTTGTTCTCTAGTCAAATTTAGGGTAGAGCTTCAAAATATTTCATGAAGTGGAAATGCATAGCAAGGATAATATCGTTATTTGCTTTATAATTTAAGTAAAATAATCTTTTTACACTTTACATCTTTATGGTCCGATCGCAATTTGGAAAATCCCATCTGTTTTCAAAATTGTTCGTTATTTCTTTTAAGAAAATTTGAATCATACCGCATTCAGCAAATGAACAATCAAATATCTAATACAAACGTGGGTAAGAAAATATAGTCAACATTTCGAACTGTTTGATTTGATAATTATGCTCTTTGACGCATTCCTGTTTCTCAATACTTAGAAAAATAAAAATATATTAATTCTGTGTAGCGGTACGATTAAAAATAAATAATATTACACTTATCTTAGTAACGTTTTCAGGCACATTCCATTTTCAGCTAGAAAAAAAAAGAAAACGAAATGGAAACAGACGGAGGACCATGTGTAACAAATGGAATTACACTGAATTTTCTAAACGTAGTTTTCCATAAATTATTTACATCATGTGTAGTAATCACTGCGAAAGTGTTCGAACGTTTTATAACGTAAACATTTATTAAATGGAATGTTGTGTTTAACTTCTATCCATTCAGCGTGTTTTCGGATTCCATTTGTTGCGCAGGGTCCCCTAAGTTTGTTCTCATTTCGTTTTCTTTTTATTTCTAGCTGAAAATGGACCAAGTCCGAAAATGTTACTAAGATAAGTGTAGCATTATTTACTTTTTAATTGTATTGCTACATAGGATTAATATATTTTTATTTTTCTAATTTTATTTGAAATACGTAACGTTACTTATTATTCGAATTTAAGGATAAATACTATACACAGCTACTACGCCGTTTACTAATATTAATAAAATCCAATAATAGTTTACGCGTTAAATTATTTTAATTTCAAAACCAAAATACCCCCATTAAATAAATATGGAAATTCTCTATTACGTTACTCAATTTTTACATTAATAATTAGTCAAAGTGGGATCACCATAATATAGAGTATCATACAACTAAAAAGGTCAACGCTTTTTGCTCTAAATCAGTCCCTTTATCACACGATATGTTTTATTTTTAACAGTTAGTTAATATATATTTATACATTGATTTAATTTTTTAATATTTCATCTAAACTAAGTCATGCCTTTTTTATATTGTTGCGAACCCGCCCTTTCTACCTGATGATGCGCTGCCGATTAAGAGAAAACGGGACGGGAAAGATATGTAAAAGACAAAAAAACGAGAAAAAAAGGTGAAGAAAACAAAAAAAAATAGACAAACAACAAAAAAGCTACAAATATACCGTGGATACCCTGTGTCTTCTAAACGCCGTGCATTGTTTGAAAGAGAACGCCATCAGTAATTTGCTTTTATTCCGGACGGCGGCCGTACTACGCTCGATCTCAAACTCGCTTATCAGTTTCCAGCTAACGATGCACTCTTATTGCATCCGATCTACCTGAGTCTGCTTTATCTTATCACCGCTCGATGCAATAAGATATTTCGGCACGTGTCGCAGTCTACCAGAGCCGATAATCGACAACGTTCTCAAAAATCAAAATAATACTAAAAACAGGACACTAATCATTTGTTATTTTGTCATCGAAAGATCGCGCCACCAACCCTGATGCGTATCAATATGTAATCTGTTTTCAAATATTTGCCATTTTATATGATTTTTTTACGATTTATTTATTTCATTTTTTTTTTTTTTTTGTACTTAAATAAATATCAGATAATAATTTTATTTGGTTGGTAAAATTTATAGTAAAGATATTTATCTGTTGATTTATTGTTTTCCTATAAGTAGTGTCCGACCGAACTTTCGGTTTCGGCTGCCAACCAGCCGAAACTACGGCCGAAATCGAAACTGAATTCGAGAGGTTTCGCGCTACGATCGGACATATTCGGTACGTGCTGAATGATGGTAATCGCTTATCACAAGTTAAGCAAATTATTCAAGCCTACTTATCAGAGCCAAGGTTATAAAGAAATGCAGATATTTATTCTTACTGGAATTCTAGTCCATTTCTGTGTTTGAGAAAGGTTGCACTGAAATTCTTGTCGGTTCCCTCGACGAGTGTTTCCAGCGAGCAACTATTATTAGTGCTGCTGGACAAATTTATTCTGACAGAAGAAGCAATTTGCGGGGCGAAAATGTTGACGTCAAATTATTGTTTCTCGCTTATAATATTAGATTGTTTAATTATGAATACTGATAATTATCAGTCCATTAATATTATTAATAGTTGTAGCTCAATGAAGCTCTTCACAGTTTCCTTTTATTTTAGTTAGAGAGAAAAATCTTTTATTTTCATACACCAAGTAGGATTATATGCATTAAAAATATTTAGTTGTTGGACTTAATATGTAGATTGTAGTTCGTTAACAAGAGTTCCATGCAAAATTACCAAAGTTTAGAAGAAATTATTTTGTTCTTAAAATGAAAGAGTATTTTTTGTTTTATGTGCCTAAACATATTAGGTAAAAAGTAATTTTGTTTCGTGCTTTTTATTTTATGTTATTCATAAATAATATTAAAAGCACAAATAATTTATTTCAAATAAGGAGCGATAATATGGTTGTGTTAATGATTACTTTAAATATCAAAGACTAAATAATTAATATGCGATTTAAAAATAAAAACTGACCGATTATGATTGACTATTTCTTTTTCCTACGAAAACATGACCCTATATGGAACTTTCGGTTTCGGTTTCGGCCGTAAAACCTAGTTTCGGTCGAACTATAAGTAATCGCAGAATTATTTATAGGGTCAGAGTCGCCGTTCTGTAGCTTGTGCGTACAATTTAACAGAAAGAAGTGTGTGGCACATTTACAATTGGGTATTTAGCGACTGGCTTGTACGTACACCAGTCAAGATTAGGCTGTTCGCGAGCTACAGATGTGCGAGAAGGTCGAAGAATTGCGCGGGAGGCTCTGCGCCTCGACATCTTCACTGCTCGCTAGACAGCTAACGCGAAATATCTTCTCGGACGGTTCAACGGCGATCGTATTTAACAGTCGGGGGCCCTAAGCCTCGTCGGTTGGAGGCCCACTTAAAGAAAACGATTTTATGCAAAAATACAAATTTCAGCACGACAACCGACGTGCATCACTGGCGAAACAAAAAGGAAGCCACGTGACGTTTCATCGGTCCGAGTTGTCAACCCGCTAACTTCGCAAAGGGCATATTCTTGTTTTCGGGAGTCGGAAGGTATTCTCCCGAAGACAAGAGCATATCTTCTGTTTGTCAGCAGAGACTAGATTTTTTAAAATTTTGAATTTTCCTCCCTGGTTCCGTCATCTTTTAACATAGTGACGCTCTGGTCAATTTAAAAAACAAGTGTGAACTGAAAAAAATAATGATACTTACGATCGCCAGTTAACGTTGACAGTCTGTTGTCTGCAGATAAACTATCTCGAGAATGGGCATACCTTTACAAAGACATATCATATCAGCCCATCACAAACCAATTCTGCCTTTATTTCCTTTTTCTTGATAGCAAAAAGGACTGTAACTGAACTTGGTGGCATTTTTCTATTAACCAAGATGAAAAATCCTGCATCAGTGGCAACATGGGCAACTGCATATCTAGTTTTCTTGCAAACCGATCTATACAAGTAAAAATAAGCTTCTCTCTTTTTCTCTTTTTTTTTCGTTGAGAATGGTTTTTCTCAAGGCACGTCCTTAACTGAAATAAAACGTTCAGCAATATATGGAACAGCTGTATGTTCACAGATATAACGAACACAAATGCTAAGCACTTCTTCTCCATTTATATCAGTACACTCATTAGCCATGATGGAATATAACTTCACATTTTGCAACTTTTACTTTTACCAAATGATTCTAAAAAATCAGTGGTTGTTGTGGATGACAACCGATGTGCATTTTGGGGGAAAGATTGCACATTACTAAATAATTTATTACATTCATCTACCTGTGCTGCTGTTGACACCAAATCTGGTCAATTCCTTGTTGTATGTGGAACTTCTGATTTGAAAAGATAATATGCTAGTTTCATAAGGTTTACGGTTATATTGATATCTTTTTCATTACAACAATTTTTATGCGCTACAACCTGTGATAATACCATATCATTTGAATTCATCTTTTCTGTATGAACAGCGACTTGATGAGATTTACTCATATTATGTTTAGTAGCTTTTTCACCTGATTTTCTCGATAATTTTAATGGTATTAATTCTATTATCCATGGTCCACGCGTTAATATTTCACAACTGCTGCATGTTTTGCAGGAAAACCCATTCGCCTTTCTTTCAATGCAAGTAAATTTATCATTTGTTTTTTAAGAAGTTGGAGAAATTCCATAGACAATAAACGCACACTAAATTCACAGGCGATATTTTTATTTGTATTAGCAAACAATTTTTTGACCCCTCTAGTGGAGGGTGCCAAATACATTTCCGACTGGGTGTGCTAATATAATTTCTAGGGCGGTTTAGACTCTTCCTAGGGGGGGTCTGGATAAATTCCTGCGTTACCTTGTCTAAAGTGTTGGCATCTTCTGAAATTCATAATGACGCATTGTACTTACCCAAATATAATCGACAATAGCAATTGCTCTATCCAGAGCGTCTTGCAAAATGGTGAATTTTGCACAAAGACTTTGCTTATGCAAAGCGCAAGGAAACGATATAAATTTTTTCAAGTTTAAGTTTTCCTTTTTAAATAAAGCAACAAATGTTTTTTTTTTAATCTCTTATGGAGGGCGCTCCATCCGTGTGGACACTGACTAAATTATTGATATTTAATTGTAATCGATGACTATTTGATTTAAGGGAAATATCATGAACTGTTCTAGTTCTTCCAGTTAGTGTACCCAGCACAAGAAGTTTAACACTGGAAGTCTTTAGTTACAGTACGAATAAAATATGAAACCTGTCTCCCGTAGTAGAAGCATCTAAAATGTTTCCAATAAGGAGCAGAAGCAACTAAAATATGCCGTTCGGAGGGGCAAATACCAATCCAGATTTTTGGGATCTGAAGAATGACGATCAGAGCAGCATTACAATCGGAAACAATAGTTTTTTTTAGGTTTCATATAGAGTTCAATAAGTCAGAAGTAAATTATCCACCACCAACTTTTAATTGAACGAATTAGTTTGATTAAGAACCGAATTACATGAAATCAACAATCGATTTTATATTAATGCAAATTATTCTTGAAAATTGCAAGATGTCTTCCGCGCCATATTGAATCTTTGACATTGCCCGGATTGTTGCGTATAATTGCTACTCTTTTCTGAAATTGTTATTTTTTTTCTTCGTTATTTCTGGTTTTTTTTTTTTTTACTTATTTTATTCTTAGTTCGTTTTAATTCTTATTGTTAGTAATCTTCATTGTAATGGGTTGCTCGCTATTTACTACTTTGTTTTCCAACAAATCGAATTTAATGAAACATCAGCAAACAAAATATGGCAATAGAACAACTTTTTTTTCGATTTAAAAACCCAGGGAAATCCCTTATAAGGACGAAGATTGCTGGAAGCGGCGGAATTACATAAAATTATATGTTAATTTTTGTTTATTATAACGACATCGGTTAAAAGGAACAAATGTATTATGACCAATTTGTCTACAGCTTATAAATTACCGCCTGCAACGACGTGAGGGTACAAAATTCATCTTTGAAAAGTTTTGTATATCAAAAAAAAATCTAGATTGTTTTTTATAAAAGTTATATTTGTAAAAACGAATGAACAACTTCTTTGTTCAGGTTATACTGATAACGTTACATGTTAAATGCATGTTATAAATTTAATGGAATTGCTGAAAATGTGCAACGTATTATAAGAAATATTAATAAAAGACTGCTATTATGTATTATTTCTTCCTGTAAACGTTTGTTTCAATGATATTATAAGTTATGTATTTTTAAACCTTAAATTACGTTACAAAGTTATAGTTTTAAATATTACACGGACACAAAGTACCTTTTAATTCGTTAAAACATACAACATTTATTTATATTAAATTATTACTTAAAATAAAAGTTACAGACATTATTATTCACAAAAAATATATATAAAAATCCGTCCTACCGGTTTCGTCTACTTGACATATTCAGAGTCCATGAATATGTCAAGTAGACGAAACCGGTAGGACGGATTTTTATATATATTTTTTGTGAATAATAATGTCTGTAACTTTTATTTTAAGTAATAATTTAATATAAATAAATGTTGTATGTTTTAACGAATTAAAAGGTACTTTGTGTCCGTGTAATATTTAAAACTATAACTTTGTAACGTAATTTAAGGTTTAAAAATACATAACTTATAATATCATTAAAAGACTGCTACTCATTTCGTCATAATAAACATAAATACAAATTTCTTCAGAAATACGAAAAACCAATTACCGTCGCTTTTACGTAGAAATTTTTTTATCTTTTTTAGTTTTTATTTTATATTAGATTCCATTTCCATGTATAAAGAAAAAATTAAGTGTTTGAGCTTTTAAAACATGATTACAAATAAATGATTATTTGTTTAATTCCTGAAAAGTTATTCCATAAAATATGTCATAACGAAGTACTGTTCCATAACAGTTAATCTTGCATATCCAAAAATTGCTGGAAATAAAGACGAATTGGTAATAACGATCAAATTATCCATCTCCTCCGTTATTGTTATAACCGATTTTCAATGTATTTACTTTATAATTATGATGCTCAGCTAATTACATCATGTTTGAGCAAAAACTTTATTCTTTGAAATTTTTATGTTTCGTTTAAAATTAAAAACAAGTCAAAGCCCCTACAAGTTCTCACTCAATGAACTCATTGAAATTTTAGTTTACCTTTAGTTTCGCAAATAAGACTGAAATTACAACATTTTCTGAGAAAAAAGAAGTTAATAGTTTATAAAAAAATAG
The DNA here is from genome assembly GCA_039619475.1 of Icerya purchasi. Lineage (NCBI taxonomy): Eukaryota > Metazoa > Arthropoda > Insecta > Hemiptera > Monophlebidae > Icerya > Icerya purchasi. The sequence continues at coordinate 73,365,835 of CM077115.1, read as the reverse complement.
ATATATCTGAAAATTACGAAAAGAAACTCAAATGAGAGAACAAAGTTAACAGTATTTTTTCACGAACTAAACGTCCTACGATAATCAAAATAAACGAATTCAGAAAATTCTTGCATCTTTTGCTCTCCTGAAGGAAAATATGGTTGCCGTTAATGTGATATTCTGTAATTTTTTAGAATTTGAATACAACTTTGGAATACACACAATTTACTAATACTTCCTTCTTTTTTAAAATTATTTCAGTAACAAAAAATTATTCATATAGGCTTATCAAAATTTCGTACCAGGTAAAAAATTTTCCTTTCTCAGTTTGCTTCTCAATGTTACTATACTAGGTATACGGGAATATGCAGTTTTTGAGAAAAACGAAGAATTATAATCAAAAAGGAAAGTATAAAAAAAATTTCACGGAAAGTCTCTAAAACAGGTCTGGATAAATTAATTGTAGCAGGAAAATATACTTATGCAACATACATAAAATAGTGACAAGTTATGTAAAAGACGATTAGAATTCCTTTTTTTAAATTTAAAAGCTAAAAAACCATGTTATCCGAATTTTTTTCGGGCAAATATCTTTTAAAAAATACTAATCCCATTTAGTCTGAAATGGTGAAATTATTCACACGAGAAGTTTTAACTTGTTATTTAAAATCGCAAACAAAATAATCGGCTATTAAAGAAGATATGAAAAGAACCTCGATTTATGACATTTGTGGAGATGATATTAAAAAAACAGTAGAATTGTTTTAAAATGATTTATGACTTTTTACGTATTGAATTTAACTATACATAAAATCTGTTCATATTTAGTACGTGTACGTTTCATTCTCTTTTATTAAACCAAAAATAGAGCTAAATACACAATTTCTCATAAAACAAGATACTTTAAAATTTCAGTGCACCAAGTCAATCCTACTCACATCACTAGAGAAACTGTATGAAAATTTACCATTGTAACATTACGGAAAATCTAAAGTCTTACAAAAGAATCAATAGTTGAACAAGTGAACAAATAAGAGAAAAAAATAAATAATGTCATTTGTAGATATTTATACTTTACTAAAGGGGATTCAGTGAAGGAAAAAATTATTTTCAAAGAGGTAATTTTCATCGATGATGGCGAACATAATATGTTTCTCATTTTAGTAGACCTGCAGTTTTTGAACTTTTTTCATGACTTCCAAGAATATTAAATATAGAATAAAATATAAAAATAAATATCTTCAGTAAAATCATTTATTTGTTTACTAAAAATCATAGTTGATTTCAAGTATAGAGAGATTATAATGAACAAAAAATCGTACCTTTGAATAAGAACCTTTTTTTGCTGCATAAAAAGTTAAACCATGGTAATTAAAGGAGTAAAGCACCTTCAGTGTTTTTCAGTTTTAAACAATATTTACATTTAACAAGTGTTAAAACTAAAGCAATTATTTTTCGTAAGTATGTAATGTTGAATAGAAATACATTTAATGCTATTTCGTAAAAAATTCAGTAAAAGATTTTTTGAAAATTCAAGTTTTAAGTTTTAATTGCTTAATTAATGATAATGAAAAAAATTTTCGTTTTGTGACCCTTTGAAGTCACCACTTCAAATTTCAGAAATATTGAAATCGACTAAAATTTTCATGATATAAATAATCTATGTATGTAACTGTATATAATTTGAAATCAGTTGCAAATTACAATAAGTGTAATCTTATAAAATGAAGTTGCATATTGTTCATTTTTTGGGAAATTCGCATATATTGATGAAATTTTAATGTTAAAATACATTTACATTTAAAGATTTCAAAATCTATTTACCACCTTAGAAAAAGTTGATATTTTAGGAACTTAAATTACCTTCGGCAATAATCTTATATTGCTGTTAAATAATTACCCAAAAATATTGAATACATGGGTCAGTTACATAATTTGAATCCTATTGAAAATTTATGGGACGAATTAGATCCTAAAATTAAAATCACATAACTGTAACTTGAATTAGAATTTTATTTAAGAAAGCAAAATTGTATATTAATTTTGGTCATCGTCATGATCATCATTCATTGAACCTTGTGGTTAGATTTTTTTCATTCCGTGCTTTTCAATGCTCTAACTATGTCACATATTTCAAATCTTTACATTCCCTTCTACTTTCATTTTCTGGCTATCTTTTATTGATCCGTTGGATTTTTTGTCAGCGCCAGTAATGAAATGTCCTAAATACCATTTTTTATTTTAACTGATATTTTTAAAGGAGCTCCTCCAAGTGACTCAGGATTTTTTTTACATAGAATATTTCTAACATTTCTTAATCAGCAAATTCCGAAAGGAAAAGTTAACAAATACTTCCATTACTGACAAATGATACAAATATGGTTATGAAAGGGGCAAAATATTACGGATAAGTAAAATTTTCATAAAATAGAATATACTATAATATTCAAAGAACTATATGATAAATTTTCTGTAAAACTTTTTTTAATATATACTTTTACTTAAGTATTATATAACATAATGAATTATGTTATACAAAAAAATTTTAAATAATTATGCAGTATGTATTTTGTTTTCATAAATAATTACAGCTAAAACTCTTGGAGTTAATTAAAGACTATTACTACTTATTAACTCAGATATATAATCATATTTAACACAAATAATGAATAAACATTCATTATCAGAAATTAATAATTTTCAAAAATTAGAACTTATATATTCATAGATAAAAGCATTTAAAACTCAAAGTTTTAAATCAATTATCTGTTATTAATTCATATTTATTTATAATTAAAATTTTTTCATAAAATAAATAATCAAAAAACTATAGATGAAAAATGATTCAAAAGAGGAACAGAAATGATTATCAAATAATTATCTTTAAGAAATTGCCGAACACAAATTCATTTTAAATTATTAAATTGTTACAATTTCGTTTTTTTAAAATGTTAAACAATCAATTAATGTATGTTTTCAATTTTCAAATAATTCTGCATGTATTTATAATATTCGCATACTTTTAATAACTTTTAAAAAATATTACAGAAATAAAAAATAAAATTAATAATAATAATTGAATTAATTGTTTTTTGTATTATAAATGTAAAAAAGTGTTTTTTATAAAAAATTTTAGTAAAATTTCATAATTTTATTAAAAATTTAAAACCTAAACTTGATGCTGGCTAAGTTGAGAAGCCACAGAACCAAAAAATATGGATTAGTATTTGCCCCTCCGAACGGCATATTTTAGACGATTGTAATAAGGAGCCGTTTCGTTTCGAAATATTCCTGAAATTTATGGGGTTTATGATAATACGATCAGGCAACATCATATTTTCTTTGTTTTTACACGGATTTTTAATTTAAATTCACCCGAAAGAAATCGCGCTTCCATTAAAAAATATCGTTTGAAAAAAGAATAATTTTCTTAAAATATTTCTGTTTAATTGAATACACATATTATGATTATGTTCATATATATTCGTAACTATAGATTTGATAAAAATATCATTTTTCGCATTCATAGTATTATTTTTAACATTTTCACAAGTACTGATTTATTTTACTATGCAAAAACTCCACAAATTTCGGGAAGATTTCGAAACGGCTCCTCATTGGAAACATTTTAGACTACTCTGCCCTGAGTCAGTATTCAAAGCAATTGAAAAATAAACATTTTAATTTTATATAATTATGCAAATTTACTCTGTTACATTTTGAGCTAATTTATGCTGACGATCTGTTATCGCAATTGTTTGTATTTATAAACTTTTTCTGGATTTAACATACCCACTGCTCCAATAATTGTTTCTATGTAAATAAGTATTTTGCTTCTTTTTTGTGAGTAACATCAACTGCGGTGGTATTTTTCTTTACAAAAGCATTAAAAGAAAGATGCCTGTTGATAATGTTTTTCATTTTTCAATTTTTGAAGTGCAGATTGTTGAGATTCACCTTCCGAATTGAAATGTTTATCTTCTTTACGAGTCGAATAGTTTGTTTTTTTTAAAGTAGTTAAAACTCTATTGCATAATAAATACACAATTTTATCTTTTACAGAAGTAAAGGAAAAATCTAACCATAAAGACATTACGTTTTATTTATTTTTTGGAAAACAGTTTGTAACCGGTTTTCACCCCGTTAAAGTTTATATTTTTGAAAAACTCTTCTTTTTTATTAAAGGCAATGTTCACAAGGAATTTCAAATATTTAGTATAAATTAGTTTTTTTAAACGAGCGATTTTTTCATTTTTATTTTTTTTTCACTCGCAAAAAATTACAATTTTTTAATGTATTTTTGCACGGCGTAAGTTCATTGCGTCGTTATGCTTATGTGAATTTTCAGCTTCATATACTTACTAGTTTCAGCAGTATGTTGATAATCGTTGATCTACTTAAATATTTCCAGATTTACATATATAAAAAACATACATCTGTAACCACATTTGAAATAGAAGCATATATAGAGCTAAATTTTAGAAGTAAATCGTATTTTTTTTTTTTTTTTTTGACGCTATCAATCCAATAATTTTGAAATATAAGCGAATGATAAAATATAAGGAAATTGCTAATCATCGTCTTACTGACTATTCTAGACGTTAGTATTGCCATTCTCAATAAGTGCAGTTCTAATAAGACAAACCTTTATTCACTCATATTGTAATAATGTTGACTAACTAAACCAATTTAAATTTCTCAAAAATAATGACCGAAGAACATTAAAATTCATTTCAATTTCAAATTAGTAATTCATAAGTTTAATTTTTGTAAGCACCGATTTTACAGAAAAAGTTTTTCTGTTTGCCGATCTTATATAATCGGTGAAATTGTTTCACTTAGAAAATTTTTCAAAAATGTTTGCCAATTTTTTTTTACAGGGAGTGAGGTCATACAGCACATATCTCTCTGAACACCTTGCACACCTAGTTATTAAAATGTGCCTCCTTCAAAAAAAAAAAAAAAGGTTTTAATTTATTAAAACAATTAAAGCGTTAAGTCGTTCTCGTTTAGAATTCTGACTTAGCACTTTGCTAACTCGCTAATAAACTGAAATGTCTGACTATCGCGGTGGATACATGGTTCAATGGATCTGTTGTGCGACTGAAATTTGAAACTAATAATGGTTTTCAGGCACGATCTTAAGGTTGTAACAGAAAGGAACAGTAAAAAGCATGTTCGGTTCTGCAAATGGAATGGAATATATTATGTTGCGCACAAACCCTCCACTGGAAAATTGATTGTTAAAACTATTTTTTCCATAACAGCAGTACTGTTCCAGCCATTCTATTAATTGAGAAAGTAGTAGAAGTGGGCCAAGTTCCAAATTTTGAGGAACTTCAACAATTGCTTCATAAAAGTTAAAGAACGGGACTGGAACTTACGTTTCTTTTAAAACAAAGGGATTTAATTACAAAATTGAAATAACTCCAAGAACAGTTCTAATGAAAATTTAAGAGTGATTATGAAGGTAAATTAGATCGATTAATTAAGTATTAATAAAATTAAACGGGAAAAACATATATTATTTTGAATGACAAGAAGTAAAAACATTGTAAGCAGCAAATGAATAGTTTATTGTAGAATTTGAAAAAAATTAACACATACAAGCATAAAACTGCAATAAAAGTAATATGTCTACAAACGAAAAAATGAACTTCACTTACAATGATGATAGACACTTCTACAACGATTATTAAATTTATAATAAAAATACATCAAGCAAAATTTCACGTAATCAGGAGGATGTTGAAATTAATATACATAAAAATCCGAAATGTACAAAAAGTTTTATACACCTGCAAACATTATTAAAATTATTTGTACGACAAACAAAATAAAAATAGAGAGGTTGTCTTTCATAGTTGCTACTCTGTGTTTACATTTAAAAATCATTAATAACACCCCTGCTTTTTTTCGACCAGTCTATTTTCGTTCATTTAATATCTGTCCAGTTTTATAAAAAACACGTTCTGTAATAAACGGATGTCGCTGCAATATTACACCCATTTTGAAATATCTCTGCTGAATTTTGATACATTAGCTGACATCGTTTCCACCAATTAACTAAACAATCATAAGCAGTGGATTTATTTAATCTCATCTTTTAGATGCAAATCTGTTTCGTGGTCGACTTCACTTCGGTAGTATATATCAACTGACATTATTTCATTAGGATCTAGACTGGAGTACGGGACCGTAGGGTCTACAACTCAACAAAAGTATGTAATTTCTCGGATCATTAAATTAGGTTCATCATTTAGTCATTTGTGAATATCCTTTGTGAAGTTGGAAAACTACACAGCAAATTCAACTCTCATAACAGTCATGGACCTGTCAGATCTTTCTAAACTCAATCTCAAACAATTTTTAATTTTCTACATTTATCTATTTCTTTTGTATACCAATTCCTTCTAGCCCCTATTCCTCCATGGTCTCTATTTCAACTAAACGCCAACTTTGAACTGACACAACTTCGCAAAAAAGGATACATCTCGCTTTTGGTTTTCACGTTAAAAAAAGACTGATCGTCCTCTTATCGTTGTTTTCCTTTCGTGTGCCACGTAATAAAATTTTTTTATTCCTTCCCCATTTTTATCATAATCCCCCTCCCCCCCTTTTTTTTGCCAACGCCGTATTTTCTTTTTTTTTTCTTATAGGTTTGTCAACAGAGGATATTAGCCCAAGAAATGGGAAGAAGGAGAAAATAAATTTATATTGTTATAAGGACGGAGGAAAAAAATAATTTAAAGACAGGAATAACCGAAGCAGAAGAAAAAGTAAGAAAATATAAGAAGCTCCGAAAGGGGTATAGGGATATCAAGTTTTAATAGGGAAGAATAAAAGGACGACTGTGCAGCAGAGAATGCCTACATTCAAATAAAATATGATCAGCATCACAAGGAAAGTATATGGGAGGTGGGTGAAAAGGACAAAATGAAGTAGATGCAGATGAAAACCGAAAAAATGATGCAAGAAGGAGACTGCGGTTAAAGCGCAGGCGACAAATAGCGGAGGTTGTAGAGCGTTTAAGTGAGAGGAATGGCTCAATAGAAAGGTCAAAAAAAAGGCAAGATTAGATAATGGAGAAGACTAAGAGTTAAGCCATAATTTGGAATGAGCGACTGGGGAAAGAACAACAATATTACGGGTTAAAAATGTAAAAACCCGCCCCTGGAAATAGAAGAACGGGCTAAGGAGTCCACCACAACTCATTGTCTTCGGTGCCCAAAATGACCAGGAATGCACAGAAGATCGATCTTGATGGAGTAGAGGACGAAAAGATCGCGGATGAGGGAGTGTATGAGAAATATAAGATAATCGGAAGAGGAAGCAGGAAGAGAAGATGTGACAGCTTGTGGAACACTTTTAGAGTCCGAGATTATGAGCATTTTATGGAAAAGCAGGGATGAGAGAACAAAGAGAACAACGCGTATAATAGCAATAGATTCCGCATAGAAAATTGAGCAAAAGGAGCCAAGTGTAAACGATCCAGAATGTAATTGAAGGCAGGACAGAAAAAAATTCGAAGAACTAACTCCATTTGGCCCTTTGGAATCATCAGTATGGATAGCAGTGTGTATTGGAAAGAGAGAACTTAAAATATTGGAAAATTTTAAATTCTGGCGACATGTTGAAGTTCAGATTTAGAATAGAACGGTAAAGAAAGACATTTAACACGATGGAGGAAACTTGAAAAACTGAAAGAGAAATAAGGAAGTTTATCATGACTATAAGTAAATGGTGAAAATTGAAGGAGACAAAAAGTAATATAAGGGAGATAAAATTGGAGTTCTATTAGAAGCAAATCGCCGTTTATGAAAGATAGAGGAGTAAAAAGAAACAAGTAAAAAGGAATAAATAGGCATGCATTTAATCAAAAAGCGATAACCTAAATAGAATATCTGTGAATGAAGGGAGGAGGAATATGGGATTCAGCAAGGATAGTCAAAACCAGGATAGATCTGGAGGCACCAAGGCAGAGACGAAGACAGGCATTTTGAATGCCATGTAATTTTGAAAGAAGAGAAATAAAGTAACAATAATCGAACCTAGAGCGTATAAATGATTTATAAAACATGAGTAGAATACAAGGATCACCTTCCCCCTCAATTATTATGAGAAGGAGCTTTTAACAGATTGAGCTTTTTAAGAGACGATAGATACAAATGATTAATGTGATTGTAAAAGGAGAGACGACTGTCAAGAAAGATTCCTAAATAGCGAAAAGAATTTACAAGGGAACTGCCATTTAAGGTAAGACTAATCAAAGACGTATCAAAAGAACGAAGAGTAAAGACAGATGATGAGAATTTAAGGGGAGAAATAGGGAGATGAACAATAGAAAGAGCATTTTCTAGTAACATTAGAGAGCTTTGAAAACAAGAGTTAGCTAGCGAGATATTGCGTTCGGAGGAGTAAATGGACAAAAAACGAAGTGGAGTTGGAGGAAGGGAAGCAATTTTGATTAAGCAAATATTAAAGAGCGTAGATTCTACTTCCAGAACTCTCTTAAGGTAGAGTTACCTTAGGGCAGATTAGGAAGAAGCGGAATTAGATTTCTGCATTGAAAGAGAGTAATGATAAGAGAAGTAAAGTGGACAGGAATTCTTAATTAAGAGCATCAAAGAGTGTGGGAAGATAAACGTTACCAATAGCATTTAATATGCCTATAAAGGCAGCAGGTAAGAATTTTTTTTATAAAGAATTAATTTCATGCGGATTGTTCCCTCCATATAGTGTTCATTACTTACTCTGTTCTGGACATACAGCAATTTTTATTATGGTTCGCTTTATAATTAATAATAACATTTTGATTTAATTATAATAATAGTAAATAGAGAAAAAAATAAAATAAATAAAAAAAAAATAATAATAATTAAAAAAAAAGGAACAGGATAGAGAAAAAAGAAAATTAAGGAAAGATTTTATTAAAGGAACCAGAATTTTTTTATTTTACTTTTTTTTTTTTTTTTTGTTCCTTTTCTTATTTATTGAAGTTTATTACTTTATTGATGAAGTCAGTTAGTTTTATTTCATTTTATTCTTTATCAATCTATTTGTTACATTCTTTATTCAATTATTTATTTTTCTTACAACTTCCTTTTCCCATCAGGCATTGTGAACATTCCCAGGCAACTGTGGTCATATTGTAAGATGGGAATTTTTCAATTTTTTAATTTGTATTTCTCATTTTGTTTTTTTTTTGTTTTTTGTTTTCTCCTTTGAAAGAAAAATCTCATCTCTGTTTGTGAAGTTTCATCAGGCATTGTGGGCACTGCTCTGCAGTTGCGGCCATACTGTAGAATGATAACCTATTTTGATTTCTTATTTTATTTATTTTTTTATTTTTGGTTAATTTCATTGATCATTGTGGGCACTACTCTGTAGTTGCGGCCATAATGTAGAATGAAATTTCCTTTTCTGCTTTTTATTTCTTTTTCTGTTAATATTAATTTTCCATATCTATTCATAGTGTAGCTTGCTGGCCAAATGAACTGTATTTGTTCAGGCCAATAAAAAAAAAAAAAAAAAAGTAAACTGAGAAAGAAGTCTATTTTTCAATGTTTCGTAAATTCATTCTACTTTTGACTACGTGGTGCATTTAATTTTTGCTTCTTCTTTAGTTGAGTTTATAGTTGTCTTTCGTTTTTTATTTACACGTTACTCTTTGTTCTATTTTTTTTTTTTTTTTTGTTTTCCTTATTGATATGTTTCGGCAGTATACTGATATCGATTTAATTTACTTCTTTTAAATTCTCTTCATTGTAAATAAAGTTAAGTGCCTTATCAATAAATTGCGATGATGATATATTTCTTTTCCATTTGTACCGTCTTACCTAGCCTCGTCGTAATGGGTGTGTGTTATCTTAAATCGTTCGCCAGTAGTAACTTCTTCTGCGGCATGATAGCTATATTTTAATATCGCGCTTTAGTTATATAGTACAGTTTTAAACAGTTTTCTACTTACTAGCGCATGCATTTGATGATTAGCGGGTTAAATTAATGTACCCGGTAAGTAGCTTTATAGACCTGAACTATTTAAAATTACATTATTTCCTACGAATTTGAGCACTTTGTGGTTGAATTCAAATTAATTTCGTATTTCATTTATACGTGCATATATATATATATACATATATATATACACACACACATATATATACATATATTAATTACAACGTAATTCTTAGGCTACCCCCCATTCGAAAAAATGTCCCAAAAAAATGTCCAAATTTCATATAACATTTGTTATATTTTATCGGATTTTTGTTATTGTTATTTAAAAAATGTCACAATTTTATGTAATGAAATATGTAACGAAAAATATAACGAAAAAGTGTCTTAATTTTATATAATGAAAGTTAAATGTTAGAGAATTGGATTTTTGTGGTTACATTAATTTTTTGTGTGTGTTGATGCCAGTAAGAATTACGTTGTAAATTTTGATCATTTTATACAAAGTATAGAAGAGAAAGGGACAGAAATGAAAGTAAGAGGGGCCAAGGGGCACAGCCCCTTGCGTGGCCAAAATGACCGGGTTATATATACATATATTAAACATTTTGTAGTTCATAAGTATTTTATTAGAAATTAGTTTGCGGACATAAGCAGGATTCGCTTTGAAAAATCTCATGTAGATCAAAAAAAGAAAAAAAAAATGAACCATCTTTTCATTTACAAACATCCTGCTGTTGCACTATGTTGTACAGATCGGTACCGGGGTTTTAAATAATTAATATTAGCAAAAAACATCTCGCGGCAACCATAAATATATGTACATATATAAATCTTATTCCTGTATTCTAGGATGAGTGATGATATGTAATTTTTCTATTTTTCCAATTTTCTAACACAATTCTATTGCTTTATGTAAACTGCTGACGAATGAGTGTTTTAGTTTATCTGTCTAGTGACTTAATTTTCTTCCTCTAATAAATTCTTCATAAAAATTTTCCCTCGTATAATGTTTTCGTTAAATTTATACTTCATTGTCTGAGTGGATAACCGAGCAATCTAAGATATTTCTGATTTGCATTTTTTCGCGAAGAAAATGCATTTTAATGTCTGACTGGACACAGTAAGATTCCATATTCTTTGTTCATAGTATTTTTCTGTACGCTTACATAGTAGTCTGTTTTTTTTTTTTTTTTTAATCGGGAACACGGAATTTAAGAAGCTTTCGGGGACTATTAGAGGCTTGCGCGTTCTCAAAATTATAAGGCTTTTTGAAATTGATTTTCAAAATCTATTTAATTTCCTAGCTGCAATTCCTTTAAGTCGTTTAATTATTTATATTTCTGAATCTGCCTTATTGGATGAATGTCTTAGATTTTCAATTTCTGTTACTGCATTGATATTATTTCTCAACTAATCGATTTTTTATCAATTAATGAGGGAAGGTGAACGGTTTGCACGATGTTTCAAGAATGTGACTCAACCGAAGTGACTGTAATTACTCAGATGGAGTCATAATGTAAAAGCCGAACGGCTCGAGTCAACTGTTACAATTTTGTGCGCCTGATTTGTGTTACAAATTCTTGTAATGCGATTAATTTTCCATTGTGAAATTAATGTTATAGCCATCCTTTATGGCATTGCGTATTATCAAAGAAGTGATGATAAAGAAAACAGAAAATAATGAACCAGATTTAAAATTATTTGTAGGAGGACAGGAAAAGATCCCAAAATATTCTTGCGCAAATGTAAATTTATTAAAAAATTATTCGGCGTTTCAGAAGTTTTTTTAGTTAAATATTAAATAGTTTATATTTTATCAGTTGTTGAAAGCGAGCTAAAAAGGAAATTAAGCCATAAAATGGCCGATAAGCCCCACTGAAAAATTAGGACTAACGCTTAGGTAATTTGATTAATTTTTATTATTTGTTACTAAACAGTTCATTATAAATGAATAAACCTATATAACTGATGTAATATGACATTTTAAACAGAGAGACTGCATTAATGGCGTTCTACAGGATTTTTCGTTTTGTGATGAGACGGTAAAATTTTTTAGTAGAATTTTACATAAGTACCAATTCATTTTCGTTGATTTTGGTTCATCCAGTTAGTGCTATCAGTGATAGTTCAAATCGTATCAAATTAAAATTGTACTATGAGTGATAGTAATAATAGAGCGAACCAAAATCACGAAAAATGACAAAAAAAAAATAAAACTGAAAAATGTGAATTCAAAAAATTACGTTACATTAAATGAACCAAAAACATAAATTTAAGAACCATGTTGGCTCTCAACTATTATTGGTATTTTTTAAAGTTGCCTAAGTATTATCTTTGGGTCATTTACGCTTTTTACATACCTCTATCGTATGATTCAAAAAAATAATACATATTTTGAATATACATTTGTCATGCATGAACTTCAATCCTTAATTTAAGGGCAAATAGTTCTATTTCAGTAAAAAAACAAAAACTAAAGTTCATAGTGTGGAAGGGAAGAAACAAGGAAGGAGACCCCGACGCCCCCATATCGTTCCCGGAACCATCCGTAAAAAGGATAGAAGAAGACGGAAATGAGAAAATCAAAGCCTCGCTGAACTTGCTTAAGGTGATTAGAGGTGAGAATTTAGTGTGAGAAGGAAGCAAAAATAAATTAAGAGGATGTAAAACATCTGAAAAGCTGAATGTAAAGAACGGGAATTTATGATATGTACATATGAATGGCGAATAAGGAAAAGACGCCGAGAAACATAAGAAAGAATAGGAATCTTCAGGGAGGAAAACCACCGATTAGCTGAAATGTAGGAATGAGCAGAAACTAATTTTGAGGACTTAATATGAAGACGTTTTATGAGGAAGCGATCGCCGAGGAACGATCTGAAAATGTGTAAAGAATGAATGTTAGCTTCTGAAACTATTGCAGGAATAGGAGAAAATTTCAGAATACCAAGACGCAGTCATTAATTCTCGACTCTATCGCGTTTGGAAAAAAGGATGTTTAGGAGCATTGACGTAAATGAAGGAATAAGAATTAAGCTTGGAACGAATAATGGATTTATACAGAGTAAGAAGAATATTGGGGTCGCCATCCCCTTCGTGTGAAGAAAAAGCTCTTAATAAATTAGTTCTCTTAAGGCAGAAAGTATATAAATAAGAAATATGTTCGCGGAAGGATAATCGACTACCTAGAAAAAAGCCAACATAGCAAAGGGACGTAACTAATGGAACAGAAGGGTTGTTTAAAATCAAGGGGACGAAAAGAAAAAAAAAAACATACAAGCAGATTTAGAGGAAGAAATGGCTAGATGGATGTTTCAAGCGTGTTCAACGAATTATTGAGTTCATCATTAGCAAAGATAATGGAAGTTGAGCAGTAATAAACGAGAATATCGTCCGTGAAAAGGAGTGTGGAGGCAAAGACGCTAATTCAAGTGAGTAAATATTAAAGAGAGGACTTAAACATGACCCTTGAGGAAGACCACGAAACACACCTCTAGAGTCAGAAAGGGAAGGAGGAGAAAAATGAATGGTTCTGTTTTGAAAGAGCCTAATTATTAGAGAGGAATGTTGAACAGGAATGCTAATTGAAATCATCTTATCATTAAGGGATGGAAGATGAACATTATCGAAAGCAGAGACTACATCGACAATGGCAGCGACCTTTTTTTTTTTCTTTCGAGAAGAGCTTTGTATATATCAGAAAGAAGGAGACTAATGCAGTCAGAAGGGCCGAGACCAGGACGGAGATCGGATTATTATGCTCCAGTCACTAAACAAGATGCCGGTTAAGCATTACTCTCGAATAGTTTCCTTAAGCATGGAGCCAAAGAAATTGGTCGAAAAGAATTTAGGATTTTCTTAGGGATAGAGATAATTATAAACGAGTTCCAATTAGGAGGTGTAAGTTCTGGGGGGGGGGGAGAGAATTTTGACTGAGAAATTATAGAAAGATTTTTATGAACAAGGAAGGAAATTCCATCGATTCCTGAAGTTGAATTGAAGGATTTTTGTAATGAAAAGAGGAGTTAATTAAAATGGAAATCAGAAGTGAGGAAGTAAGATAAACCTGAAAGAAAGAGAGAGAGAAGGAGAATTTACTTAATTGAAGGAAGGAACATAACTAGGAGCTAGAATGTCAATAAAGAATTTAAGTTTGTCAGAAGAGATGTTAAGATAAGAACGATGTTCGGGTTTGGAGGATTTGAAGGCTTTAGCCATTCAAATAATTTGGGAGATCCGGGAAAAGGAAGAGCGAAAATTTCTCCAAGATTTCTTCTTGGCTTGTTTTAGGATGTATTTAGCTCTAGCGTTAGCTTTCCTATGGTCAATAACATTTGAACGGTAGGAACAGTGACAAAAGGTTCTACAAGTAGCGATGCTGGCCTCAAAAGCCACCCTGCAGTTATCGTTTCATCATAAGGATGAAGCAGTGTGACGGAAAGGTTTTGAAGGCACTCGAACAGGAGGAGATGTGGAACAAAGGACCAGTAAGATGGAATCAGTAAAGTAATTGTACTTTGAGATAGGATCTCTAAGTGATGTTGCAAAAGGGAAAGAAACGAGTTAACAGAACGGCTAAATTGTTTCCAGTTAATTTTGGAGAGATACCATTCGGAGGCATAGAGGAGCTTAAAGTAAAAGGATATTAAGGGAAGACTATTGAACGATATGGACATGGTCACTTCCAAAAGTACTATCAAGAGTTTTCCAGGAACAGTTAAAAGTAAGATTAGGAGAAGAAAAGGAGAGATCAGCTGCGTTAAAAATGGAAGGGCTCTTGTATAGAGTAGGAGATTGATCATTAAATAGAATAAGATTGTGCCTGAGGATAATGTTTTCAAGAACCGCTTCATTACTGTTTCGACCAGAACAGTCCTATAGAGGAGACTGAGCGTTCTAATCGCCTCCAATAATGAAGGAGGGAGAAATACAATTAAGAAAAAGGGGAAGGGAAAAATTGTTGAGATTAAAATTAGGAGAAAAGTACGGACAGACTATGATTATTGGGCGAAGAAGGATGGAAAGAATAGAAATGTGAACTACGTCCGGATCATGAGAAGGAGACGCTGAAGAAAACTGTAAATTATGGAATTGGAAATATATGTTACTCCTAACAAGGATGGCAGCGCCACCGTAGTCATCTGGTCCATCACAACGAACCACAGAGAAATCTTTAAAATTACATGTTTCAAATTTTTTGAGCCATGATTCGGAAATTAAGGTAATATGAATTTGATGTATATCGTAAACTCTCCAAGGCAAGTCTAATAACTTAAAGGCTATGACAATTTCACTGCGGGATGTTATTTTAAAGGACATATTGAAAGATGAAAAAGAGGGAAAGAGACATAAAAGAAAAAAAAAAGTATATAAGGAGAGAATTAAGATAGAATAGAGTTGAAGTTAATATAGAAGGTGAAGGAAAAATGTATTTGCGAGTGCAAAGATGATAAAATGAATAAAAATTATCTAAGGTGAAGAGGTTACCGGAGAGGAAAGTGGTAAGAGAGTTAGCAAAGTTTGAAGAGGAGTCAATGTTAAAGGATGATATCAAGTCCAAGATGGCTGCAGAGAGATTATTGATGGAAGAAGTAAGTTCAAAAAAAAGGATGGAAAGTTAGAAAGATTGTTAGAAGAATCGCTGCTAAAGGATGGGTTGAGTTTACTTAGTGCCCATCCATTTGAGGGATAAGGAATACGATAAGGCAAGAAGAGAAGGACAATGAGGAGTAGGCTTAGAAGAAAACTTAGACGGTTTTATTTTACGGAACGTGAAAGATTTAGCTGGAGGTGAAGAATGAATAATAGGAGAATTGTATTTTGAAGAGGAGCAGAAACACCGATGCACGATTTGCATATGAAAAGGCTTGAGAGACTAACGCTTTATCCTTGCGCTTAGAAGCTTCATGGAAAGACAAATTTTCATATGTTATGATTTTTTTGATGTTCTTTTGTATAATCTACTCAGGACATCTACGGTTATAGGAACAGTGATCATCCTTACAACTACGACAAACAGGAGGATTTTGGATGTTAGGGCAGTCAGAGAAAGGATGCTTAGAGGAGCAGCGGGAACAGACAGTATAAGAACTGCGGCAGTCATCTCCTACCGAAAACTAATGTTTAATAATTTTTGTTTTTTTCATTTGAGAAGTAAGATTTTATAAGAGCTATATTACTATAGTGGTCATCGGTTACAACGACAAAAGAACATTGATTAATAGATTAAAAAATAAGTTAATGACTAGCTGAAACCCGTCGAAACTAGATGGAGTAATAATTGTTTAAAAAAAGCATTTACTGCTCTTTGTCACGTTAAAATCAAAAAAGTTATGTAAAGATGTTAAATAAACTAGTTCTTTAAAAAAGAAAAATACGGAATTAAAAAAAAAAAAAAACACTGCAAAGTAAAAAATAATTATTTATTAAAAGGTAATATATTTTAAAGTAATATAATTAAGAAAATTATGATTATTCTTAAATAACATTAACTGATGCGTAGCAATATAAAGAAGTAATTTAATCGTACGAGACGATAACTAGCTAGTACAGTTTCTAATAAACAATAGTCAGTCCATATGATTAAAAGGGTCGCACGCAGTAATGACTAAGACCCGTAATATTTCCGTCAGTGATGAACTTTTTAATTTGTGCTATGGAGGTTTTGCATTTTTTTTTATTTGAAGCTCACCGATGTCAGCATATATTAAACACTTAAATCATAAGAACTCAGGAAATAAAACAAAAACACTTTTAAATGTAACTACAAGTAATAAGATAGTAAGCGGTATCAAAACATATGTTAGACTAGTTCTTAATTAAACATTGTCTAGTCGCTCTAGTTTCAGTATCAATCGTAGGTGTACAAAACTATTCAGATTGTTCGAAAGATTTGAATATTTTTTAAATAATTAAAAGTTACAAAAACATTTCATTTAGGTTAAAAAAACGCTAAAGATATGTTCCCTAAGATAACAGTAATAATTGACACGGTTATTCAATTTATCGCGAATGAATAACAAAGAATTGAATAAAGGTATTTTAGAAAAAGAAAAAAAAAAACAGAATCCAAATTTCATTAAAAATAAAATTTAATGCGTTTATTTACTTTGCCCATGAAAAAAGTATTAAAATCGTTTGCTTCATGAAACTAACTGAATTCTAATTACGCATTAAAGTGTCACTGTCCCATTCATCTTGAAGATCGATATTCCAGGAGTTGCTATGTTAGCGTATAAGTTTCATGAATTGACATTATATTTAAATTCACAACGAGTTTTAAATCGATTGGTATCTCGTGTTAAAATTAATCAATATTTGCTATCTATTGTCCGCCAACTAGAACAAACGTTTACTCAGCTTTTTCAAATATTGTAATAGAATTATTCCAGTTGATAACCACTGTGGGAAACATGAAATTTGTAATTGAATAATAAAATAGGCAGTATCGTTATCCAAATACCAGAAAGATAAATTCTCATATCACCCCCCCCCCCTTATCTCTTTCTAAAAATTCGAAATTCAGCAACAAGAATAATAGAACTGATTTGTTCACTAGTGCATTCTCACGATTTCAAAAATACAATAATTCAGTTTATTTTATTTTATTTTTTTTAAATAGCTTCGATGTCCGCACTGACCCAACTACATGAGCTTAGATCACCTGCTCAAATTCTGAGGCGATCGGAGATAGAGAGTATAAAGGAAGGCAGAAGGGGAATAACGGCTAGGTTTATATAAAATCCTAACTATATTAAATTATATTCACCTGGTAAAATAAACAACCGGTATTCTACTATAAAAGTTATAGTTTGATAACTAATCAAAACTTTTTTGTCTGTGGCTCCAAACTAACCTATTTTTCTTCTTTTTTTTCTTTTATTTTGTTTTCTTCCCAGACCTCAAAACTAACCACAACCC
This sequence comes from Icerya purchasi, assembly GCA_039619475.1. Lineage (NCBI taxonomy): Eukaryota > Metazoa > Arthropoda > Insecta > Hemiptera > Monophlebidae > Icerya > Icerya purchasi. The sequence continues at coordinate 73,347,973 of CM077115.1, read as the reverse complement.
CTATTTTTTTGCTCGTGTAACAAAAAATATTCAAAATTAATCAAAAATTTACGTCTAGGCCCTGAAACTAACCCAAAACCCTAGCTCCTACTGTGCATTTCTGAAAACCGACGGTAATTTTCAAATTTGAATATGTTGGAAATTAACCAGTGTGCACTAAGCCTGTATCAAAAATTAACTCAAAGACATTCTCTCTTTTTCCCCAATCATTAGTAATTTTTTTTCCTGATTCTGCCGAAGCTGCAACCCTGTGAAGGTGTACTAACCGCTCCCTTGCACGCCGTACGTCGCTGGTAATCGAACATGAATTTTCAAAATTAGCAGAAGCATATTATTTCAGTATGCAAAAGTTAACCTCTAACTTCCTTCCCCCTTTTTTTGACAATTTTTTTTCTTTGCATACTGAAACACCTGCAAATTAATGTTGTCTACCACGCATGCAACGAGCTGCAAAATTTCTCCAGCCATTTCTGTACACATAAATCTCAGAAGATTGTACGCTTCGTTTGATTGTGAGTAATTGTTTAGGTCTGTGGTAGTTTTTACCTGTGTTCTCTTAATTTCCCTGAACTTGTTGTCAGAAGAGTATCCTTCATTGGATTATGTAGAGTAGTAGTATTTAGAAAAATTGTTTTTGCTATTCAATCTTGGTTTGTAATTATTTGGTCTGATGATTTTATTGTCGTGATATGGTTGAAAAGTGGTTTATGAGCCGGGCGGGGGGATAAATCACCAGCCGATGAGCCGGGGGGCGGGCAAGATGATTGAAAAACGATATGAGTGTTATAGGAAAAATGAAATTTATAATTTGTGAAGGCTTAATATTTTATTAAACAAGAATAAAATCTTAATTAAAACATGCATTTTCAAAGGGCAAAGTGTTCTACTGCTTTATTATAAAAGTCAAACTGTCCATGATTACGCGCCTATGAATACTCATCATTGCCAGTTGATTAAAAAGTTCTGAAGCTCCAGGGGGGGCGGGGGGCGCTCCCCTATCGACGCTCATGATGGAGAGTCGTTTAATTTAATTCCAGACTACATTAACTGGTACGAACGCGTTAATATTTGATATGAATTTAGACCATGCGTTTCCTTATGATTTTGGTATATTATTATATCACGAAGAATCTTTTATACGACTTTTTTCTCTATTGCGCTTTTGAGTAATTTTGGATTATTAAAACTTTTTTTGCCTGAAGCAACTAGTTATAAACTGATCGTCATACATACTATTGCGATATAATTTGATTGAAATGAATAATATAGAATAAACACTAAAAACACAATGATATAATTTAAAATATAAATATAAAAATATAAAAACATCGACTAGCTTCGGATATTACAATCCATCTTCATGGTGTGTATAAACAATTAAAATTAAAACAACAATAACAAAACCGTCAACAATGAAAATGTATATATTAATAACATCAACTTGATGCGGTATAATATACCAGTATTATAACTTAAAATTAAAACTACAGAAAACGTTAGCGAATATACACTTCAACAAATTAATGGTGACTATATATTTTCATTGTTGACAGATTTATTATTGTTGTTTTAATTTTAATTGTTTATATACATCATGAAGATAGATTGTAATATCCGAAGCTAGCCGGTGTTTTTAGTATTTATATTTTAAATTATATCCTGACGTTTTCAGTGTTTACTCTGGTTATAAACATCTTTTTTATTGCAGAGTCTTATGTCATACTTATTTCTAGTTTGCTTTTTATAAATTAAATTAAAATCATTTCAATGTTGTTTTGTTTAGAAATTTTTTACACTCTTTAAAATAATTAATTTTGAGTTGTTATTTTAAAAAATGCATATCTATCTTGCAAATATTTTTTTAATCCGATTGCCTGAAAAAACTGAATCGCTGATGTTTAAAAATGTAATTTTTCACGCTTACTTCAAAAGTGTACCACCGTAGAGTTTTATACATATATATGTAGTTTTCAATTGCTCTGGATTCTACGGTTAAGTAAAGAATCGTTTAAATCGATCCATATGACCAAAAGTTACGCGTAAATAAGCGTACAAACAACCAAAAATAAAAAAACACACAAAAAAACCCGAAGACACTATAATATAAAACCTGCTTTTTTGAAGTTCATAATAAAAATAGAGCAACATGTTTTGGAGTCACATATTCTGTAATTATGATTATTAATAATAATTTGTTTATAAGTTCTCAGGAATAAATCGGGAAGTTTTTAAGTTTTTAGCGCGTGGCTTTTACCAGTCACAGTACAAATATAGGTTTATTGTATTTTGTATATAATTGCAGGAATTTATTTTACGCATTTTACGTGAAGTAGTTTAATAGTTTTTTCTATGTGTTTCAAAACATGTTTACGTAATATGTCGGCGCGGCGGGCCGTACTTGAAAATATGCCACTCCTTACAATTAGCAAAATGGAACAGTACCTGTAATATCCACTTCATAACCTTTTTCAGTTTCCGAGAAAGTTGTAATGTCTATAATACGATGAAAGTTCTTCTTTTGGTGATTTCCTTTTCCCTTGTTTCGTATTGAAGCCTTTTATTTCTTTCTCTGTTTTTAGTCTGGTAAGTATTGTATCCGTAAATTCGTGTGATTCGAAATCGTTTTATTGACTCTATGGAAGCGCTGAATCCCGGCTTTTATTTTATTTTTGGTTATCTTGCTGAAATTTTTGATTTTTTACTTTAAATAGTTCCCCCCGCCCCCTCGGAAACAATCGACAGTTTTCGTATTATATAAATAAAAATAGGCTTTAATTATGAAGTGAAATAAAAATGCTCTTCTTTTTTAATTCAAATGATTTTCTCTTATCGAATTTTTATTTTTTCCAAGTGTATCCGAAATTTCTGTTTTCTCGATTTTATTAATTTGAACGATCTCTTTTTGCATTTATTTAGTTTTCATTTTAATTGTCTTAGATTTTAACATATACTGGTATAATATATATTTCTCTGAGAGGCGCTGCCCCTGCAGTTTTTTCTCGGGGGGGAGGGGGCTGTTGACCCCCTTCGCTTGATACGCCACTGCCCTAAATGTAGTTGATTTTTTTTTCTTTTAAATTTCGTTTTATTTATCTTTTTAAGTTATTTATTTGAGCTCATCAATCGCGAGCATTAACCCAATGCAGTGATGCACCTTTTTAACTTTCAGTGTACAGCAGTGGGATTCGAATGAAATTCCTCTTCAACGAAACACCGTTGGGCGCTACGAATGAAAAATTTGGTTTTATCTGTTATTTCGTTGTGCATTCTTTCAACACAACCGCATATATATCATCAGGTGTGGTGGGCATGGATTTTTAGTGCGACGAATAGGGCTAGTTCAGTTTTTTGGGCTGTAATTTCTACATCATGGGAAAAGTTCAGCTACTACACAAAAACTCTTTTAAAATGCGATAAATAATCTAACCTTCTCTGTGCCACTAGAAAGGACTAACCATGATCTCTAGCTGTACAGAATAGAATAGGTAGCGTTCTTGGCAATTGCTATATTCCACTCGAGTGTGTACCGGCAAGAATACACTCGGAACAGATTGTAAATGTTTGATTTTAGCGCATATGATGACGGTGTACATGATGGATTGTCACTGACTTCCACCTGCGTTACCAATTATTTCATTTAAATTTTCTTAATAATTTCTGTCATCGTCCGGTATCGAATCTTTGTAACGGAAACCAAGCGCTCTAGCAACTAGGTTAGCGCGACGACTTTGAGATGTGATATATACCAAATCTGAAACTGAATCGAGCAGCAGAGAAGTTATCTGAGAAAGTACAGGCGAACGAGGGTTGGCTGCCAATATTCTCTTCGGATCCCCATTAGAGAGTCCCTTCCTAATTCACGATATCTTTTTATGCGATTCAGTTTACTTTTTACATTTCAAATCGCAGAGCTTATTTAATTTTATCTTCTTAATTTCTTGTTTTATAGTATTTTACATTTTCTTATATTTAGAACGGAAATATTGTAAAGCTTAATTAAAACTGTAATCGTAAATACAAACATGGTACACATCATATTTTGAGAGAAGAATTTTAATCGGCGAAAGTTTTACAGCAATACCACAGAATATTAACTTACAAAATAGAGCCGGAAAACCGATAGTTAGAGAATACTGAGAAATTTAATGGAACAAGATTTTATTTTTAAGGGAAATTTCTTTTTTATATTACTAATTAGTATTCATATTTCAATTCTACGGGTCATTGTTTATTTTTGAGTATTTTACTTGCGTCTTAAAGAGTTTATATTTTGGTACTTATTTTCGCTATATTTAAGAGAGCATTTAGATTTTCATTTCTGATTTCTTTTGATTCCTTTTTTTTGTTTTTTTTTTTTTTTTATTTTTATGGATATCCCTGCAACATTTTTGTGCTTTCATATTACATGTTCGTTTTTTCAGATATTTTTCAACATTATATTTTGCTGCGTTTAATTCATGTTTATTTTTTTTGGAACGAAATTCTTTTACGCGACTAGTCGGTAGGAGTAAACTGACAGAAATGGTCATATAACGAAAATCGCTTTATGCGTCGTCCTCCAGGCGACCTTCACTCTCTTTCTTTTTCGCTCTGTCTCTTTCTATTATATACGCCCGCGCGCGCACGTGTGTGTGTGTGTGTGTGTGTACGTGCGTGTGTGCGAGTGAGTTCTAAGATTCGATCAGCAAGCATTGTGCGCCTTCAGCTGTATAAACTCAATTCTAAACACGTGTACATTTTATTGAATTTGAAAATTGGCGCGGTTTTTTTGTGCGGCGTTACCGCACTTGAACGAGTCTGATGATTTATTTATTGTTTTTTTTTGTGTCATTTTTTATTATATACTATATGAATGACTTTATACTTGTATATCTACCAAAATGTGAAAGGAACATCGTTCCTACCGGGTGTCCCCATCTGGACACCACATCACTCTTTTTTTTTCTTTTTTTTTCGTTATTCTTTATAAATTTTGGACTTTAAAAAGATTTTTTTTTTTTTTTATTTGTTAAGAAAGTCAATTGAATCGCAACCAAATTAGATAAAAAAGCTGGTCCGGTCCCCAGTCATGTGAAAATACCAAGAACAAGCACATCAGCACAACAGCCTGATCAGCATTACATATTCGAGAACCCGCGTAACCACCCTTTCCGAGCCGATAGAAAATTTCATGATAGTACACTGTAAGATTTTTGTGAGAAATATACTAGTCTAGATACTGAACATATTCTTGGCTCACATCAGAAACCAGGAACAGAAGCTTGATGGTTGCCGGGAGGCGTGTTTCGCACAGACTTCACTGCCATTAATCGGTTATGTTTGTTCTACGACTATCTTTTTCACAGAACTTCCCCTCTCCTGATTATTATCCCTTTTGTTCTTGAACCATCGTTCATACTGTGCATCACATACTTCCGAGCTGTTCTCAAGCAGGCTTTTTATAAAATACAACAATGCCCAAGATTCTTTCGAAATCCTTAATATCAATAGCGGCATTGACAGACTTCCTTAGACGTAATAAAATAGGTAAACACCTTCGGTGAACACTTGTGAAAGGTAACATGCACTGTAATATCATCGCAGTTAAACATAGTGTGTGGAAATATTAGGACAGTATTATATTTAAAAAATAACCAAAAAAAACTATTCTTTGTATCTGTAGTTTCTAAGATAAAGTATAAGAATCACACAGCTTATTCACTACATTTATTTCTACTTTTACAACTATACTATCTAGGTCTGCTCGAGATAAACGCTTTTCAGTTTCTCTTCTGAGATTATTTCGCGAGCATTTAATTCTGATTTTACATCGGACATCAATATTTCATCAACATACGTACGATATCCAACAAGCATTCTCTCTTGCTGTTCACTTTGGTTTCTGATGTGTGTTTGAATATTTGGAATTCTGTCACTGATAAATTTTATATCATCAAATGCAGTACCAGTTCCGGATCATCAGAAACTGTCATTATATTAAAAAAAAAAAAAAAAAAAAATAGAAAAAAAAAATAAAAGAGAAATTTCCAGGTTTCGTTTACACTAATAGTATCCGATCAAAAGACCGGGAGAACAGAAAAGACAGAGAGCAAAGAATATCACTATAAAACTAATTGTAAATTAGTTGAAGCAAAGTGTGAATCAGTTGAGATACCTTGGATATGTGCCATACCCATAGATACATATTATCCTAAAGAGTTATTAATATTTATTATTATTATTATTATTATTTCAGAAATAAGACATTTGGTCTTTGCCAGGTCAGGATATGTCATTAGAATTCTAACAAGTAATTATCTGCTTCTTTTTATTATTGGCTGAATGTTCATAATTTTGCAACTTATACACGATAAAATTTTAAAATTCTACACATTATATGTTTTAGTAATTCATATAATGTACACCGGTAAATGTAACTTAAATACTTACGAACGCAATAACTGATAAGAAACCAACAGATAAAAAGTAAGCCAAAACGGTATTATACGTATAACGTATTTCATTAGAACGCTTTACAGCTTATTTTAACGTAAATTGAAACATAACGATGCAGGGAAGACCAAAGCGACAAGTAAGCCTTGACAGCGTGGATGAAATTGAGAAGAGACGGAAAAATCAAGCCATAGTGGTTGCTCAAGTTGATGAGCAAACTCAGAGCGCTGATGTAAACGATAGATTAAAGCAAATACATAATAACGCGGCAGAAATGGTACACACCATGGGATTTCTATCCTGTAAATATGACGAAACGCTGAAAATATAATGGTAGAATTAAAATTTTTGAGGGAGCAAGTTTTCTCACGTTAGAAACACAATAGAAAGATGAATAAATTTTGGAACTAACAGCCACAGTACATCAATTAGAGTAGTACGGAAGGCGTGAGAATTTTGAGCTGCATGGAGTGTCACTAGTTCAAAATGAAAATCTAGAAGATACTATAATAAAAATATGCGTGAAAGTGAACTGTCCAATGCAAAAGGATAGTATCGTGGCAGGGCATCGGCTTCCGGCCAGAAATAAAAATTTCCCCAGTCCGATAATAGTGAAGGCACATTGGCGAATTGTAGATGATTTGATGGTTAAAAAAAAGGAATAGGTAATCTGGGACAAAGAAATAACAGAGAACACCGCTTCCACGTTCGTAAACAAAAATTTATCACGATACTACAGAACCTTGTTTTGGAAAACTAAACAGAAAACGAAAATGTTATATTAGAAGAATGGAAAAATTTTTGTGCGAAAAAATTCACAAGGATGTTCCTTCCAAATAAGAACCTCGCACGATCTTAATAAAATCGTATAGTAGTACTTCCTATATATAGATAAGAGATACTTAACGCCTTTCAGCTACCTTATTATGTTAATAGTATTTAAGAATAGCTTCGATTACGGTTTTCTCGTTGTTACAGTTAAAAGGTGTAATAATTACTCTAGGTATAAAGGGCGTGTCATATGTACGTCGTTATACGTTGCCGGTTGGACAGTGATGAAGAGTCTGAGACGGATGTGGTGGATTGAAGGGGCGGTAAAAGGAATTTCGTCTGCTTATGAAGTAAGGTATGACGTTATTCAGGTGCGAGGGAAAGAGAGTGATCCGCGTGCTGCCGTTTGTGTTGTTAGCGGGGTAGTGTTGAGTGTCAGATAACTGTATTGGGGCATTTTCGCTCTTTTCGGTAGTACGTTGATGAACGACGTAAAGGGAAAAGGTACGGCTGTATGAAGCTGTTTTGTAGAGAATTTTACAGTGAGTACTGTTTCAGGTTCGTTCGTTCGTATGAAGCTAGAAAATAAACCTAAATATCTATCGAGAGTCCAGATATCCACTGGAGCACGCTATTCATGATGTTATGCACATCAAGTCTATTAATTATTTTATTATTTGAAGAAAAGATCTTACAATTATATGTATGATCTAAAGTTTGAAGCTCTCCACATTCGCACATGGGGCTTGCAACCATTTTCCATTTATTCAATGTGTAGGCGCATCTATCTTGTCCCGTACGAAATCTATTTATTCTACACCATTCTCGTTATGATAGGTCCATTCCCGGAGGTTCTATGCAAGGATCTTGAACTAAATCTGCGTTAGTGGCTTTACTAGTTGTCCATTCATTTTTCCATCTTTCCTTCCAGCTTCTTGATGTGTTCTCCATATGTACTGCCGTTCTCCAGGGAGGCCGTCTAGACTTCAATTCTCTTATCGGTTTGTAATCTTTATCTGCATGCATTAAGCAGTTCTCTGTATGTGTACAATTTTCCCAAAGTTTTCGGAAAGCCTTTTCTCGTCTTATGTGTGGAGGGGCAATGTGAGCGAGAACAGGGAGCCAGTCTTTATTCGTTGACCTTAATGTCTCACTAATTACTCGCATTGCGGCTCTCAACTGAACATCTATTTTCTCAGTGTGTGCGCTATTCAGCCAAACAGGTGCGCAATATTCAGCTGCTGAGTAGGCAAGCGCTAGAGTTGTTGTTCTCAGCACCTTTGCAGCTGCTCCCCATCCCGTGCCGGCAAGTTTCCTTACCAAGTTCACTCTTGTCTTTACTTTCTGTGCCAGCTTCTCAATATGCGGCCTGTATGTTAACGTTCTATCCAGCATAACCCCAAGATATTTTGGGTTAGCGTTGAAATTAATTTTATCATTCCCCAGTGTAATGTTAAGTTCTGACTCTGCCATCTGCGTCGTAAGGTGAAATAACGATGTCTCTGTTTTGTGCAGGTTTAAAAATAGTTTCCACGATTGAAAGTATCTGTTCAGAGTTTCTAAGTCTTTCGTTAATACTTCGTTACATTTATTCACGGATTCGCTTTGATATGCGAGCGCAATATCATCCGCATATTGGAACTTTCTGGATTCAGTTGTAGGCATATCACTGATGTATAAGTTGAACAATAGAGGAGCTAAGATGGATCCCTGCGGAAGGCCATTATTGGTTCTTCTAGGTCGACTGCTTTTATCACCTATAATTACTTTAAAGACACGATTTGTTATCATTTCGTTCAACAGACGCATGAGCTTGTTACACGGAATCACTTTCGCTGCTTTTAAGAGTAATCCTTCTCTCCATGCAGTATCATAAGCGGATGTCAGATCGATAAAAAGGGCGCCTGTCTTCAGTTTTTTGTCATATCTTGTTTCAATGTAATTGGTTAGCGCCATGACTTGATGCGCACAGCTCTGATTCTTTCTAAACCCAGCCTGCTCCATAGGCAGGGCGTTTTCAACGACCATGACTATTCTATTGTATATTACACGTTCCAGCAATTTATATGGCACACATAATAGCGAGATTGGCCTATAGTGCGACACATCATTTCCACCCTTTCCCGGTTTAATTACTGCCACAACTTTTGCTTTTTTAAATTGCTTTGGCAGCTTCCCAGTGTTTCGAATATTATTGAAAAACTCTGTTACAAATTTAATTGCTTTTGAACCCATATGCTTAATAAATTCGGGATAAATTCCATCCATACCAGCCGCTTTCCTACTTTTAACGGACTTAATTGCGGTTTTCACTTCCTCAGTGGTAAAAGGAGAGCTTAGTATGCCATCCTGTAACTTGGCTAGCACCATCCTCAGTTCCGTTTTTATTGTACGTGCCCTAGTCTTCTCCACTGGTACTTTTGTTGCTTTCAGTAATCTTTCCGCAATCTTATTCGGAGAAATCTTTGGCGGTTTGATGCTCCGTTCCGCCCCATCACTGAGGTTTCTCAGAATCGCCCACGCTTTTCGCGATGAGTGCGTGAAATCCAAAGACTCCACTGTCGATCGCCATCTTTCCCGTCTTTCTTGGTCTAATGCGTCAAACAGTTCATTTAAAACCGCTTCATCGTGGGTATTTTCATATTTTATCCAAAGCTCTTCATGCTCCTTTGTCCAGCACGAGATATACTGTTTTCGAAAACCTCTTGGTACTGAGCTCTTTGCAGCACTGATTACAAGATTGACAAACTTATTATAGCAATTGGTCGTCGCGGAAATATTTGAAACATTTTCTTCAATATATTCTGTGAACCTGGACCAGTTTGCCTTACGGAAGTTCCACCTTGGTTTCGGGGATGAGTAACAAACTGCAACTTCTTTACATTTCTCAATTAACACTGGTCTATGCTGGCTTCTGGGAAAATCTGGGAGCACTGATCGACCAACATGATTTGGGCTACTTGTAAGTAGACTGGAGACAATGCATAAGTCCGGAGTGAAGTCCCTGTCCCATCTTGCTGAATGAAAGGTTCCCTTGTCTTTCGCGTCAAATATAAGATTCATATTATTAACATCCATCCAATCTAACAGGAATTCACCATTTCCGTCTGTTGTATTATACCCCCATGCATAGCTGTGGCTATTAAAGTCACCTATGTAAACAGCCGGATGAGGAAAAACTCTAAAGTTTGGCGGCCACTTAACTGATGGTGGTTTATACACGTTTATTATATGAATATTGTCAATTAATATGACTGCCGTAAAGACACTGTTTTGGCTATACTGTGAAACTACTTGGAAATTTTGTATGTTGTTTTTAATATATGTTGCTATCCCATATTGTGCGTGGTGAACAGCCGCTACGATCTTAAAACCCTTGATTTCTCCTCTTTTCTTAAGATCTTCATCATTTTCTGTATGTGTCTCCTGTATGACAATCACCCTACGGATTGGTTGATTCTGTGATCCTGCCAATGCACTCCGATTTATTACGGGAGATTCTTTCTATGTTTATTTGCAAGATCTTAAGACCTCCGAACTTCCTGTTCGTCGTCTTGTAGCCCTGAGAAGGGCTTTTTCGGGGCTGTGATATTCTAGCTCCTTTTGACAGCATTCGTTACAGTCACTTTTCCACAAAAATACGTTTTATTAGTACGACTGCATCCAGGGGCACCACGTGGAGGTTGCTGTCTTGCCCCCACTGTTTCAGATGCAATGGCTATTGTATTTTAAGGAATTTCTTCTGGTGGTGGAAGATGTTCTATTAACTGAAAATAATGTGCTTAGTTCATTCGTTATAGATATAATGCGATTCGGTAACGGTAATAGAATGTTTGTACGTGTGAGAATGCGGAGGTGTAGTAGATATAGATATAAACACGGTGGTAAAGTTAAATAATTATAGATAATCGCGTTGTAACTTCCGCAGATCTATGATAGCGAAATATGATCAATTCTCTCCTATTGCACTACCTTTTAACGTTCTAAGCGAATGGCGTCTACAATTCAATTTTGCAAAACACTTAACCGTGTAAATTATGCAACAATAGGTGAATGGGAAAAGGGGTTCAAGAATTTATTAAATACAGATTTAATGAGCTCGAAAATAAATAAAGAAATGTTTCATGTATTACATTTAAATATTAGGAGTTTAAGGCGGAATTGGGACGAATAATTTTTAGCATACATTTATAAGACAACTGTTGTCAGTGCGATTATTATTACAGAAACAAACGCGGGAGATAATGAATTAAGCTTGTATAATATCCCTCGAGGTTCATCAAGTATAGCTGCAAAAAACCAGAAAGGTATAATGGAGGAACCATCATCTTCGTTAATAATTGTTTTAAATTTAACGGTTATGCTGTATATAATAATAAGGCATACACGAGTGTTTGTCTGTCGACATTGAAATAAGCAGTAATAAAGTAACACGAATATTCGCTATTTATCGATCACCAAGTCGTTAAATGAGTTTTTAAAAGAACCGCGAATCTTTTTATTTATTTTTTTTTTTTTTTTTAAATGGGTTCGTCAACATGGACATTGACCCAAGAACAGCGGAACAGAGAGGAAAGAGAGAATCAGATCCTTACACGATCAGAGATAGCCGACAGAAAGGAATCAAGAGCTAGAATAACCGAAGGAGAAAGAAAGGAGAGAATGAATGAAGCACAGTATGGAGCGGGATTTGTAAGAGGAAGGAATAAAAAGAAGCTTGTTCAGTTGAAAGCTACGAACAACTGAACATTATATGATCGGGATCAGAAATACATTGATCACCGGGAGGGTGCAATGGACAATAAGGAGAAGGCACGAGAGAATGACGGAACAATGAGGAAGGGAGCAAACTATGCTCAAAACACAAGCGGCAAATCGTAGAGAGATTGGAACGGCGCATAGAAGGAAAGTTAATAAACCATGGAAAGCGTGGAAGGGAAGGTTGAATAGACAAGAAAAGGGAGTTCGGGTTGGAGAATGAGGAGACGTAGGAGTCAGACCACAGTTTGGAATGAACAGCTGCAGAGAGAAGGGTAATATTAGAAGCTGAGAAGGCAGGAAGCTACCAGAAGAGGAAGATAATCGAGCGAATGAGTCAACCAACTCATTTCCCCCGATTCCGGAATGGCCAGGAATCCAAAGGAAATCCGTTTGGATAAAGTGGGAAAGGAAAAGGTCATGAATTAAGGAACGAATAAGGAGAATGATGCAGTCGATTGAGTGAGAAGGGAGAGGAGATGTGACAGTCTGCAGCATGCTTTGAGCATCCGACAGGATATGGAGATTGCGAGAAGCCGGTGAAGTTTTGATAAAAAGAAGGGCACGCAGAATAGCAGAAGACTCAGCATAAAAGATTGAACAAAAGGAGGAAAGTTTAAAGGACTCGAAGTAATTTTGAGAGAAGGACAGAAGAAAGCTGCACCAACACCATTGGGTCCCTTGGAGCCATCAGTGGAGATCAAAAAATGGTTGGGGAAAAAAGAGCTAAGATTCTGGTGGAATTCTGATCTAACAACGTGACGAAGAAGAGGTTTGGGAGGAACAGGTGAATAAAAGCAGTTAATAGGATGAAGCAGAGAGGAAAAATTGAAGGAGAAATAAGGGAGTTTATCGTAAGAGTAGATATACGGAGAAAACTGTATAAGACGGCCAGCGATAAGAGATAGAATAGGAGTCTTGTTAGCAGAAAAGCGCCAGGAACGCAAAATGAAGGAATAAGAAGGAATGAGAGAGCAAGAGGAAATAGGCAACCGTTTGATAAGAAAACAATAACCCAAGAAGGAGCGTCGAAGGAAAGGGGGAGGAATGTGACACTCTGCGTGCAGAGCTGGGATAGGAGTAGACTTTCGGGCTCCAAGGCAGAGGCGGAGACATGTATTTTGGACCCGGTCGAGCTTAGACAGAAGGGATCTAGAAGAATTACCATAAATATAGGAACAGTAATCAAGAGCAGAGCGGATAAAAGATTTGTAAAACATAAGTAGGATCACAGGATCATCTCCCCAGAAAGTGTGCGAAAGGGATTTAATGAGGTTGAGCCTTTTAAAAGAGGATACGAATAAACGGTTGATATGGACATGGAAGGAAAGTCGGCTATCCAGAAAAACACCTAAATAACGGAAGGAGGAAGTAAGAGGAATTGGGCCATTATTTAGGACGAGGACGACTGAGGAAGGATTTAACGGGAGCAGTGTAAAGACGACAGTAGAAGACTTAGAAGAAGAGATGAAAAGATGAATGTTGGATAAGGCATTTTCCAATGCAATTAAGGAGATTTTAAGATGGGAGTTGGCCTACGAGATGTTGCGGTGAGAGGAATAAATGAGGATAGCGTCAGAAAAAAGAAAAGAGAACAGGAATTTAAAGATAAGGACGCAATTTTGATAAAATAAATATTAAATAAAGTGGGGCTAAGGCAGAAACCCTGCGGTAGTCCACGATAGATTAGTCTAGTGGCATCCTGAATGGGAACGGAAGGAGTGACCGTTCGGCAGAGGAAAAGATTAATAATCAGGGTAGAAAAATGAGCCGGAATGTTTAAGGAAAGCATCAAATCAAAAAGAGTCGGAAGATGGACATTGTCGAAGGCTGCCGAAATATCAAGAAAGGAAGCAATAAGAAATTTTTTGTCGATGAATGACTTGTAAACATCTGCTAGGAATGGGCTAATACAATCAGAAGGGCCATGACCAGGGCGGAAACCAAACATATTATTAGGCAATAAGTTGTGGTGTTCTAGCCACCAAACAAGGCGTCTGTTGATTACGTTTTCGAAAAGCTTCCTGACACAAGACGCAAGAGAAATTGGACGAAGTGAGGAAGAGTTCGGTTTAGGGATAAGATAAAGGAGTACAACCAGAGCGAAGAAAAGAGTTGAACAAGTTTAAGAGAAACCGAAGAGAAGAGTCCGAAAGATTTTTGAGAATAGAAAAGGAAATACCGTCTACTCCGGGAGCAGAGTCTGAAGAATTGATTATGGACGTTTCTAATTCCGTGAGGGTAAAAGGAGTGACCAGAAAATGGGCGGAGTTGGAAGAAGACGAAATGCGACGAGATTCATTAAGGTTAGGAACGTAACAAGGGGCGATGGAGTCAATGAAAGAGATTAACTCATCATCCGAGAGATTACAGGAAAGAGGATGACGGGAAAGAGGGAACTTGAAAGCCTTAGCCATTTTCCAAACCTGTGAAATAGGAGTAGAACGTGAGAAGGAGGAACAGAAGCTTTTCCACGCATATTTTTTTGCTGATTTGAGGATGAATCTGGCTCTAGCATTGACTTTTTTATGAGAAAGATAGTTGCTGAGTGTAGGGCTAGAGCGATAAGATCTGAAAGTGGTTAAAGTGAGATCGAAAGCAGCCTTACAATCCTGATTCCACCACAAAGCGGATGACAATTTCACTTTCTTATGAGATGAACGACGGACAGGAGGAGAAGAACAAGTTAAGGCAGAAGAGATAGAATCAATGAAGAATTTATATTGGGAAAAACAATTCAAAAAAGCAGGGACAGAAGATAGTGAGAATCAACGGAGGAATGGAATACAGACCAATCAACTTTAGAGAGAACCCAATTTGGAGAATTAGGAGGAGTAGAGAAAGGAGAGGAGGAGACTTCATTCACTGAAACAATAATAGGAACATGGTCACTTTCAAAGGCACCGTCTAAAGCATACCATGAACAACTGAGACCAAGATTAGGAGAGGTAAGGGATAGATCAATAGAGCTAAGAGAGGAGTGACTTCCGATGCACATAGGAGAACCATCATTGAGAAGTAACGAGTAATTCGAACATAAACTTTAAAAGACAGCTGAGTGACAACAGCGCTACTGTGAACGAACCCATTACCAAAAAAATCGCTAAATCAATGATGTGCGAAGAGGAGAAAGTAGTTCTTAATACAGCGGCAGAGCAATGTTCCATCCAAGAAATCAAGAGCGAATTTATGGAAATAAAGAGGTGTATGGAATTCATTTCAGCAAAGTACGATGAATTAGTACAAATGCAAGGATCATTGGTAAACGAAGTTAAGGCGTTAAGAGATCAGGTGCAAGTTCTAACGACGGAAATTAAGAACAAAGACAGCCAAATCGCCGAATTAAAAACGTCAGTTAATGAGCTGCAGCAATACGGTAGACGTGAAAACATCGAAATACATGGAGTCACAGAAACACCTGGAGAAATTAACGCAGAAATAGTTA
Organism: Icerya purchasi; assembly: GCA_039619475.1. NCBI lineage: Eukaryota > Metazoa > Arthropoda > Insecta > Hemiptera > Monophlebidae > Icerya > Icerya purchasi. The sequence continues at coordinate 73,332,567 of CM077115.1, read as the reverse complement.
TTAAAATAGCAGAGAAAATGAATATCGAAGTGAAAAAGGAAGATATAATAGCTAGCCATAGGATTCCGAGCAGAAACTTGAAACTTCCTAAACCAATCATTGCGAAAACGGGCAGAAGAATAGCGGACTTATTTTTTGACAAAAAAAGACACACAAAAATTTTCGATAAAGAAATATCGGGCAACGACGAAAGCCCATTACAGATTTATGTTAATGAAAACTTAACTAAATATTATAAACATTTACTGTGGTAGACGAAGGAGAAGGGAAGAGTACTTAATTATAAGTTCATATGGACAAAACGAGGAAAGATATTTGCCAGGAAAAACGAGCAAGAACGTATTTTGCACATTAGAAATGAAGACGATTTAAACAAATTACTATAATAAGATTATTTGGAGATGAACGGAAAGTCTATATTAGTGGAATATGTATGAGATAAACGGATGTGTGTGTGGCAGTATGAATGCGGCGGTTAGGTGCAAGTACGCAGGCGGTAAAGCGGAGAGAAGCTGGAAAGTAGTGTTAGTACAGAGGACGAGATTGTATAGGTATTTGTTAATAGTGTTAATAGTTGTAAGAATTGCGATAACGTCGGGCACGGTTCTTAAAAGAATTAACAGGGTTAAGATGTGTGGGGAGGTAATTGAGACAGTTGTCGAGAGTAATGTCAGTATGTTTATAGCGTTAGGCAGTGTAGAGAGGACGGGTGGTGTTTTTGTCATTGATAGTGTTGTGAATAGTCCGTTTTGCGGAATAGTAAGTGGACTGAGAGTGTTGGCTCGTGGTGTTAAGTTTACGGGCCGGCTTCACCGTCTGCGTAAACTAATATTAAAAGGGGTACAAATGTGCGTGAGTGATGCATGTGTGCGATTATCTATTTTGTCTGTTATAGGTTGCAAATGTCATGTATGTAAACATGTGGCGGAATCTATGATTAGTTTAACATGTTGATTACATTTACGTTTAACGATTAATCGAAATTCGATCGATTCTATTATATATAAGCAGGGTATTAATCTAAAATCAGCGCCGTTGCGAAATCGATTAGGTGTTAAACGAATTGAAAATTGTTTTCGCATGCATCATGATTGTTTAGTTGCTGTTGAGCTTATCCCCTTCTTATGCAGAAATCCAATTCTGCTTCGGTGAGAAAATGTCCTACTTAATAAATTACCGTAGTAAAAACAGCTGTAAGAACTATTCTCATATCAAAAATTGGACTGACAATATTACATCTGAATTAAATTATAATAAAAATCATCTAGTTAACGAAGACATATTTCATGTACTGCATTTAAATATAAGAAGTGTACGACGAAATTGGGATGAATTTTTAGCTTATATTAATAATACTCCCGTAAGTGTTATAATTCTGACTGAAATTAACATAGCTGAATACGAGTTAAAATTGTATGAGGTAGAGGGGTTCGAGAGATTTGCCATTCAAAAACCTTCGGGTTATAATGGAGGAATATTGATGTTTGTTAATAATAAATTTTGATGCATAATTCAGGAAGCCGTAAATACTCCAAGTATGGACATGCTGATGGTTGACATATTCACATACGAAAAAACGCCATTACGAGTAATTTCCATATATAGATCTCCGAGTAAAAATGTAGGTGAATTTATTAAAGACCTCGCAATGTTATTGAAAAATGAAAAAGATAACGATAACGTTTTAATTTGCGGGGATTTTAACATAGACCTATTACATCAAAATGTACAGGCTGAAAACTTTTTGAATATATTGTACGGGATAGGAGCAGTACAGTTAATCCAGGGAATAACGAGAGAGGAAGAACGAGTAGATAGATGCACCCAATCTTGTATTGATAACATATTTATGAAATATGCTGCCTGTAAAGTCACTTCTGGAATCATTAACGCGAAAATATCCGATCACTATTTAATAGGCGTTGCGTTTAGTACCTTAAAAAGCAAATGGCAGAAAAGTAACATAAATCGCAAACTCGTTTTCGATGAAAAGGAAATACGTAGTGAAATATACAAGTATAACTGGAACCAAATAAAGGGATTTAGCACGGCAGAAAACATATATGATTATTTAAACGCCGCATTCAAAATCATTTACAAGAAATGTGAACTAGGTGTGAGTGAAGGTAGGAATGTAAACAAATATCATCCAAAAAAAGAATGGATGAATCAGAAGATACTTAATTTTATGAAAATTAGAGATCAATACTTCAAACTTAGTAAAGGGAATAGAACCAGTACTCGATATAAGGGACTCTATAAAAAATATCGAAATAATGTCAAAACAGAAATAAGGAAGGCAAAACAGGTGTTTTACTTAAGTCAAATTGATAGAGCAAATAATGCGAGTAAAAACATATGGAGAATAATTAATAATATTGTAAATAAAAGGAATAAAGTATCAATTGATGATTGCATTTGCAGGCATTTTGGAACCGACTCATTATTAGTGGAGAAATTCAGTGAATATTTTGCAAAATCAGTAGAACAATATAAACATAAGTGTGATGTCCAGTTATTGAATTCAAATGATGAAAACAGGTTGATGTGTTCTTTTTTCATTCCTCCAGCTAATAATATACAAATCGAAGCAATAATAAATAGCCTAAAAAATTACAAAGCAGCAGGTTGGGATGGCATTAGGACTATGGACATTAAGCGAAATTTAGAGAGATTCGTTCCTTTATTAACAAACATGATTAATTATTCTATAAAGAGAGGTACCATCCCTCAGGGGCTAAAAAAAGGAATTATTAAACCAATTTACAAAAAAGGAGCTCAAAATAAACTGGAAAATTACCGCCCTATAACAATAATTTCGGTAATAGCGAAAATTTTAGAACATTAAGTAAACAGTCATTTAAAGAGTTACCTAGAAACAAATAATCTCCTTTACGAAAATCAACACGGATTTAGAGGAAAAAGATCCACCTTAACGCTATTAAGTAAATTGGGAAATGAAATAAATGTGGGACTATCGATAGGGAATCAATTTATAATTACTTTCATTGACCTATCCAAGGCGTTTGACTTAGTAGATCATGATTTATTAATAAAGGATTTAGAAAAGATTGGTATTACTAACAAACAGCTCCAATGGTTTACAAACTATATTAAAAATAGAAATAATTGTGTAAAAATTGCAAAAAATGAAAGTAGGGATAGAATGTTACAATATGGTGTCGGACAAGGAACCATTCTGGCTCCCATTCTTTTCTTGATATATACTGACTCGCTTCACAAATATATTAGAAATGCAAAGGTGTTTGTGTTTGCGGATGACATTGCGCTATTGATAGAACACAATAATATACAAATGGCGGAGAAGCTACTTCAGGAGGACATTGATAATCTTAGTAAATGGGCGCATGACAGGAGGTTAGCAGTGAACATAAATAAATCAAAGATAATGCATATTCGAAACATATCCAAACATGCTACTCATGAACCGCGGATTATCATCCACAGTAGCAAATGTGTCCATGATTTATATTTAAGGAACAACAGTCCAGTTTGCGCATGTAAACCATTAGAAAAGGTGCAGGATTTTAAATATTTAGGGGTTTTTATAGATAGCAATATGAATTGGAAAAAACATATACAAAATTTAAGTGTAAAAATCAGACAGACCATTCCAGCATTATATAAGATGAAACAAGTACTTCCATATGAAACACTAAAATTTTTTTTTAACGCAATGATAATGTCTAGGATATTATATGGTATTCAAATATGGGGAGAAGCGAAGAAATCACAACTTAACAAGATAGCAAAATTGCAGAAAAGATGTTTAAAATTACTGCTTCCTCATGGGCGGCATAATAATTCAACATCATCATAGTGGAAGGTAAACAATGTGATGTCGCCAAAAATGTATTATTATTATTATAGATTATTGGAGCTCAAAACCAATAATATCAGAATACCATCAAGACCTAAAATTAGAGTTACGAGAGATCGAAATACAAAATACTTTATTCAACCAAGGGGGACCAATTTAAGGATTGATAATACACAGCAGACAGTACTAATTAAATTACTACGGGAAATTCCAAGCAATATATTAAAAGAGAAAAGATTAGGTGCGTGGAAGGAAGACGTAAAAAAATGGCTGACAGATTGGTGTGCAGATTAAGAAACTATCGAGGTTTCTACTATTTGTACTACCATATCGGTGACTCGTCTTTACTTCGTAAATTAGGTTTCTAAATTTGTCTTTGCTGAGCACAAGAACTACAACAGGGGCATGTAGATGATTTTCAATAATGTAGCGGAAAAGATCTTCTTTCTTTTAGATTAGTGGGAATGATTATTCTGAGTGTGACTGGTTGGTGATGTATAGGTGCTAAGTGTGTAGTCATAAGAAGTTACTGTACTAAATTAATTAAATTACTATAGTGATAAGAAATATTATTTTAGATGTATTGATATGTTATTAGCAAATTGTAAATTTATGTCAAATAAACGATAATGAGGGTGACAAGAACTCACGAAACGGGCAAAATTGCCTTGTGAGACCCACAACTTTCTTATTTAAAAAAAAAAAAAAAAAAAAAAAATAGAGAAGAATTTAGAAATGGTATTTTAACTCAGTCGTGTATAGATAATATTTTTATTAGGAGCTCAATTGAATTAATTCCAAAATATCCGATCATTAAATTATTTGCTGCACATTTCGCATTAAGAGGAACATGCATCAAAGTACGAAAGGCCTGACAAAGAATATGGAGTAAAGGAAGGAGGTTGAACCAAAAATTTAAATATTATCACTGGCATAGTTTAGAGCAGCTGAATTCGGCCGAAACTATATGCTCGCAAATACAAACGAAATTTTACATTTCGTATAAAGAGTATAGGAATATCAGGTAAATTATACAAATATGAAAATAATCTTCACTTTAAAAATGATTGGATGAATATAAAAATATTAAATGTGATGAAAATATATTATAAGCGATGTAAAAGTAACACAAACTCTCGGTATAAAAAACTGTATAGGACATACAGAAATATAACTTAATCATAAATTAGGAATGCGAAATTAGATTACTACAATAAAAAAATACAACAGACAAGTAACAACACCAAGAGAAAGTGTATGGTAGATAATCACATAGTATATAACAAAAACAAAACTTCAATTGATGAGGTCGTTATGAAACACTTTGAAAGTGCAAAGGATGTGCGGTGACCAAATTTATTGAACACTTCTCTCGGCCAATGCAACATTGTGGTCAATTTTGCAACATACAGTTACTGAATAGCGCTTATCTGAAGGTGATACACACGCCATTATATATACCGAAAGGTATTAAGAAATATGTAGAACAAATAATTAACAAACTACCGATTCACAAGGCTCCTGGGTGGGATAGTATAAGAGCTTCAGACATCAAAAATACTGCAGCAGTCTTTACACTCCAATAATAACAACACTAATAAACTGCTTTATTAAAGAAAGTATAGTCCCTGAAGGACTTAAAACCGGAATTATCAGACCTATATATAAAAGCGATGAAGCGAGAGTACGCGAAAATTATCGACCAATTACGATTATTTCAGTGTTGGCAAAAATTGTGGAACAATTTCTTGCGTCTCACTTAAGAAATTATCTGGAGGGAAATAATCTACTACACAATAACCAATTCGGCTTTAAAGAAGGGAAATCAACAGTCTCCTTGTTAAGAGCATTAATAAGTAGAATCAATAAAGCAACTGGTAATTGGAGAAAACAGTTTCTCGCAATTTTTATAGATATCAGTAAAGCATTTGATGCGGTGAATTATCAAATACTGCTACGGAATATGAAGGTATTGGTATTACGGGCAAACGAAATAAATGGTTTGAAAGTTACGTGCATAATAGAGCGAGAGTTGTGAAAATCGATGAAGAACTCTAAGTAGAGAGGAACCTGCTTTAAGGGGTGTAGGGCAATGCACTATATTAGTTCCGTTGCTGTTTTTGATTTACACCAACTCCCTTCACAAATATGTTAAAAAATTCAACTGTATATGCCTATGCGGATGACATAGAATTTGTAATTGAGCACCATGACATTCATGTATCCGAAAAACTGTTGCAAGAGGATGTTGATACTATGAATAGGTGGGCACATGATAAACACCTAACGATTAATATAAAAAAATCAAAGGTTTTATATATATCCAGCAGATATAGAACACACACAAACCCTATATTATAGTGCATAGTAACAGTTGCTTACACAACTGTTTGACTCTTACCTTGAATTGTGGTTGTACTCCGCTGGAAACGCCACGGATGAGATTAAATTCCTTGGATTAACTTTTGACAGAATCTTGGGACAAGACCAATTTATCAAACAAAGTTAGGCAAACGCTACCAGCATTATATAAATTAGCTCGATCAATACCAATATAATGGTCTTCGTGTATACTTTAAAGTCTAGTCACGAATCTTATATGGAATATCAATTAGAGGGGAAGCAAAGAGTACAATAATCAAAAGGATTAGTAATCAGCAAAAGAAATGCTTAAAAATAATAATCCTTAAAAAAGTTCAGGTTAGTAGTAATATATATTAGCTGATGGAGAGAGAAAAAAGGAAATGTCCCCAAAGATGTTATATTATTATCACCGACTACTTGAGTATAAGATTAATAATATTCCATTATCCGCAACGAAAAGAGGTAGAACAACTAGGAATCATAGGGAAGTGTACCTTACCCGACCAAAAGGTAGAAATAGCAAGATGAACAACACGGATCAGGCAGTATTAATTAAATTGCTGGTACGAATTCCAGAAGATTTACAGAGATAGGATTTTGGAAACTAATAATTAAGCAGTGGCTGGGTGAGAAAATAAATGAGTGACAGTTAATTGTTAATTGTATATAATGGTGGAGAATCGATCATATATGTATATAATTAAGACGAGTGTTCGTCAGGTGTAATCGTATGATACGTGTACTGTGTACAATGTTAAGTAGGTATTAGGAGGCTTTGTAATTATATTTATGAATAAACGATAATAGTGCTGGGCACCCACAGATGGAAATATGTCTTGTGGGACCCAAAACTTATTTAAAAAAAAAAAAAAAAAAAAAAAAAAAATCGATTCATCTTAAAAAAGAAAGAAAACTTTCCTATTATTTCGCCTCTAAGGGTTACTTTTTGATATGATACCTCGCACTTTGTCTGTTTTGATATCGTCTCTTCTCATTTTGGTTTTTCCACTTGAACGGATTTGCTTCTGGACGATAGAATACTACCACACATATAGTGCTCAGATCAATTATTAAGCAGTCTCTAGAGAAACCCTTGTTGTATTTTCCGTCAATTCGTTATCAGTTAGATTATTTAATTGAATTTTGCTTATTTACAAATTTAAATTCTGATAAACATGTTTTTACAACGTAAAGTCTGTAAATATTGTTAAAATTTGTCAATGGTATGATTGATTTAATACTGGTCGAACGTGATTTGACTTAAAGACGAACCTTGTTTTTGACAAATTTGTTTTTATCAAATCAAATCTCATAAGTATTGCTCAAGTGTATCAGTTACATAATACGTTTAATTGGTTAAACTGTTGGTCAAATGTAATGCGACTTTAAATACGAACCTTGATTAGAATGAGTCATAAGAGAGGTAATTCACTTACCAATAAAAAAAAAAAATGTAAGGCCGCGAGAAGTGACTTGATTAACTTCGCCTTGTTGTTGACGAAACATGCACATACACACTTATATTTGAACGGCAACCAGTGTTTGGTGTTCAATTCTGAATGATTATATTTTAAAGAAGAAATTCTCGATTAAATATTGCAGTCACCATTTACACCTTCCTGTTAAAACTTACGCTTTAAATTAAATATGATCTACTTGTGTTAAAATTCTGCTGCCTGCTAGAAAACAATTTTTTCATATATTAAATATGGAGTAGCAAGCTTACTTTGACTTAGTAATTATTTTTCTGCGTTTTTTTTGAATATGACATCTATGTTCTAGCTTCTATTACAGTCGGTGTCAATGGTTGTATGCAGTTTTGTTTTGTTATAGAATTTTTTAAACAGGGATATATATATATATATACGTATAAAACAAATTGTGACTAATATGTGTATTACATCGAGAAAGACAAAGGCGGCCCTGGGATAGAGCGAGAGGAGTGGTCGCTCTAGGAACCAGGTAGCAAGGGGCGACAAAATACCAAATGCAAAAAATTATTTCGAGCAAAAAGTAAAATTTAAATTCAATAAGAGTTGATTTTTGAAAAAAGTTAATAGATTATTATTTATTTATTTATTTATTTTTCTCAATAGTCGGCTGACATTCTCTGAATATATTGATTATTTGTCCTCTTCTGCTATCAAAAGACTAAACCTGCTGAAAGCTCTGTCCTCAACAAAATGGGGTGGTGATCCGTACATTCTGATCGCCTTGTGTAAAGCCATTGTCCGTTCTAAATTTGATTACTGCTCTCTTATCTATGGTTGTGCCTCTAAATATCGTCTTTCTAAATTCGACATTATTCAAAATTCGTGTCTTCGGCTTTGTCTTGGTGCTCTTAAGTCTACTCCAATTCCAGCAATCCTTGCAGAGTCTAACACACCGCCCCTGCCTCTTCGCAGATCTTACTTAGGCTATCGTTTCCTCACCAAACATCTTCCACTCATGTCCTGTACTTTTATTCATTTCTATCTTTTAATTTATAATTCTGGAGTTTGAAATTGATTATTACAATCATTTTGATTGCTGCTACATTCGTTTTAAAAGTGAATAAGTGCTTTAGTAGTTACAGTACTTGACTATCTACTTATTTTCCCAGATTTTAAGTTTCTGTTTGCGTTCGTATTTATCAAGTAAACGTTTTTTATCTAAAATTATTACCTTTTTTTAGCTAAAAGAAATCGAATGACATTTTGGGAGAACGATGGGGGGATGCTCTTTCAAAAAACTGCATGAGGGGCCGCTGGTTTCACGCTCTGCCCGGTGAAATTTCTACATTTCATTCACTCCTGCCAAAACCAATCAGCTAAGTCTGTTGAATATGTTTATTATAGTACATTGTTACATAAATATAAACTTTTATCAGAACCCCGAAACACATATCATGTTAACAATAATAATAATAATAATAATAATAATAATAATAATAATACAAATTCCATCAGCAGCGTTGCCAATTATTGATCAATATACTACAACAGTATCATTACAAGTGTTTTATTCTTCTTTTCTGCTAAAAGTTTATCTAATTACGCTAAAGCTGATAAGCTAAATTGTATTATTTTTTAATCCTTTAATATAGGTAGAGGAAGAAGTGGAATATTAGCCAGAAGTTCTTAAAGAGTTTAATATTTTTTGTAGGACTTGGATAAGCTTTTTGAACTTATTGGTTCTCCACATAGTAATAATTATTTAGGCATACTTGAAATTACCGCGTAGCACGATTCTTTCCTTGCAAACTACATAAAAGAACATGTATATACAGGAAGCGGCATATAAATTATTTGTTATCCGCAGTATATGAAGAAATTCTTGCTTCAATGGCTAAAAAAAATTATTAAATCAAATAATTGAGCAGGTAAAAGTAGAACAATACTATCATTCCTTGATTCAACTTTGGAAGAATTTTTGAAACTTACGGATCGTTTCTTAACCACAGACTGAGGGGACTATGTTTTTCATCCCTTCTTTCACCCCTTAACTTAAGTATACTTGGCAAGGAACTATCCTACTACCTTACCCCTTAATATACATTATAATATAAAATATGCTTACTTCATCCACTTTTTGGAATTGGGGACAATTAAAAAAAAAAACACAAGAGAACAAAAGCACAAATATCGAAAGGAAATAACACTTCTTCCATTTATTCGACTAGACCCTTTACCTCTCAGGTTTCATATATTCAGATAGGAAATGAACAGATTCCTCTAAAATCGTTTTTTATAGTTCTGCATCCAAGAGAAACTTATCAAAACTAGAAGTCCTACAAAACATTTGTCTAAGATATATTACTGGAAATGTCATTTCTTCCCCTGTCTCGTGTCTCCAAATAGAGACTAACATTTGCCCTTTATTTATTAGAAGAAATATTTTAGCAGATAGATTCTTATTGAAATTTTGTAATTATCGCTTTCCCGCATTAATCGCTGATTTAAACAGAATTAATACGCAGTGGAGGTTTGTTTCTTCTAATGTCCTGGCTAAGAGAATATCCTTATATTACAGATATAGACTAGCACTTATCTCAATAGTTTCGGTTTGTTATTTAAATTTACCCTATGAAATTAATTATTTGAAATGGGACATTGATGATTTTCTTTTCAAACAACTGAGAGATGCACAGTTTTCTCTGTATTTAATGAATGCATGGTTTGGCAATTTAGTGTCCAGACAGTATTGTGACTTTATTCAATTATTTACAGATGGGGTTCTAAAGCTCAAATGTACAACGGACCGGTGTTGGTGCCTAATTCTTGATGCCCTGTCATGTTGGGGACCCAATGCATCTTGAACACTCGACTTGGGCAGTTTCCCCTTCGCTATGATTTTGTGCAGACATTCGTGGACTATGCTGAAGCATTTGTGGCCATTTTGTTTTTTTTTACCCCCCTTGGGTTTGCTACCAGAGAGCATTAGCCCAGAAAAATGGAATAGATGCATGGAATAAAACAGAAATTATATTTTTATTTTGTTGTAGCCATGATTGTTTGTTATAATTACTGTATATGATGATTGTGAATCCTGTTCCATTAATTTTCTGATTAGTCAAGTTTCTATGTATCTTGGGCTCGTCTGGTCAATTTCTCTTTCCTAAAGATTTTATCAGCCATTCGTGGGTAATGTTGAACATTATTATATTATTATGTATCTTTCATTAGTTGGCATTATCCCTATATCAACTGGTTGGTGGCCAAATGGTTTGATAGTTAACTAAAGCCGGGCCAAAAAAAATAAAAATAAAAAAAATACTGTTCTATTTATTTCTTGTTGTGTTTATTCTTTCATTCGGCTTTATAGAAATACTATTTACATATTTTTCTAAACGCTTTGTTTAGTATAAGGTTTTAATTATTGATCTGTCTCACTTTCAGTAGTGAAAAAATTACTCGGTTTTAAAGAAAACAAATTACACTCGTTGGTTTTCCTGTGCAATATGCTTTTTTAGATGAATGCAATGATATAAAAAAATTTACTAAATATAGCCCGTAAGAATACAGGAGAAAAAGATTTAGACAGAAATGAGGGGCATGGATTTTAAAAAAATACTTCACTTAAAATAGCTTATAATTGATACGTACCAAAATCATAAGCAATGCTTATAAAACTTCAGCATGCAAGTTAAGCTCCATTGCTTTTAGTTTGGTTGAACTTTTAATGTATATTTATGCAGTAAACCTAACTGTTTAAGGTTAATATTTTTCTTTTACTCTTCGTTTATTATTATCACGTTATTGTCTTTATTACCTACACCATTAAACAAATTTTTTTTTTCCTGTTGTTTTCTACGTATTTAGTTTTTTTCCTATTACACTTTAACGATTACTATCTTATATTCTTAAAATACATTCGTATTACAACACCGTAACCTTTATAATATCCAATAATTCCTTTTATTCGTTTCTTATTTTAAAATAATTTCTTTAAAAGAATATTTAAATATTAATTCAACTTCTTACTTTAATTGATAAAAAAAGAAAATAATTAAAATATAAAGTTTAATAATTAAATTAAATACAAATCTGTGAAAAACATATATAAATAAATGAATTCCGAAGTTTAATATTTCTTAAAATAATTTTATAATAAAAAATTAATTTTTAAACTTTTTTTGAATTGAAATCATTTGGTTAATTTTTTTTTTTTATTTACTTCTCAACCTTGGTTAGACTCCAGGCCGTGTATAATATCTAGACTATTACGGCCCAAGAGTTTCCGGTTACAGGAGTGCCCTTAATCCATTGTCCCTGACGAACTGAAAAATTGCGCTCTGGTTCGCTTCTGAATTTGAGAGGACATGGCTGAGATTATCAAATCCGTGTCTCGTTCTGGAGGGTCGGAATGTAGGGCAGTTTATGAGAATGTGATCAACCGCCGGTGATTCTTGTGCGCGACAGAAAAGACAAGTGGTTGAAGGGTGAGCGCCCTTCAACAAATAGTCGTGGGATAGTCGCGTGGGCCTAGGCGTAAGCGGCTGAGCGCACGATAATTAACTCGTAAGGTCCCCTGGAGGGGGGGGGGCACCATGGCTCTACGGATTTCTTAATACTCTGGAGGTGGGACGGGGCGGAGATGTGTTCCTGGTTCCACTGCTCCATTATTTGTCTTTGTATTGCATCTGATATTTGAGGGGGCCCAAGGATGTTTTGTGAACTGGGGGCTGTAATGGTTGAATGAGCTGCTGTGTTTGCCTTTTCATTTCCTGGGATTCCAGCGTGACTTGGGAATTAGATTATAACCCTTTGCCTGCAGCTCCATGGTGAGTGTCAGAACATGGTTTGTTAACCCCTCCCCGGAGTTCCACCTCCTATTATCTTAGCCGCCATTAATGAGTCTGTTATCAATAGTATGTCACGGATTGGCTCTGTGGACGCCAGGATCATTTCCAGACCTAAGCGTATTGCGTATAATTCGGCATATAGAATTGAGCAGTAATCGCTCAGACGGATGGTTATTATTGCTTCCTTCACTTCGAAGGCGCAAGCAGTTGGTGACATCCCTTTGGCGGGTGCTGCTTTTGCTCCGTCTGTATAACATTGGATAGCGTTGCCGTACTGTCTTATTGTTTCGCACGCGTCTTGGGTAAGTTGCTTCGACATGCAGTAGGACTTATACTTTTGCAGAACCATGTTCATCTCTTTCTTCTAGCGTTGTGTTCTACATATGTTCTCATTTGCTGAAACTTGAGCTACCTACATATTGCACATCTTATATTCTATCTTCCCCCTCCCCTATCCGCATTCCATCTACTGGTTCCTTTACATTGTTAATATTTGACGGAATCGAAATTTAACTGACCGTTTTTAGTTTCTTTTCTGTTTCTGCGTGAAGGTTCCTGGCCGAAGTGCCTTAAAAATAAAATTAAAAAAAAAAAAAATTGTCATCTAAATAAAATGCTCTCCTTTGTATAGATTACTACGGATCTAAGAGAATCCTCTTTCTTTAGACGAATTGCAAGTGCACTGTTAATGAAATTAATTGAATCTTTTTTTCCTCCCCATTTATTGCATAATTTATTTATTTTGTGCAGATCTGCAATTAACAAGACTAAAATGAATGGTACCAACTCTGTCAGATTCGATGTTGGGTCGAACATTGATCAAAATTATACCAATGAGATAACGCCACCGTCATCATTAAGCAAGAACGGTAGATCAGCCGAATCACCTCCGAGAAAACAGAATATTCAGTTCAACGGTGAATCGCCTCCGGAAAAACGGAATATTCAGTTCAATGGCGAATCGCCTCCGGAAAAACAGAATATTCAGTTCAACGGCGAATCGCCTCCGAAAAAATGGAATACTCAATTAAACGACAGTAACGTGAACGAAAAGAATGTCCTTGATGTACATGCCCCTTGTAGTTCGAAAAAATCCTCGTAAGTTTTTATTCTATAATCAACGCTTAATAAGCGAATATATATTTTAAAATTGTAAACTTTTTATATGTCTGATTATTTCAGTATTTACATCAACGATTAAAATAATTATTATTAAAAAATTCACAGAAAAAAAAAGTTATTAAAAAATTTTAGCCAGCTGTACCCGATTGCGATGTAAAATTTCGAGATTGAAGTAACGCTTTTACCGTATATAAAATAGGATTTCCGTCACGGCGGAAGAAAGTAGCAGCTCGGCGGGAAGATTTACTGACAGCTGTCATGCGTTGACGTTGATCTCCACGTGTCTTTGCTCAGGGATTATTGATTATCGGATGCTCATGGATCGATCATCGTGTGTAAGAAGCAACCCCTCTCAGGGATTTTGTATTCGAGTGAAGTGGTACATTCACGGACGATGGATTGTCGAGCAGCCTTTAAATTCAGTTGCAAATGCATCTCAGAGTTCGGAGGCCGTAGAGAGACAATTAGGAAATTTGGCCCTAATAAAACTACTGCTTGTAAATCTACCTTTTCGGCTAGTTAACGGTGGCGTATATATATTTGTTTTCTAGCGGCCTTTGCAGTAGCCAGCTTTTGTCCCACTTCTCTGATTTTCACCAGATCCTGAAATAGTAACATTCCCTTTTTTTTTAACTTTCCTTTTTCTGCTCTCTCATCATTCTTCTATTCTTTTCTTCTTAATTGCTTGTTAATTCATTCACTTCAGTTAACCGATTTTTGGATATCTTTCTTTTAACATTTCATACTGCTTTTTGTTGACTGACCTGTCAGGTCTGTCACATTGCAACAATTAAAAAAATAAATGAGTATAACAAAAAAAAACAAAAAAAAAACAACAAAGTATCGAAAAAATCAAAAATATTCAATGCGAATTCTTAATATTGTTGCAATTTAAATTTGATGTACCGAGACTCTAATAAGTGTATTAATGTTCTTTAAGCGTAATACCCCTTTTAAAGGAATACTAGTGCGAAATATGTTATCTTCTTATCGAGTATTTATTATTTGTTAGTGCATTTTTATTAAATTCTTAACAGAAAAAATTTTTAAATATCGGTATTTTTGTTTAAATAGTTTTATTTCACAATGTTTGATTAAATATTTTTCTGTGATACTATGTACAGGTAGATTAACTCAAAATATACTGCCACCTTCGGTTATAAAGCTGTATATTGGTTAAAGAGCAGTATATAGCTTATAAATCGCGCTATGAGTGATTTGAAATTCATCTATTTCCTAATCCACTTTTTTTTTCCCGCTAATTTATACCTAGCTTTTTGCGCTATCAATAGATTCTGTTTCATAAATTAATCGGTTGAACACGATCCTCGTTTACTTTAAGCACTCAAGTCTAATGGTTTCTTCCGATGCATTCGACGAGTCTCTGTCGGATTATTCGACAACGCTACCGCTAGTAAGTTCGTATGATGCTGACGTCTTCCAGTATGCCTCCCGGCTGATTTTGCAATAACCTCCCTTATATAAGAAGTTATAAGGAGTGTTCAAATCTTGGTGAAGAGTTTTATTACTTATATACCACGGAGCATCAACCATTCTTTTCAACTATCGTTGCATTACATTTTTATACTTGAATCTGCGCTGCAGCCCCAGAGTTCACCACTATATCTCCATTTTGAAGTAAGAACCTGCCTGTGTAAAGTAATGTTTTATTATCTACTGAAAGCTGCGAGTTTTTGCCGAATAACTCGGTGTACATTTTCCTTGTTTTAGTATTTAATTAGTTTCTTTTTGTCACGGATATGCTAGCGTCATGTACCTGCAATCAAGGCGGATGCCTAGATATTTTACGTGCTGCCGTAATGGAATTGATTTATTGCTCACTTTAACATGCTGAGGATCTATATGTCTGTTAGTGAATATTATATGGACCGACTTAATCTTAACTCTCCATCGCTTGCACCCCACTTTGAGATTTTATCAGCTGAAGCTTGTAACGTGGTATTAGCTGTATATTCGAACACAGAACAGCCGTATCATCAGCAAAAGTACCGGTAAGAGACTCGTTTGATACAGGAAGATCTGCCGCATAGTAGAGGGAAAAGGAGAGTTCTAACTCAAAGGATGCCGCCAGCACCCATAGCACCCATAGCACCCAAGAGTCATTCTCAGAGGCGAAATTTCACCTTATTGTCTTGATTAATTCGTAAAATTAACCTAATTAATAGTATCAGAGGTCAAAAACTAACCCGAATACCCCGATTATTGCAGAAAATTAACCCAATTAAGGGTCCCAAGCACCCATGTGTCCCTAATTAATTACGCAATCAATTTAATCGTTGAATTATTAATTATGCAATCAATTTAATCGTTGAATTATTAATTATGCAATCAATTTAATCGTTGAATTATTAATTATGTAATCAATTTAATCGTTGAATTATTAATTATGCAATCAATTTAATCGTTGAATTTTTAATTATGCAATCAATTTAATCGTTGAATTATTAATTATGCAATCAATTTAATCGTTGAATTATTAATTATGCAATCAATTTAATCGTTGAATTATTAATTATGCAATCAATTTAATCGTTGAATTATTAATTATGCAATCAATTTAATCGTTGAATTATTAGAAAGTTAATCCAAGTCCCCCCGCTCGCCCTCCTAGCATACTTAGAAGGCGCACGCGCCGTTCCCGCGCACTCGTCGATCGTTCGCGATACCGCGATTTTCCAAAATTCTGCGTGTAAGTATAAAAATTCCGAATTTAACCAAAGTATAATATTTAAAGCCAGAAACTAACCTAAACCCCCCTTCTTCCTCTTTTTCCATTCGTACGTATTTTTTATTTTTCAGGGTGTAAGTATTATAAAATTACCCTAAGATTTTTTTTTATTTTTTTATTTCTACACACTCGCTTCAACCATCACTACATGTGACGTTGCATGCAAACACTTTCAAAACCGTTGAAACAGGATCTTAATATTCTTATAATTTCTATTCCAGTCGATACATTATTACGGAACCACGCCCCACATGTACACACTAACATAAACACACTTATACCCACATCCTTGACTACTTTGTTCGTATACACATATGTAACCGACTTTCTCCGAAAGAACGACATTTTTCTGACGCAACATTTCCACTGCCACAACCGATTCAAATGTAGTAAAAGCGCACGCATCGTTCTCGCACACGTGTCGATCGTTCGCGATATCGTGATTTTTTTAAATTAACCAAAGTATAATATTTAAAGCATGAAACTAACCTGAGCTCCCCGTTCACCCACTTTGTACCATTCAAATGTATTTTTTTATTTTTTTATTTTTTTTCACGCCTAAGCATTATACAAATTAGTCTAAGTATATTTCTCATTTTCTACGGTTCCAAAAATTTTTCTTCATTCTCCGATCGTTAGAAAAGCACACTGACAGATCACACACTTATATCTATCATATATTATTTTTTCTCACTTACGATTATTTTTCCATCTGTAAGTATTTATGTATGTTTCCCCCAGTTCTAAAAATAAATCCTTCGATGTCTCGCCCCTCAGCGAATGCACACCGTCCGATCCCGCACACATTCCGCTGTCAATAGTTTCTCTGTCGTTTATAATATTTTTTTTTTTCCGTCCGTAAGTATTATAAAATTAGTCAAAATATATTTTTTCAATTTCTACGGTTCCAAAAATTTTTCTTCATTCTCCGATCGTTAGAAAAGCACACTGACAGATCACACACTTATATCTATCATATATTATTTTTTCTCACTTACGATTATTTTTCCATCTGTAAGTATTTATGTATGTTTCCCCCAGTTCTAAAAATAAATCCTTCGATGTCTCGCCCCTCAGCGAATGCACACCGTCCGATCCCGCACACATTCCGCTGTCAATAGTTTCTCTGTCGTTTATAATATTTTTTTTTTTCCGTCCGTAAGTATTATAAAATTAGTCAAAATATATTTTTTCAATTTCTACGGTTCCAAAAAATTTTCCTTATTCTCCGATCGTTACAAAAGCGCACTGACTAGTGATGGGCAACTTCGAAATGTTTCATTCGAATTATTCGATTGTTCGATAACTTCAAATGCATTCGATTGTTCCACAGTTGCATTCGAAATGTTATTTCATTCGTATAATTCATTCGTATTCACAACAATCATTCGAAATGTTATTTCATTCGTATAATTCATTCGTATTCACAACAATCATTCGAAATGTTATTTCATTCGTATTCACAACAATCATTCGAAATGTTATTTCATTCGTATAATTCATTCGTATTCACAACAATCATTCGAAATGTTATTTCATTCGTATTCACAATAATCATTCGAAATGTTATTTCATTCGTATAATTCATTCGTATTCACAACAATCATTCGAAATGTTATTTCATTCGTATTCACAACAATCATTCGAAATGTTATTTCATTCGTATAATTCATTCGTATTCACAACAATCATTCGAATTAAAATCATTCGAATCAAAATCATTCGAATCAAACTCATTCGAATTAAAATCATTCGAATCAAAATCATTCGAATTAAAATCATTCGAATCAAAATCATTTGATTGTTTTTTTTTTTTTTGACGATTGTTGATTATTTCGTTTGTAAAAACATTTCGAAATCGCACATCACTAGCACTGACAGATCACACGCTTATATCTACCATAGCGTTAGCCACCGCGAAAGCGAATCATTCGATCCCGTGCACACTCTGCTCTCAATAGTTTCCCTATCGTTCATAATAATTTTTCCAAGCCTAAGTATTATAGAATTAGTCTAAGTATATTTATTATTTTTTCTCACTTACGATTACTTTTCCATCCGTAAGTATTTATGTATGTTTTCCCCAGTTTTAAAAATAAATCTATCGATGTCTCGCCCCTCAACGAAAGCACACGCATCATTCTCGCGCACGTATCATTCGTTCGCGTTACCACTTTTTTTTTCAAAATTAGTTCAAGTATATTTTGTTATTTTTCTCATTACGATTATTTTTCAGTCCGTAAGTATTTCTGTATGTTTTCCGAGGTTTTAAAAATTAATCCGAACAGACATTCAGACTGTTGTGAAAGCATACTATCTATCAACCGCACAGATTCTACATTATACGTTACTCTATTACGAGTTCTTCAAAAAATTGATTCGAATGTGTTTTTCATTTTTTTTTTTTTTTCAATCCTAAAAATTCATTCTTTCTACCCCCGCCCCCTCACATCTAAAATTGCTTATCTTTCATAATCTTTATTTATTTTATCGATTCTAAAAATTAATCAATGGTTCACTCGAAAGCGTACCGCACATTCCCACACACTTATCTTCTATCACGAATTTCCGTATTGATCATGAACATTTTTTCAACGTTAGACACAATAGCATATCACATTGGTCTCGCATACACACCACATGCAGTTCTATATGTCTAATTTTTATTAACGATCTTTATTTTTTTTGTACTGGTATTACTTTTTCCTACACAGTCATGTCATCATATACACTTAACATTGTCAAAAATAATTTTAACCTTTCGAGAAAGAAAAATCTCCGACCAATAAAAAAATGTTTATCAACATCACAATTATTTTTAATATTAATCGTTCGCTACAAACATAATTTTTTCGATCGTTTCAAGACATTATTGTTTCGAACGTCAATACCTGTTTTCCAAGAATCGATAACCTCTGCAGGTATATATCTCGTCATCGCAACAACCTTTACCTGCATGACTCGCATACCTTCAAGACCACTTGTACATTGCTCGCACGCTATTTCCCATTATTCGGTACAAGAATATTTTTCACACTCCCTCACATATGAGTATACACTCAAAGTCCTCGATTACTTTGTTTGTATACAAATATATTCAGCTTTCTCCGACGTAACAACATTTTTCTGACGTAACATTTCCACTGCCACAACTGATTCAAAGGTAGCTAATGAGATAGACTATCGAACGGAATCATTCAAGCAGTCAGTATTAGTTTTATGATAAACATGTATATTTTGTCGAATCTGTGTTCACGCATTATTAAAAAATTTACGTCAACATTAAAGAAAATAATTTCCTATGTTTTTTCTCTTTTTTTCTCTATCATTTATTTTTGTCTTTTATCTTTCCTTTTTCTCTTTCTTTTTCTCTGTCTTTTTTTTTAGTGAAAAGTTTGAAATACATATTATTCAATCATGAACGCTAATATAGTTAACATAAGCAGCAACTCAAAATCAATTAAAGACGCCGAATTTATTCAGAATTTATTTGCGAGTGATAGCGACTCGCATACGTCTTCGTCACTTCAATTACCACAATCAGATGGTGGTTATTCTTCAACAGAATCAACATCTTCTACACATAAAATCGTTGGTCCAGTATTATTGTCAGATCAGATGGATATAGCGGAATATTTTGTAGATTTCAGCTTCCATAAGGATTCTGATTATGGTTTTCTAGTAACCGAACTAGCGATGATTGAGATGTCTGGCGGGGGGTATTTACATACGCTATACAAGCCAAGCAGAGCATGGTCTGCATCAAAAATGCCTCATTTACAATGCTCTTCCGTGAGTCATTACTTGAAAAACCCCTCATTATTTCCCTGTCGGGAAGAAATATTCATGGCACGCGATATATTCACAATACTGTCTGAAAAACCGAAGGTTCGCGTATATATTTTAACCACTTATGCAAAACTTATATTATGGGAACTTAACGAAAAGTCTGAATTGTTGCGTGACTTGGACTACGAACTCGTTAATATGGAGAAAGTCTTTCGAGTACCTAATATCGATGATTTATATCAAGAATACTCTGGTATAAGCAATTTGCTAACTTGTAAACACCATTATGGGAATGATATTTTTCATTGTGCGGTGAAAAATGTTATGGTGATGAGGACATGGCACGATCACGTTATCCGTCCGCTGAAGCTTATGAACAATCTCAATATAAATGATTTAAGCCAGTTATTCATTACAGCCACCAAAGAAATGATAATTACATTATTTCCAAGTTGCATCGGGGACATTTATATATTTTTACCGGACAGATTAAAACAGGATGATACGATAAAATCATTTCTACCATGCTACGATCACGAACATGATAAAGAATATTATATCGACGGTGATACATTACGCAGGAGTACTCGAAATTGTGTCAAAGTAAAAGATTGCGATGACTGTCAACATTCAATTCATACGGATTAAAAATTCAATAAAAGGCGCGGAATTTGAAAGATGGAGTTGTCTAGATCCTACGAAAGTTGAATATGAACATAACAATTACCTTTCAATGTACCAAAGTCAGCTTTCGCGCAGTATGTATAATATGTGAAATAAAACCATATTTTTTTCTTTTACTCGCATTTTTATTTTTATTATTTCAAAATCTTTTACATTGTTTCACATAAATTATAATGTATGTATGTATATATGTATGGAATTTTAATATGTAATAATATACATTTCCTACATTTTATTTTATTTCATGGTCATATAATTACTTTAAAATTATTTAGATACACCGCAGATATTATAGTACCGAACACATCATTTATTATTTCATTCTATTTCAATTAATATGTTGTATGGATGAAATCACATCAATTTATGTAACTGTTTATTTAAATTTAAATAATCTTTTTCTTTTTTTTTTTTTTTTTTTTATCTCTCAGCATATGCATGCGTGTATATGCTTACATATACAAATATGAAAAAAATTATTTTTTTATTTTTTCATCGATATGAATGGTAAATCTACGACTTTATTTGAAAAACGGTCAAAACTTAATACATAGATTTCAAACTTTGATGGAAATTTCCGTAAAACGTTCAATTTACACTTATTATCTTTAAAAAAAAAATTTTCATTATTATTATTCATATCATTTAAATAGACTGATACGACAGAGAGAGAAAATAAAAAGCTAAATTTTTACATGTGAGGGAGGGAGCTGATGAAAACGTACGGGTCTTATTATTTGGAATACAGATTACGAAGGAAATTTTTATTCTATGTTTCATTTTAAGATTTTTCATTTTTTACATTTAAAATTTTTCAATACGAAAATATTTCGAAATCTACAGGAACGTCTACGAATAGTCTTCGTCATTATAGAAGCACTTGCAGATCATGTATCGACACTGCATGCGCGTAAGGGTGAGTAAATATGTGTGAATATGTGTGAACATGTGTGTGTATGTATGCTTGAAATGTGCGAAATGGCTAATAAGAAACAACCGTTGAATCGCAACGACAGGTAGAGATCCGCTTATAGACTAAGAGAGTGAGAGTGAGATAAATTATGTACCTTTATTATTGCAGAACTGCACTGCAGTGGCAGACATGAAATATCCGTTAGCATCCTTTTCGAGGCAGTTTTATAAAAAAGACCGAAAATTAGCTTTAAAACTGGATGAATGAGATAGTTGATAATAAACATACCATTAAGACCGGTATACATGTATGTGGGCATGTGTGTGAGCGCACGGTTAAATGAATGACAAAAGATTATTAACTGCATAGGCATTGTTAAATACAACTATACTGATTTATCCGTAAAACTAACAAATTTTACCGTTGTTTTCTTTCCTTTTTTTCTTTCGCGTTTTACAAAAAATTCATGTTAGTTCTAAAAATATTGCTAAATTCAAATTAAATCGATCATGTTATTTTATTTTTTATTTTTGTTTCTTTAAACAATGTGTTACGATCGTATTTATCTTACTCAATCTTTTACTTAATATTCTAACGGTTTTAGACAACAGCAGAAATATGCAAGTTACCTTGGATGTATTATATTTTATTCGTGTATATGTGTATACACGCTTTCTATACAATCACATGCAAACATCGGATGCCGGAAATGTATGATAATATAATTTTTAAATCAATGATTAACGTATTATTATTATTTTTTTTTTTTCACCCTGTGATATACAAAATAACATCATACTTGCTTTTACAACAATATTTAAATTCTACAAAAATAAATTGTCCCCAGGGTGGGGAGTAAAAATATCATGAAGAATCACTGTTTTTTGCTTTTTTTCTTTCTTTGCTTCACAATCTTTTTTCTTTATATTATTCTTTATTTCAGAGATTTTTTTAAATAGTTTTCTTTACACTCCAATATGGAATCTGTTAATTTATTGTACATGTCATATAATATGATAAATGCTAAAATTCGGAAAGTTTTTTTAAAGAAGTAATTGACAGAAGAGTATACTTTTGAAAACAAGAGAGTGAAGAGGCTATACATAAAAAGCAATATGATGCATTAAACATAACGAAAAAAACAAAAAAAAAAAACAGAAGAAACGTAAACACAAAGACTATTATGTTTTTTCATTAATCTATTCAATTACAACTTTTTTTTCATTCATCTATATTCTAAGTTCCATCATAAGTTTTAATTTTTTTATATGATGCCTACTAATTTCTATGTTTACTTAATTTATTTACTTTTCCACGAATGTTTTTAGAATTAAATTTTGAAAAAATTAAACATATTTTCGCACCTGCGTCAACTATCACATTAAATACATGTAGAAATTTTCATTTCAAACGCCGCCGGAAAATAACATGGGTTTTTTTGATATTTTTTAAAAATTTATTCATACTCTCTCTAATTATAGCTATTTTTACTCATTTTTATATTCTACATACAATGCTTGAGGTATTAGATGATGCAAATTCTAAATACACCATATTGCTATCACTCTGTTTATTATTTTTTTATTTGTTACTCGTTTTTTTTATTATTTTCTTATGTATATGTATTAGAATTAGTGATGTGCGATTTCGAAATGTTTTTACAATCGAAACAACCGATAATCGTCAAAAAAAAAACAAAAAACAATTGAATGATTTTTGTGAATACGAATGAATTATTCGAATAAAAACCGAAACTATCCGAACACAAACGAATGAAGTATTCGTTAAACATTGACTAGATTCTTCCGAGAGAAATAGCATTTCGAATGATTGTTGTGAATACGAATGAATTATTCGAATGAAATAACATTTCGAATGCAACCACGGAACAATCGAATGCATTCAAAGTCATCGAACAATCAAATAATTCGAATGAATCATTTCGAAGTTGCCCATCACTAATTAGAACCCATATGATTTTACAATAAAAAAAAGTGTTTATACTCATTATTGAAGTTGAATATAGATAATATTTACATTTAAAGGAAAAAGAAAAAGTTATTTTTATTATTCCATTCGCACGCGAAAAAAATTATGAAATGTAAAATATATATATAATTCATGTAATATATTTACAAACGATTAACAAGAATAAAAGAAAATTAATTTAAAAAATAAATAAATATCACAAAAAATTTAAAGATGGAAAAATTACAAGATTATGATTCGTACAATGCTCACAAATTGGCTCCTTTGATCGGGTTATGTTGGAATTCGAACAAACTTGCATGGTTGCATTGCGGACAATCTTTGATTAAGGTGGGATGTACTGCACTGAGTGGAAAGGAATCTGGAATATCATAGCTATGATGTTTAAAACACGGTAAGAAGCGTTTGATACGTCGATCATTCTTCAGTGCTACAGGTAATTTATTGTAAAAATCGCAAATTTTTTGAGGGCATACATTAATTAATATCTCTGCAGTAATATTTTGCATCAAGTCGCACGTAGAATATTTTACTAATGATAATATAGGTCTAACATTTACATTGTACCATTTCATCATCACATATACATTCTGCAATGAACACCTATGTATGTTTTTATCCGTGTGTGCATCACATTTTACAACTCTTGATATTCCTTTATACATATTATTTAATTTCCTTAAATTGGGTATACCGAATTCTTTTTCTAAATTAATAATCTTGAATCTTGAAAGTGATGTTTCAAATAGTTTTATCCATATAGTGGTAATTTTTTCATTTCCTTTAATGTAAATATTCAATGGTTCAAAATCTTCCAACACATTTTCTATATCACCAGCAATAGATTCGTAATTGTAATCTCCTGCATTCCACGGAATTGAATGACAGTTTTGAATTATCCTCATGTTTTCTTGTTTTTTATTATTGGATAATACATCCCATTCGAATGGAGGCTTGTAAATTCTATGAAATTGAATTTCACCATCGATACTTATTATTGAAAGTTCCTTAATGATGTACGTATCATTATCATATTTAAAACATTGAATATCGATAATTACCTCACGTGCTACTATCATTGTTACAGTTGTTATTAAAGAGAAAAGAAAAAAAACTAAAACTTTTAATAGTAACTAAAATTTAAACGTGTGAAGAACACTAATTCGTGAAACTAATAACAAGCGAGCGAATACAGTTATTCAGAGAGTTGACATAATGTCTACCTTTGAATTAGATGCATTCGATGAAATGTTGCATCAGAAAAATGCCCCTCAAACGGAGAAAGTTGATTGCATACATTGATGAATGAAGTTGTTAAGAACTTGTACATACATATACATTTTGTTTGTGGTAGTGTATGCATGTACACATGAGATCTTACATATAAGTAAGGGTCAAATCCGGTTTTAACAGCTGTATCAGACGATCTTAACGTGCAGCTATGTACATGCAGGGATAGACTTTAATATAATCATTATCGATGGTAAACGAGAACATTAATTCATTTTTAAATTTTAATATATCGTCTTCCATCACTAATAAGATAACATAAAAAACTACTAACTTAACTGAATATATCCTTCTTCAACCAACTTTTCCTCAATCATTCGAATTTCATCATCTACACCAACATTTCACACTTTTTTAGATGTATGCGATAACAATAATCACTCAACCAATTCATTAGGATCGTCTGAATAATCGATCGGTGTATCTTCATGACATACTCCGCCATCAGCACAATGCTTAGTCTTTGCTCCATCATAGTAAATTTTTACACTTGATCCATTAGACTGAAACATCGGACGTACTATTTTTCTATATTTAGGAAATGTAGTACCCTTTAATACACCAGTAGCATGTAAATGAGCTCTAGTACACTCAAGTATTTATTTATACAGATCTAAATCATTATTTTGTATATTTATTCTCATCTATATGCGATACCATTAGTAAATGAAAGAGTCCGGGTGTGTAAGGAAATTTTATTTGCTTACTTCCTTTTCCTAAATAAATTTCACCATATTTGCAGTCCCAAGAAATCAATGTCGATCCTATCAGATACTCATCAATGTTTGTATCATAGTGTATTCCATATACTTGATCATTCGGAACAAGTTCATCAAAATCTGTATGAAATGAATCTACTTCACTTATGTTAAACGACTTAGCTTTGAGTTTGTTTTTTAATATTTTCATCTTTAATTTCAGACTCAGCGTCACTTCTCTGTTTACTATTAGACAAGCATGCGATAGTGATTCATTATTTAGAGGCTGTAGGATACACTCGAAATAATCAAATATAACAAATGATACAAATTCTTGCTGTTTATGTTGTTGAAATCTCGATATTTTATTCTCCTTTGTTGGCATAACAACTGTAGCAGGAGTATTGGGTTAGTTTTACTTTCAGTCCAGAAATTTGTCAGGCCAATGTTACGTTTAGAGAAAATCTGCTCTATCTATTTATATTGAATTTTAATAACTTATATATAACATGAAGTATATTTTAAGTATTTAAAATAATATGAAATTCACAGTGATTGATATATATGGTGAAATGTATGTATAAAGGAAGATTTACTCACAAGTTTTGATGAAATTCTAGTTATTTAAAATGTTGTTATCAAAGAGTAAATCATTGGTTAATACTGATAACAACAATAATGGAATGAATAAGGAAGCAAGACTGAAAAAATGAACTAGACAGGATATGTAGCGATATAATGTAAAAATATAACCTATTGAAGTCCGAGTGGAAACCAATTACAAGTACTTCAGCCGCCACATTGGAACCTATTATGAAACCGTTATTGGAAATTCATGAAGCATTACAAAAATCTGAAAGATTAAAATGGATTCTTATGGAATAAATGATACATCAATGGTAAAAACGTCAAAAACGGTCTAATAGTAAACAGAGAAGTGACGCTGAGTCTGAAATTAAAGATGAAAATATTAAAAAACAAACTCAAAGCTAAGTCGTTTAACATAAGTGAAGTAGATTCATTTCATACAGATTTTGATGAACTTGTTCCGAATGATCAAGTATATGGAATACACTATGATACAAACATTGATGAGTATCTGATAGGATCGACATTGATTTCTTGGGACTGCAAATATGGTGAAATTTATTTAGGAAAAGGAAGTAAGCAAATAAAATTTCCTTACACACCCGGACTCTTTCATTTACTAATGGTATCGCATATAGATGAGAATAAATATACAAAATAATGATTTAGATCTGTATAAATAAATACTTGAGTGTACTAGAGCTCATTTACATGCTACTGGTGTATTAAAGGGTACTACATTTCCTAAATATAGAAAAATAATACGTCCGATGTTTCAGTCTAATGGATCAAGTGTAAAAATTTACTATGATGGAGCAAAGACTAAGCATTGTGCTGATGGCGGAGTATGTCATGAAGATACACCGATCGATTATTCAGACGATCCTAATGAATTGGTTGAGTGATTATTGTTATCGCATACATCTAAAAAAGTGTGAAATGTTGGTGTAGATGATGAAATTCGAATGATTGAGGAAAAGTTGGTTGAAGAAGGATATATTCAGTTAAGTTAGTAGTTTTTTATGTTATCTTATTAGTGATGGAAGACGATATATTAAAATTTAAAAATGAATTAATGTTCTCGTTTACCATCGATAATGATTATATTAAAGTCTATCCCTGCATGTACATAGCTGCACGTTAAGATCGTCTGATACAGCTGTTAAAACCGGATCTTGACCCTTACTTATATGTAAGATCTCATGTGTACATGCATACACTACCACAAACAAAATGTATATGTATGTACAAGTTCTTAACAACTTCATTCATCAATGTATGCAATCAACTTTCTCCGTTTGAGGGGCATTTTTCTGATGCAACATTTCATCGAATGCATCTAATTCAAAGGTAGACATTATGTCAACTCTCTGAATAACTGTATTCGCTCGCTTGTTATTAGTTTCACGAATTAGTGTTCTTCACACGTTTAAATTTTAGTTACTATTAAAAGTTTTAGTTTTTTTTCTTTTCTCTTTAATAACAACTGTAACAATGATAGTAGCACGTGAGGTAATTATCGATATTCAATGTTTTAAATATGATAATGATACGTACATCATTAAGGAACTTTCAATAATAAGTATCGATGGTGAAATTCAATTTCATAGAATTTACAAGCCTCCATTCGAATGGGATGTATTATCCAATAATAAAAAACAAGAAAACATGAGGATAATTCAAAACTGTCATTCAATTCCGTGGAATGCAGGAGATTACAATTACGAATCTATTGCTGGTGATATAGAAAATGTGTTGGAAGATTTTGAACCATTGAATATTTACATTAAAGGAAATGAAAAAATTACCACTATATGGATAAAACTATTTGAAACATCACTTTCAAGATTCAAGATTATTAATTTAGAAAAAGAATTCGGTATACCCAATTTAAGGAAATTAAATAATATGTATAAAGGAATATCAAGAGTTGTAAAATGTGATGCACACACGGATAAAAACATACATAGGTGTTCATTGCAGAATGTATATGTGATGATGAAATGGTACAATGTAAATGTTAGACCTATATTATCATTAGTAAAATATTCTACGTGCGACTTGATGCAAAATATTACTGCAGAGATATTAATTAATGTATGCCCTCAAAAAATTTGCGATTTTTACAATAAATTACCTGTAGCACTGAAGAATGATCGACGTATCAAACGCTTCTTACCGTGTTTTAAACATCATAGCTATGATATTCCAGATTCCTTTCCACTCAGTGCAGTACATCCCACCTTAATCAAAGATTGTCCGCAATGCAACCATGCAAGTTTGTTCGAATTCCAACATAACCCGATCAAAGGAGCCAATTTGTGAGCATTGTACGAATCATAATCTTGTAATTTTTCCATCTTTAAATTTTTTGTGATATTTATTTATTTTTTAAATTAATTTTCTTTTATTCTTGTTAATCGTTTGTAAATATATTACATGAATTATATATATATTTTACATTTCATAATTTTTTTCGCGTGCGAATGGAATAATAAAAATAACTTTTTCTTTTTCCTTTAAATGTAAATATTATCTATATTC
Organism: Icerya purchasi; assembly: GCA_039619475.1. Taxonomy (NCBI): domain Eukaryota; kingdom Metazoa; phylum Arthropoda; class Insecta; order Hemiptera; family Monophlebidae; genus Icerya; species Icerya purchasi. The sequence continues at coordinate 73,303,713 of CM077115.1, read as the reverse complement.
AACTTCAATAATGAGTATAAACACTTTTTTTTATTGTAAAATCATATGGGTTCTAATTAGTGATGGGCAACTTCGAAATGATTCATTCGAATTATTTGATTGTTCGATGACTTTGAATGCATTCGATTGTTCCGTGGTTGCATTCGAAATGTTATTTCATTCGAATAATTCATTCGTATTCACAACAATCATTCGAAATGCTATTTCTCTCGGAAGAATCTAGTCAATGTTTAACGAATACTTCATTCGTTTGTGTTCGGATAGTTTCGGTTTTTATTCGAATAATTCATTCGTATTCACAAAAATCATTCAATTGTTTTTTGTTTTTTTTTTGACGATTATCGGTTGTTTCGATTGTAAAAACATTTCGAAATCGCACATCACTAATTCTAATACATATACATAAGAAAATAATAAAAAAAACGAGTAACAAATAAAAAAATAATAAACAGAGTGATAGCAATATGGTGTATTTAGAATTTGCATCATCTAATACCTCAAGCATTGTATGTAGAATATAAAAATGAGTAAAAATAGCTATAATTAGAGAGAGTATGAATAAATTTTTAAAAAATATCAAAAAAACCCATGTTATTTTCCGGCGGCGTTTGAAATGAAAATTTCTACATGTATTTAATGTGATAGTTGACGCAGGTGCGAAAATATGTTTAATTTTTTCAAAATTTAATTCTAAAAACATTCGTGGAAAAGTAAATAAATTAAGTAAACATAGAAATTAGTAGGCATCATATAAAAAAATTAAAACTTATGATGGAACTTAGAATATAGATGAATGAAAAAAAAGTTGTAATTGAATAGATTAATGAAAAAACATAATAGTCTTTGTGTTTACGTTTCTTCTGTTTTTTTTTTTTGTTTTTTTCGTTATGTTTAATGCATCATATTGCTTTTTATGTATAGCCTCTTCACTCTCTTGTTTTCAAAAGTATACTCTTCTGTCAATTACTTCTTTAAAAAAACTTTCCGAATTTTAGCATTTATCATATTATATGACATGTACAATAAATTAACAGATTCCATATTGGAGTGTAAAGAAAACTATTTAAAAAAATCTCTGAAATAAAGAATAATATAAAGAAAAAAGATTGTGAAGCAAAGAAAGAAAAAAAGCAAAAAACAGTGATTCTTCATGATATTTTTACTCCCCACCCTGGGGACAATTTATTTTTGTAGAATTTAAATATTGTTGTAAAAGCAAGTATGATGTTATTTTGTATATCACAGGGTGAAAAAAAAAAAATAATAATAATACGTTAATCATTGATTTAAAAATTATATTATCATACATTTCCGGCATCCGATGTTTGCATGTGATTGTATAGAAAGCGTGTATACACATATACACGAATAAAATATAATACATCCAAGGTAACTTGCATATTTCTGCTGTTGTCTAAAACCGTTAGAATATTAAGTAAAAGATTGAGTAAGATAAATACGATCGTAACACATTGTTTAAAGAAACAAAAATAAAAAATAAAATAACATGATCGATTTAATTTGAATTTAGCAATATTTTTAGAACTAACATGAATTTTTTGTAAAACGCGAAAGAAAAAAAGGAAAGAAAACAACGGTAAAATTTGTTAGTTTTACGGATAAATCAGTATAGTTGTATTTAACAATGCCTATGCAGTTAATAATCTTTTGTCATTCATTTAACCGTGCGCTCACACACATGCCCACATACATGTATACCGGTCTTAATGGTATGTTTATTATCAACTATCTCATTCATCCAGTTTTAAAGCTAATTTTCGGTCTTTTTTATAAAACTGCCTCGAAAAGGATGCTAACGGATATTTCATGTCTGCCACTGCAGTGCAGTTCTGCAATAATAAAGGTACATAATTTATCTCACTCTCACTCTCTTAGTCTATAAGCGGATCTCTACCTGTCGTTGCGATTCAACGGTTGTTTCTTATTAGCCATTTCGCACATTTCAAGCATACATACACACACATGTTCACACATATTCACACATATTTACTCACCCTTACGCGCATGCAGTGTCGATACATGATCTGCAAGTGCTTCTATAATGACGAAGACTATTCGTAGACGTTCCTGTAGATTTCGAAATATTTTCGTATTGAAAAATTTTAAATGTAAAAAATGAAAAATCTTAAAATGAAACATAGAATAAAAATTTCCTTCGTAATCTGTATTCCAAATAATAAGACCCGTACGTTTTCATCAGCTCCCTCCCTCACATGTAAAAATTTAGCTTTTTATTTTCTCTCTCTGTCGTATCAGTCTATTTAAATGATATGAATAATAATAATGAAAATTTTTTTTTTAAAGATAATAAGTGTAAATTGAACGTTTTACGGAAATTTCCATCAAAGTTTGAAATCTATGTATTAAGTTTTGACCGTTTTTCAAATAAAGTCGTAGATTTACCATTCATATCGATGAAAAAATAAAAAAATAATTTTTTTCATATTTGTATATGTAAGCATATACACGCATGCATATGCTGAGAGATAAAAAAAAAAAAAAAAAAAAGAAAAAGATTATTTAAATTTAAATAAACAGTTACATAAATTGATGTGATTTCATCCATACAACATATTAATTGAAATAGAATGAAATAATAAATGATGTGTTCGGTACTATAATATCTGCGGTGTATCTAAATAATTTTAAAGTAATTATATGACCATGAAATAAAATAAAATGTAGGAAATGTATATTATTACATATTAAAATTCCATACATATATACATACATACATTATAATTTATGTGAAACAATGTAAAAGATTTTGAAATAATAAAAATAAAAATGCGAGTAAAAGAAAAAAATATGGTTTTATTTCACATATTATACATACTGCGCGAAAGCTGACTTTGGTACATTGAAAGGTAATTGTTATGTTCATATTCAACTTTCGTAGGATCTAGACAACTCCATCTTTCAAATTCCGCGCCTTTTATTGAATTTTTAATCCGTATGAATTGAATGTTGACAGTCATCGCAATCTTTTACTTTGACACAATTTCGAGTACTCCTGCGTAATGTATCACCGTCGATATAATATTCTTTATCATGTTCGTGATCGTAGCATGGTAGAAATGATTTTATCGTATCATCCTGTTTTAATCTGTCCGGTAAAAATATATAAATGTCCCCGATGCAACTTGGAAATAATGTAATTATCATTTCTTTGGTGGCTGTAATGAATAACTGGCTTAAATCATTTATATTGAGATTGTTCATAAGCTTCAGCGGACGGATAACGTGATCGTGCCATGTCCTCATCACCATAACATTTTTCACCGCACAATGAAAAATATCATTCCCATAATGGTGTTTACAAGTTAGCAAATTGCTTATACCAGAGTATTCTTGATATAAATCATCGATATTAGGTACTCGAAAGACTTTCTCCATATTAACGAGTTCGTAGTCCAAGTCACGCAACAATTCAGACTTTTCGTTAAGTTCCCATAATATAAGTTTTGCATAAGTGGTTAAAATATATACGCGAACCTTCGGTTTTTCAGACAGTATTGTGAATATATCGCGTGCCATGAATATTTCTTCCCGACAGGGAAATAATGAGGGGTTTTTCAAGTAATGACTCACGGAAGAGCATTGTAAATGAGGCATTTTTGATGCAGACCATGCTCTGCTTGGCTTGTATAGCGTATGTAAATACCCCCCGCCAGACATCTCAATCATCGCTAGTTCGGTTACTAGAAAACCATAATCAGAATCCTTATGGAAGCTGAAATCTACAAAATATTCCGCTATATCCATCTGATCTGACAATAATACTGGACCAACGATTTTATGTGTAGAAGATGTTGATTCTGTTGAAGAATAACCACCATCTGATTGTGGTAATTGAAGTGACGAAGACGTATGCGAGTCGCTATCACTCGCAAATAAATTCTGAATAAATTCGGCGTCTTTAATTGATTTTGAGTTGCTGCTTATGTTAACTATATTAGCGTTCATGATTGAATAATATGTATTTCAAACTTTTCACTAAAAAAAAAGACAGAGAAAAAGAAAGAGAAAAAGGAAAGATAAAAGACAAAAATAAATGATAGAGAAAAAAAGAGAAAAAACATAGGAAATTATTTTCTTTAATGTTGACGTAAATTTTTTAATAATGCGTGAACACAGATTCGACAAAATATACATGTTTATCATAAAACTAATACTGACTGCTTGAATGATTCCGTTCGATAGTCTATCTCATTAGCTACCTTTGAATCAGTTGTGGCAGTGGAAATGTTACGTCAGAAAAATGTTGTTACGTCGGAGAAAGCTGAATATATTTGTATACAAACAAAGTAATCGAGGACTTTGAGTGTATACTCATATGTGAGGGAGTGTGAAAAATATTCTTGTACCGAATAATGGGAAATAGCGTGCGAGCAATGTACAAGTGGTCTTGAAGGTATGCGAGTCATGCAGGTAAAGGTTGTTGCGATGACGAGATATATACCTGCAGAGGTTATCGATTCTTGGAAAACAGGTATTGACGTTCGAAACAATAATGTCTTGAAACGATCGAAAAAATTATGTTTGTAGCGAACGATTAATATTAAAAATAATTGTGATGTTGATAAACATTTTTTTATTGGTCGGAGATTTTTCTTTCTCGAAAGGTTAAAATTATTTTTGACAATGTTAAGTGTATATGATGACATGACTGTGTAGGAAAAAGTAATACCAGTACAAAAAAAATAAAGATCGTTAATAAAAATTAGACATATAGAACTGCATGTGGTGTGTATGCGAGACCAATGTGATATGCTATTGTGTCTAACGTTGAAAAAATGTTCATGATCAATACGGAAATTCGTGATAGAAGATAAGTGTGTGGGAATGTGCGGTACGCTTTCGAGTGAACCATTGATTAATTTTTAGAATCGATAAAATAAATAAAGATTATGAAAGATAAGCAATTTTAGATGTGAGGGGGCGGGGGTAGAAAGAATGAATTTTTAGGATTGAAAAAAAAAAAAAAATGAAAAACACATTCGAATCAATTTTTTGAAGAACTCGTAATAGAGTAACGTATAATGTAGAATCTGTGCGGTTGATAGATAGTATGCTTTCACAACAGTCTGAATGTCTGTTCGGATTAATTTTTAAAACCTCGGAAAACATACAGAAATACTTACGGACTGAAAAATAATCGTAATGAGAAAAATAACAAAATATACTTGAACTAATTTTGAAAAAAAAAGTGGTAACGCGAACGAATGATACGTGCGCGAGAATGATGCGTGTGCTTTCGTTGAGGGGCGAGACATCGATAGATTTATTTTTAAAACTGGGGAAAACATACATAAATACTTACGGATGGAAAAGTAATCGTAAGTGAGAAAAAATAATAAATATACTTAGACTAATTCTATAATACTTAGGCTTGGAAAAATTATTATGAACGATAGGGAAACTATTGAGAGCAGAGTGTGCACGGGATCGAATGATTCGCTTTCGCGGTGGCTAACGCTATGGTAGATATAAGCGTGTGATCTGTCAGTGCTAGTGATGTGCGATTTCGAAATGTTTTTACAAACGAAATAATCAACAATCGTCAAAAAAAAAAAAAACAATCAAATGATTTTGATTCGAATGATTTTAATTCGAATGATTTTGATTCGAATGATTTTAATTCGAATGAGTTTGATTCGAATGATTTTGATTCGAATGATTTTAATTCGAATGATTGTTGTGAATACGAATGAATTATACGAATGAAATAACATTTCGAATGATTGTTGTGAATACGAATGAAATAACATTTCGAATGATTGTTGTGAATACGAATGAATTATACGAATGAAATAACATTTCGAATGATTATTGTGAATACGAATGAAATAACATTTCGAATGATTGTTGTGAATACGAATGAATTATACGAATGAAATAACATTTCGAATGATTGTTGTGAATACGAATGAAATAACATTTCGAATGATTGTTGTGAATACGAATGAATTATACGAATGAAATAACATTTCGAATGATTGTTGTGAATACGAATGAATTATACGAATGAAATAACATTTCGAATGCAACTGTGGAACAATCGAATGCATTTGAAGTTATCGAACAATCGAATAATTCGAATGAAACATTTCGAAGTTGCCCATCACTAGTCAGTGCGCTTTTGTAACGATCGGAGAATAAGGAAAATTTTTTGGAACCGTAGAAATTGAAAAAATATATTTTGACTAATTTTATAATACTTACGGACGGAAAAAAAAAAATATTATAAACGACAGAGAAACTATTGACAGCGGAATGTGTGCGGGATCGGACGGTGTGCATTCGCTGAGGGGCGAGACATCGAAGGATTTATTTTTAGAACTGGGGGAAACATACATAAATACTTACAGATGGAAAAATAATCGTAAGTGAGAAAAAATAATATATGATAGATATAAGTGTGTGATCTGTCAGTGTGCTTTTCTAACGATCGGAGAATGAAGAAAAATTTTTGGAACCGTAGAAAATGAGAAATATACTTAGACTAATTTGTATAATGCTTAGGCGTGAAAAAAAATAAAAAAATAAAAAAATACATTTGAATGGTACAAAGTGGGTGAACGGGGAGCTCAGGTTAGTTTCATGCTTTAAATATTATACTTTGGTTAATTTAAAAAAATCACGATATCGCGAACGATCGACACGTGTGCGAGAACGATGCGTGCGCTTTTACTACATTTGAATCGGTTGTGGCAGTGGAAATGTTGCGTCAGAAAAATGTCGTTCTTTCGGAGAAAGTCGGTTACATATGTGTATACGAACAAAGTAGTCAAGGATGTGGGTATAAGTGTGTTTATGTTAGTGTGTACATGTGGGGCGTGGTTCCGTAATAATGTATCGACTGGAATAGAAATTATAAGAATATTAAGATCCTGTTTCAACGGTTTTGAAAGTGTTTGCATGCAACGTCACATGTAGTGATGGTTGAAGCGAGTGTGTAGAAATAAAAAAATAAAAAAAAATCTTAGGGTAATTTTATAATACTTACACCCTGAAAAATAAAAAATACGTACGAATGGAAAAAGAGGAAGAAGGGGGGTTTAGGTTAGTTTCTGGCTTTAAATATTATACTTTGGTTAAATTCGGAATTTTTATACTTACACGCAGAATTTTGGAAAATCGCGGTATCGCGAACGATCGACGAGTGCGCGGGAACGGCGCGTGCGCCTTCTAAGTATGCTAGGAGGGCGAGCGGGGGGACTTGGATTAACTTTCTAATAATTCAACGATTAAATTGATTGCATAATTAATAATTCAACGATTAAATTGATTGCATAATTAATAATTCAACGATTAAATTGATTGCATAATTAATAATTCAACGATTAAATTGATTGCATAATTAATAATTCAACGATTAAATTGATTGCATAATTAAAAATTCAACGATTAAATTGATTGCATAATTAATAATTCAACGATTAAATTGATTACATAATTAATAATTCAACGATTAAATTGATTGCATAATTAATAATTCAACGATTAAATTGATTGCATAATTAATAATTCAACGATTAAATTGATTGCGTAATTAATTAGGGACACATGGGTGCTTGGGACCCTTAATTGGGTTAATTTTCTGCAATAATCGGGGTATTCGGGTTAGTTTTTGACCTCTGATACTATTAATTAGGTTAATTTTACGAATTAATCAAGACAATAAGGTGAAATTTCGCCTCTGAGAATGACTCTTGGGTGCTATGGGTGCTATGGGTGCTGGCGGCATCCTTTGAGTTAGAACTCTCCTTTTCCCTCTACTCCGCATAGATAATATATAGAAGAGGGCCCAGCACACTCCCCTGCGGCACCCCAGCACTTACCGGATACATATATGTTGAATAATTCCTGCTCTTGCTTGACCTGGAAGTATCGTTCATCTAAATACGATTTCATTAGTTTATAAACAATCCGCCATGCCAGACTTTTTCAAAGGTCTGACTCACGTCCGGGAACACCGAGTAATCTCTCTTTTCCGCCGGATCATTTTCTATTTTTCGGACAGCTCTATGAACTTGCTGAATAGTTGAGTGTCACTCTCTTGAGCTGGAATTAATTGCTGATGTTCCACTATGAGGAGAATTATTTTTAGTAATAACGTTTCGAACAATTTCGACATAACCAGCAGCAATGAAATCGGTCTATGCGACGTTACTTCTACCGGGCAGGGGGGCTTACCTGGCTTTAGAATTAATATAATTTCCGAAAATTTCAACTGCATCGGATAATGAGAGGTTTTAATTATTAATTATTATATTAAAATTATGAAAGAGGAAATAATTAAGGCCATGAAGAAACTTAAAAATCGGAAGTTAGCTGGCGTGGACGGTATAGTCGCGGAAACACTGAAAGAAACAGAAGAGCCGGGAATAAATCTACTACATACGATCTGTCAAAAAATATGGGTAAGAAATAACTGGCCTGAAGAGTGGACAACATCAGTATATGTGCCGTTGCATAAAAAAGGCTCGAGAGAACAATGTGGAAATTATCGATTAATCGCTCTGATTAACCATGCTAGCAAAATATTATTACATGTAATACAAGATCGCCTCAATTGTTATCTACTTTTGCAAATTTCTAAAGAACAAGCTGGTTTTATGCCGGGTAAAGGCACCCGAGAACAAATATTAAACGTAAGGCAAATAATAGAGAAACTTAATGAATATAACATTCCAGAACTGCTTTGTTTTTTAGACTATAATAAAGCTTTTGATAACATTAAATGGCCAAAACTGTGGCAGATTTTATTAGAAATGGGTACACCAAAACATCTAATTTATCTCATACAACAACTGTACGTAAATAACAAATGACATATAAAACTGGAGACCGATAAATCCAGTGAGTTCGCAGCAAAAAAGGGAGTACGCCAAGGCTGTTGTATATCACCGATTCTCTTCAATATTTGTGGAGAATGGATTATAAGACAGACAATGGACGGCTGGCATGGGGGAATATCATTCGGAGGTGAGAAAGTCACAAACATAAGATTTGCAGATGATACGGTAGTACTGGCGAGCACAGAAAGGGAAATGTACGAATTATTATTAAGAATAGAAACGGCTGGAAAAGAGACCGGTTTAGTACTTAACAAACAAAAGTGATCGATGTTAATTATTGATAAGGATATCCAACAACCGTTAAAAATGCTACAAGATATACAAACCCAAGATAAATTAATCTATTTGGATGCCTGCATTTCAAGAACTGGAGGATCAGACGAAGAAATAAAGAGACGGATAGCACTGGTGAGCACCGCAATGGGAAAGCTTAACCGTATATATGGAAAGATCATAAGATCTCTAAACTAACAAAATTACGACTCCTGTAAACATTGCTGTTTTCTATGGCGACTTACGGATCGGAAACATGGACCATCAATGAAACTATGGGCAGGAAGATATCGAAAAATCTTAAGAATCCCATGGACGGCCCATAGGACAAACGAATACTTGTTAAAAGAGCTCGAGATCGAAACCAACCGACGGCTATTAACATCCACCAGGAAACGCATGCTAGACTTTTTCGGTTATATAGTAAGAGCAAATGGGCTGGAGAAAACGATTTTGATGGGAAAGGTCGAGGGGAAAAAGAAAAAAGGCAGACCAAAGAAGCGCTCCATCGACCAGATCAAGAAAATATGCAGATCAAATTTACAACATATCATAGATTTAGCACACGATCGGTATAAATGGCGACGTGTTGTATCTTGCGTCAAATAGAGTCACGACATCCGACTCGGATAACGAAATGAAAAGAAAAAAAAAAAAAAACATTAAATAATCAAGTTAACATTAATAGTTCCTTTCGCGGCAATTTTTTTAACGCCCTCTAGCCGTTATCAGATCATAGCCGGGAGCTTTTTTTGTATTCATATTGTTGACGACTAATTTAATTTCCCTAGAAAAAAAGCTGGCTTAGTTGGTAAATGCACATTCGTGTTATAAACAGGATCTGGTAAAGTTTCATTTTCGCATGCGGGCTAAATCATCAGCAAGTTTCTTTAGCGCAATGTATCCACTTTCCATTACTCTTTTTGAGCGGTTGAAGTGGAAGCTTGGACTTCCTACCCCTTATTGTGTTTCCTGTATCCTGTCCTTTCCTTCCCAACTAATTATTCTTGCTATTTGTTCTTTTTTAGATAAAATTTCTGATCAGATCAAAATATAACCGACTTCTTTCCTTACCTTTTGTTTCTGGTTAAAGGCCCTTGGTTGACGAGCCCAAAAAAAAAAAAAAAAAAGGAAGTTGTGTTTTGGTCTCTTTTCAGATTATACGTTACCTTCTACAAGGACTAGTTGTCGCCTGCTAGGATAATGATGATATAAAATCTTTAAAATTTCATTTTTAAATTGTTTTATTAAGTTCTTTACTTTCTTGATCTGTTTATTTAGATTCGTTTTGTCGATTGGGGATGTCCTATGGGTCTGCCAGGTCTTACGGAGGATCCCTTTTTTTAGCTATCTCATGTATTGTCTCGGTTGAATAATGTACTGCAGGCGAGCTTTCTTTTACCTAAGGAGTGCTAAAGCAGCCTCATGAATTAACTTGGTAAAATCTTGTAATAGATTTTCAACATTATTTTTAGTTTTAAATGATACATTTAGATTTATTTTGTTAGCGATGATAGTCTTTTTAAATTTATCCTAATTTGTTTTTTTGCTGTGAATTTTTAGTTTAACTTTCTTAGTTACAATTTCATTACTTAGCGTCATAAAAACTGGAGAATTATCTGAAGAAAGATCATAACCAGATTCAACACTGCAATATGCGTTGTAGCGAATCCCTTGACTATAAAGTAGTCCGATAAGTCTGGCGCAATTTATTCCTATCAGTAGTATAATAAGTAGGTGATTTATTAGTTATTGCATGGCACTTCAGTTGCCTTCTTCTCGAAATAATCAGCCTTGAGGTGGTCGGTAAGAATTCTTAGCATTATAGTATTTCCAGGGGGAACTTTGCAGTCACTCGTGTTCATCGCCCTTTTAATTTTAAAATTTGAAATGTTCATATTTTCCCGATGTATTAATGAACACTTTTTGGCTGTTGTTGTTTGGCTATATTTAGTAAAAACAAATACACCCCTAAAAGGACTCCTTTTTTTTTTTCAAATTATTTGACGAATAAATAGTACTCACCGATATTTACAAATAAAGAAGTTACGAAACGGATGAATAAGGGGACCGTGAACTAATCAGATTAATAAAATTAAGGAAAATTAATTATCTGGGTCACTTGATGCGAGGGCCGAAGTACGAGTTACTACAAAAACAATACTGATGAGTGCAGTAGAAGGTGTTCGTGATGTTGGCCGCAGAAGGACGTCATGGATTTCCAACATGCAAAAATGGATGGCTGTTACCGAGACAGGAAGACTTTTCCATCTGGCACGAGACCGGCTAGCAAAGTGGTGAAAGATGCGAACGCCAACCTTCGATAGCGAAGACGGCTCAACAAGAAGAAGGTATACAGGTATATACTCGTATTTATATGTAACCACTGCGGACCGTTACAGTTTCTAATAAAACAAAGGATATCATCGGAGTCGGTTCGAATGGTTGAAAGCGTTTATACGCACTAATACCACAGACATATACCATTGGGAATGAGTATATGTACACTGCATAGAGGGTTTAATTATTTTTATTCGAATTTATATTTATCTGTGCCAATTAATATTGATTATATTTTAAGCCATTCACGTTCACGGCCCCTTTAATTTCAAAATCTTCCGGTTTATTTATATATATCCCATATTTTGATGACGAAAAAACTTTGATCAAAAAAAGATCAACTCTGTAGCTGTTATAAAAGGGCCTGCTGTGTGGGTTTTTTAAAAATTACTTAGCTAACTTCTGTCTGCCTGTATTAAATATTCGTTTTCTTCTCAGTCCACGTTTTCACGGTAAATAACATTGATTCGGCGAATCACATTTGCTGCATTAAATATGTCTTTAACGAGACCGATGTTTTTTTACACGTTAATTGATGTCTACTGAGCATCTGTATTCACCGATAATCACCGATATACTCGTAACACTAGCCGATACATTTTCGAATAAGGTATCATTAAAGTTGTTCCACATGTAGTTAGGCGTGAACAAACATGAAAAAAAAAAACACGTAACTTTCCCTTTTGGAAGTTGATAAAGGTTAAATCACACGCATTTACATATATCAGTTTGCTTCGCACAAGACAAGTAACTGATCTCTGCGAATATTTTCTTAGAATACTATAATACTATTTGTCTCATTTAAATATTATCGCAATTACGTGAAATTTTATTAACCGCCATCGTTTTAATATAAATAGAAATCGACCATTATATAATACTACTGAGATGAATGAAAATTTCGATTACTTTTTGGTACATAAATGTGTTTTAACTCGATTCAGCTTCTTTTTTTTTTTTTTTTTTGCGCATACGAAGAAATAATGAAACGCGGAACGATATGCAGCTAACCACAATATTACTTTTGATGTATATTGCATAGTTCGTTGCTACATCCAAGATTTGAAGTTGTACACCTGTATGCAGATGAATATTCTCATATAGAAATTGCAAAAAATTTACCATCAGAAGGCCATGAAACGCAAAAAGTATTATCAGTAAATTTCAAAAAAAAAAAAAAAAAAATCAGAAATAATTCCCAAATCTATTTAGCATATTCTCGCTTCTGAAATTGTCTGACATAATAAATACTATTATTAGTAAATTTAAATATCTTGAAATAACATTTCATAAAGGATTTAAAAAAGAGAGAGTAAAACTCAGTAAAACCATTCCGACTTTATACAGATTTCAGAATAGGAAATATGAGATCTTTGAAAATATTATTACCGAACGGGGTGGTGAAGATGATAGTTAACATGCGGTGTAATTAGAATAACTGCCACGTTCAGAATGTTTTATTATTATTACAATAGACCATTAAAAGGATTTAAATGGAACTAGAAGTAGAGAATTATTACTTATTCTGGAACTTTTCTGACGTCACAACCAGAAAATGTATGCAGAGGGTATTTCCAGATGTTGAGCATGCGCGCAGATGAGCTTATGTGTTTTGCGGATCCCTCAAATTATATATATATATATATATATATGTCGTCGCGATAGCCTAGTTGCTAGAGCGCTTGACTTCCGATATGACGATCACGGGTTCGATCTCGAGCGACGACGAACTTATTACAAGAATTAAATAAATAAATAAATAATCGCTAGTATACACGTGGAAGGCAATAGCAAACCACCACGTTCAACATCATATGCGCGTTAGGTAGGTACACAGCAGACCCACACTGGACTGCACTGGTAGCGCGTTAACAAGGGGTCACTCTCTTTCGGGCGCGACTCTATCGGGCGCAGCCTCTTTCGGGCGCAGGCGAACTCAGACCTTTTTATAGACCACCTACGGTGATTTTCAGGTATCATCCGTTAAATGTTATCATCTGCGTTAGTGAGAGACACAAGTTACCAAATACTGCTATCAGAAATTCCGTTCAAAAAATACCGTTCTTCGTTAACGATTTAGTTTTTCCGCGCGTACAGCATGTTCTATATGCATATGTAATCACAAAACTCATATTTTACGTGATTTTATTAGGTTATTCACTTTTTTTAAATAGTTTATACTTTTTTTTTTTTTTTTGAAATAACGACTTCAGCGTGAAATACTCATAAACAGACTTTCGCGATGTAAATTTAAGAGTTCTGTTAGTAATAGTGATACGAAACGGACGAAAATTATTAATATTAATAATCGGTCAAATGCATTGTCGGTTTTCTTCATTTTATTTATTTTTTTGCTAACGTATAGTCAACCATATTTAAAAAATTACAAACTATCAACTCTACGTCATTTAAAGTGTAACATAACTGGATTGAATTTGCTTCTGATACATATTCCTTATATTATCTTTCTTTTTTATTCATATCTAGCAAGTTTATTTGAGGATATGTTTATTGAAGTTTTTTCTGTTATCTACGATTTCAATAATATATACTTAATTCCTTGACGAATCAACCCTGGTTTCAAAGAAATATCGAAAAAGACAAACAAAGGCGCAAGAACTTTTAAACATAAACACATTTATGTTAATACTGGGCGAGAAATATATACGATATTTCAAATTAAAAATTAAATATCTTTGTTTTTAATTTAATATTATGTAAATGTAAATTACGCTAATGTTTAAATTAACTCACAGAATGTTTAGTACATGAAAGAAAGAAAGAAAGAAAGAATTTATTAACCACGTTCGTTACAATTGATAATACTTATTATAGAACGATTGTGTATCGGCCCGTTAGCCTCGCCACAATAGAGTAGTATAGACGCATACAAAAAATCAACGTTAGGGATAAATGCTAATCAATTGCAGGAAAAACTTACAAAAAAAAAAACATATGTTAATATTCGCATCTTACCAGCTTATTATTAGCCCACTTATATAATATTCTTTTACACACACACACATACACGCACTAAGCTCCGCCTACAGAATATACACTTTATATTTGCAACTCACTGCTTTACTTCAAAAGATTATGCTTAAGCCTACGGTGTTTATATTTGCTATACATATATTTTAGTCGCCTGGAATCGTAATTTCCGATTGGCCTGATTAGTTCATTACTTGGACTTCACAATCTTTGCAGAATTTATCTGTTATATCAAGGATGAAATCTTTTAAAAAAGAGACTCCTATGTAATCATGCATATCCGTTACCTTTGCATACCTATTTGCTCGCAGTACGTACCTCAGGCACCTATTTTGTAGCACCTGAAGTTTCATATATGTGCTATTTGAAACAGATGACCACACAGGACACGCGTACGTAATGACAGGCCTTATTATCATTTTATAGATGATTAGTTTATTACTGCTGCTAAGGTATGATTTATACTTTAATAACGAACGGATATAAAGCTGATATAGTTTTGTTAGCTTTTATACCTATGTGATCGATATGCCTGTTAAACGTAAGTCTCTTATCTAGTACTACTCCTAAGTAGCGCGTTGTTTCGGCCCATTGCACGGAGGCATTGCTGACAATTAAGTTATTGGGTAGAGCAGGTCTTCGCCTAGTAAATAGTATTGCTTCGGTTTTGGATGGATTTATACTTACGCACCACTTCTTGAAATATCGTAATGTACGAGTTATGCTACTCTGCAACCTGTTAGCGATAGTCTGTGGTCTGTGTGAACTAGTGAACAAAGCCGTGTCATCTGCATACATGGCAATTTCAGTATTTGGAAGTTTCGGGAAATCAGATAAGAAAAGCGTAAATAAAAAAGGACCTAACACACTGCCTTGCGATACCCCCGCTAACATGGGGTTTAAAGTAGATTTAGAAGCGCCGACGTTTACATAAAATAGTCTATTTGTAAGGTAACTGCTTATTATTTTTATAAGGTAATTTGGGAAGTTGTAATTTATCATTTTATATGTGATTCCCTCATGCCACGTGGTATCGAAAGCCTTAGCTACATCAAAAAATACCATTCCTGTATGTTTATTACAATTAAAACCATGGGTAATAGCCTCGGTAATTCTCGCAACCTGATGCACGGTGGAGTGTCTGGGGCGAAAACCAAATTGAATTTTGGGGATAATGTCATTGTTTTCGGCATGGTCCCTCAGTTTTTTTAGTATGAGATTTTTTCAATTACCTTGTTCAAATTACTCAGCAAACTGATAGGTCGTATATTAGTAATTACAGACGCGTCTTTTCCTACTTTGGGTAAGGCAATAGTTTTTGTTATTTTCCAGGATTTTGGATAATATTCATGTGTAAAAATGGCATTT
This sequence comes from Icerya purchasi, assembly GCA_039619475.1. Classification (NCBI taxonomy): domain Eukaryota; kingdom Metazoa; phylum Arthropoda; class Insecta; order Hemiptera; family Monophlebidae; genus Icerya; species Icerya purchasi. The sequence goes on along the minus strand of CM077115.1, from coordinate 73,287,856 downwards.
ATTATATTACATAGTTCCATTACCCCTATAAATGGCAACTTTTTTATGCATGCAACACTAATATTATCATGTCCCAAAGAAGATTTAGGCTTTAGACGCTTGATGCATGATACGATTTCTTTTGGAGTAGCATAAGTGATGTTCTCATTTGTTTGTTTATTAAAATAGGATTCTATGGCTTTTCTAATTTTGCTATTCATATATTTCGTTGAGAGATGTATATTCTGATCATGCACTTCCCCATAGTGCGCAGCTAACAGGTTAGCTTTATCTATTTCAGTGTATACATAATTATTATTACTGACGTCAAACAATGGGGGCAGAATTGTAAATTGCTTATTATACTGCATATATGCTCTCCATAAACTGTTGTCTTTAGTTGTAAGCTGACTGATCGTTTTATTGTAATGTTCGAATTTATTATTATGTAATAGATATCGAACTAGCTTTGTCATAAAATTTAGCAGTGCTTTCATATAGCGAGAGATTATACTTGATCGATAGCTAAGATACATTTTTCTGATATAGTTTTTGATTTTTATGGTTAATCTTATAAAAGGTGATATCTCTATTTTGTGAAAGTAATTATAATTTTTTAACGGAATGCACTCTTTTGCTGCCTGACTAATGAGGTTAGTAAGTTTGTTTACTCGGTTATCTATGTCTACTTGATCTCCTATGGGCTCTTTTAAGTTAACACGTGCAGAAATATATTTTTTATAGCAATTCCAGTCTGCAAACCTGTAATCATAACCTTGTTTACTAGGGGTTTTTAGTATCTTATAGCCAATAACAGTGAATATTGGATTATGGTCTGACGAGAGCTGATTTAACGAGACTGGTGGCATAATATCCAAGTTCTTAACGATTGCTATGTCTAGTATGCTAGGACGGTAGGCAATGTTCGTTGGTATATATGTAGGTTCATTTGGTGCAAGAATGTGCAGGTTGTCACTCATAGATAAGTCATATAATAATTTCCCAGCAGCATTATTAGAGAAACAGTTCCAGATCTTGTTCCTGGCATTCATGTCACCGATTAGCATTACCTTATTCTTATATTTTACTAAAGATTTTATGTCACTTGCGAATTTAGTCATTCTCCTAGGAGGTTTGTAAACAGCGTATATATGTATTTTGTTATCCTTGATATTAGCAGCTTTATTTACATACACCACAACACCCACAGCTTGAATACAGTTCAATGAAACATCCTGCCCGGCTAACGTCTTTTTTTTTCTTTTAGTTCGTTTAGAAAAATTTTAAATCTTCAAAACTCTGGACTAATAGTATTTTCGTAAAAATTTTAATAAAGCCAATAAGGAAGAAGCTTTTCTTGTTTTGTTTAATAATGAAGCGAGCGGCTCATAAAAAAATTATAATAATTAGAAAAATCGACTCGGCAATACTTGATGCGTGTTTTGTAGGGAAAAAGAAAAAGTAAAGAAGTAAGTTGAGAAACAGAAGCGATTAATTAATTTTCTACTGTGAAATAGTTTTCAATAAAAAAAGGAAAAGAACCGTCAATGACTACAACCACTTTGTAATTAACATGTTTGTTAGTTATAAAACGCATTTTAATCGAATTTTTTTCTCTAGAATTTCGTTTTTTTTACTAACTTATCACACTAAATTGCAATAATACTTTCTAAATATTGTCCGTTCAGCTGGGTTGGATTTGAGTAACACAAAGCTTTAAAAGGAATAATTTGCAGGTATTCGTTATTTGAATCATCGTTCTATCAATTAACATTAAATATTTATAATAGTAACTTATTTTTCTTCTGTTTCTCATCATACCGGCTTTCTTTACTAAAGGTTTTTGGTTTTATTTCGAAAAAAAAAAAAATTCTTCAGTGATGGTAGTGAATAATATGAAAGAAGCTATATTTAGTTCTCTATATCTGCTTATTGGTAATGACTGCAAAACCTAAATGAGAATTACTTTTTTCGACCTCAGTCTTATTTATTTATTTGGGCACGTCAATCAAGGTTCTTTACCCGCTTTGCATTTCGATACTTATGATATGTTGTTGCAAGTACTAAATTATCTGTACGCTTGCTTGTATTCTTTTTGTATTTGCTGAACAGAAAAGTCCCGTTGAGGCAAAATGTGATCAAACAATAAATGAGTAATTGTTAAAATGAGCACTATCGCCTATTTGTTTTTATATAGTTATTTCATTAATCTATTCAGAATGATTTGTCAGTTAGCCTTAGTATGTTTGTTTTTATTTTTGTTCGATTCCTTTAGGTTGCTTTTTCAGATTTAACCTCATTTGACCTAAAAGTAAAACGCACAGAAAGAAAAAAATGTTTAATATTTATGAAAAAGTGAACTTGCTCCTGCGTGTATATTTTGTAGTAAACGAAAACATAAAATGTCGCATGAAGTAGGCATGAAAGAGAGAAGAGGATAAATTTTAAACGTATTTATAAGAAAAATAATATTCTGGTCCGTCGTTTTTTTTTGTTTCTTTTTTTCACATACGGCTTAAACACAACTGTGCCGATATCAAGCTGAGCCTGTTAAATTAGCTTACAGCATACTACACAAATTACAATGTTTGGTCGTTTAGTAATAACTGAAATTTTCAAAAACCACAAAAATTGGAACAATATCCTCATTATTCTTCGATAAGGAATCAATCTTTCTTATATGAAATGGATACAGTTTTATTTAATAAATAGGTATTTTCTGTAACACGCATAAACAATATTTAACTTACTAACAATTTGAAACCTATAGTATGTATTGCGATAAAACTGTCGCAAAAAAATTATCGCCCCTTTCCACAGGAATGATAATTTCTCAAACCATATATATATATATACAAGGTACAACCAGTGTTCATACAGCTAGTCGAATTAAAAATTATGTTTTTCCTCTTTCACGTTTTCCCAACAAAATAAGAGTTTGCAATTATAATATAATAATAATAGCATTAATTACAAATATAGAAATAAACTATTTCGAAATCTTACATATATGTAATAATAATAATACTTATAATACATGCAAACACTAAAGTTAACTAATTACATTATGTGCTACACCACGAAGATAATCTTCAAGCTGAAGCTGATTATAATTTGTTGCGACTTTCAACAAACGTTTGTCGCAATCGACATATTTCTTTTTTTTACTCGGTTACTTTTATCAATAAGACTATGTTTTTTTTATTTTGTTGATATTATATCACGTTCAAAGACGAAGACAGAAACTATTATGTGTCAACATCCTTCGCGGCATTCTTTTTTTTTTTTTCGAAACAGAAAAGTAAAAATAACAATAATGGCAAGTTTTACACGCATTCATTGTACATTTTGTTATACTCATCTGTTAGGAAAATTAACCATTTTCTTAGAAATTAAAAACTGAATAGCCAATCGTACGAGTTATGAACAAGCAGGTAAATAAATTTCACCTCTTATGAAGCTATTCAGGATTTGGTAAAATAAACAAACTAAAGCACTACACTTATTTACAGAAAACAGTTTCATTCGTTAATTCTCCGTACTACGGTCATTATTAAGAATAGTCTATTCGAAAAATATTCTAGTAATTCTTCTTCCGCCGAAATCATAACAACTGCTTTACAATAAACTTATGGTCAATTCCAAGAAAAACATACGATTTTATCACTTTTGCTTCTTCTTTTATTCTTACGGATTCGCATAATGTAAAATATTCGAGGTCCTATTCATTACCTCTTTTCAGTCACTCGCAGGAAATTTCCTATGGTGAGAACCGAACCGACAAAAAAAATTGACGCCTGTTTGAGAAACATGAGCAGTTTACAATATATCCATAAAATTATTTTCCGCATATATGCTTTTAGTGCTGTTGTATTTTTTAGGAATACTCACTAGCGATCAATATTTACTTGTTTTCTAAAATAATTACATATAACGGTTATAAAACAAATATATACTTTTAAGAATGTCAAATAGTTGTTTAAAAATCGGAAAATTTTTGTTACTTAGTTATGTTAATTTTATTACTAATGTTTTTGCATGTTTTAAAAATGAATTCTGGTTTATGTAGGTCATATTTCACAGTAATAAGAAAAACAGATTCCAAGTAATTAATCCGTGTTACATAACGTGCATGATTAAATATCTAGCTCTAAAATATTTATTTTTGAGGTAACTAGATATTAGAAAAAATAAATAAATGAATAAAAAATAAATAAAATATAATTTTATCGCAAATACAGCAAAGTGGTTGAGCATAATGGTTGATTAAATCATTTTGCAATGTAGAAGTATCTCATATATTTACAGTTTGCCACTTCATTCACGTGTTTATAAATACTAGCGTTCCCTCAATGGTTCAAATTTGACCATAATTATCATTAAAAAATTTTAGAAAAATATATATAAATTTGTATATTTCCAAAATTTATTTCCCACTTGTATACATTAGTTTATTATATATTTGAGAACATATACTTTTATATGTACTTTCAATACAAAAATTAAATGATACCTTAAGATTTAGTACACTGTAAAAAAGCCAATAATGATGATTATTAAGAAAAATTAAAACATTTCAATAAGAACAGATTTAGTGGCTGCAGCGATTTCCTTTTTCACTTTTTGTATTACTTTTTTATTTAAATACGAAAAAAAAAGTATAACTGTTTCCAAAATTTTGTGTACTGATAGCTCTAAAGATCATCAATAGTTACTAAACAGAAAAAAAAAAGCAAGAAAATCGGCTAATAAACAGTGGTGAAGAAGGTACTGAACTGTTTTGTCTTTGCCTATTTATATACAGAAAAAGATTATCCATTTTTTTAAAAATAGAATTTCCCACAGTGCATTTATCGGGAATATTGAAACAAATTCAAGGTTTGAAAGCTTCTTCCTTATTGGCTTTATTAAAATTTTTACGAAAATAATATTAGTCCAGTGTTTTGAAGATAGGAAATTTTTCTAAACGAACTAAAAGAAAAAAAGAGGTTAGCCGGGCAGGAGGTTTCATGTACTGAACATTCTGTGAGTTAATTTAAACATTACCGTAATTTACATTTACATAATATTAAATTAAAAACAAAGATATTTAATTTTTAATTTGTAATATCGTATATATTTCTCGCCCAGTATTAACATAAATGTGTTTATGTTTAAACATTTTTGCGCCTTTGTTTGTCATTTTCGATATAGGAATTAAACATATAATTAAAATTATAGATAACAGAAAAAACTTCAATAAACATATCCTCAAATAAACTTGCTAGATACGAATAAAAAAGAAAGATAATATAAGGAATATGTATCAGAAGCAAATTCAATCCAGTTATGTTACACTTTAAATGACGTAGAGTTGATAGTTTGTAATTTTTTAAATACGGTTGACTATACGTTAGCAAAAAAATAAATAAAATGAAGAAAACCGACAATGCATTTGACCGATTATTAATATTAATAATTTTCGTCCGTTTCGTATCACTATTGCTAACAGAACTCTTAAATTTACATCGCGAAAGTCTGTTTATGAGTATTTCACGCTGAAGTCGTTATTTCAAAAAAAAAAAAAAAAAGTAGAAACTATTTAAAAAAAGTGAATAACCTAATAAAATCATGTAAAATATGAGTTTTGTGATTATATATGCATATAGAACATGCTGTACGCGCGGAAAAACTAAATCGTTAACGAAGAACGGTATTTTTTGAACGGAATTTCTGATAGCAGTATTTAGTAACTCGGGTTTCTCACTAACACAGATGATAACATTTAACGGATGATACCTGAAAATCACCGTAGGTGGTCTATAAAAAGGTCTGAGTTCGCCTGCGCCCGAAAGAGGCTGCGCCCGATAGAGTCGCGCCCGATCGATCGCGCCCGAAAGAGCGGTCCCCATAACAAGCGGCTACTATCAGTTCCGAATGTAGTTTTGCGTGTGTACACCTGCGTTGCATATAACAATAATTGCTTAGTATACAACCTATATCTGTACATCTAAAAATGTGAGAATAGGTTGTCCACCAACCGAATGGTTGAGGATATAATGATGATGATGATGATGATATATATATATATATATATAAATAAATGAACAGAAAAACCTCCCCAAGTTAATAAATGTTGATAGTGATTAAATTAATCGTTTTCGCGACTATCATCTCGTATAATCGTCGTACAACTAGTTTAAAATTATTCTTGCACCGGCACGAACACTAGCTTATCTCGGTATTTAGTGTTTGGGTAAATTTCAGTGACGCTGCCAGATGTGTGATTTTTGGAAAAACGGTAAAAAATTATAAATAATATAAGGAATTTCGATTAAATGAAGCCTGATTTGCGTGGTGTTAGATGAGAATCCTTTCTCATTACAAGCGAAAGGGAAATTCTTACTCCACTTCGCTCCGTTCGACTAACAAATGAGAGGGTACGAAAAATATCCTACAGCGCGCAGGTCGCGTGTTTCGCGTTCGTGTCTCAAAGTGATAAGCAGTTATACAGGTTTTAACAATCTTATCTTTTATTATTTCGATTTTCGCTATTCATTGCGACATCGGATTTAATCATTGGCGTTATCAATTGCGATAGTCGACATGGCCGATCAAAAAAGTACCTATCAACCTCCGCTACAACGACGTTATCTGTATCAGCGGATTTTACGCTAACAATTTTACTGTCAGGTAATAGTGTTTCAATTAATAACACGACATACGTATCTCTATATACATTACAACAGATAACTCCTATTCAAAACTTCAACCATCCAACTGAAGAATAAGGTATCGTTTTTAATCATATACTAGACTATGATAGAATTTTAGATTACCTTTCGTGCCTCTAAAATACCTTGTGCAAGGGGTAAAAAATAATATCACAACAGCTTGTAAGCGGAAACCTAAAAACTCCACACACTTAGTACGCTCGTTTATAACGGAATATCTCAAAATAAAGATAGTTATTTTATCGAAACGCGGAAACTAAAATCGCCAACCACTAAAATAACACTCTTATACGTCTCACCAACAACAATAATAAATATAGTCCTTAGTGTATCAAATTTTAACATGAAATTGACATCAAATATGTCAGTTTTTAGAATTAAGCCGCTAGACGATGAGTTTGAGCATGTAGTCAATTGGCGCCGATGAGTATGCGTAATCAACTTCGACAGGGACTAAAGTTGTCGAAATTCTTTAGGTTGAATTCAAACGATAATAAAAGTTACCGTATATTTCTAACAGCAGATGACTTAATCTGCTTCAAATGCAATATTTCCCATCACAAGGTTGATAATTTTAATGGAAACATGACATTAGAAAATCCAGAAAATGTGGAACTCGAATTGTATCCATCCTACTCAAAATTACCAACTCTCTTAAACGACAACTACAAAAAGTGATACTAGATGAATTTCCTTCTCTTTCAAATAGTAAATCGGACGAAACAAATCGCGCCGTACTCGAGCAATTATTCAACAAATTCTCACGAACATTTCACAACAAATAAACCAAAGCGATAGTTCTAACATAACACTTGTAGAAAATTTAAAAAGGCATTTATCCGATAACTCTTCCATAACTAAATCCGAAACATAATACACTATCCAATCAGTCAAAAACCAAAAACAAAAGAAAATACCAAAACGAGACTCCGTAAATTCAAATACCGAAGAGATGGAAACAAAAGCGCAGCTAGAAGACGATGAAGTAAAATATATAGACTTAGAGACAGGTGGAAAGTGGTAATAAGATACGCAGTCTCGATAAAACAAATAATCTCAAACCTCTCGAAAGGAACATTAAAAACAAATATCCACTTAACTATTCAAATTTCCGCGTATTCATCAATATTTCAGCAAAGGCTATCTGAGCATTCCTGAATTATTAATGGAATTCACCTCAGAAACATCGAAAGTAATTAACATAACTTGAAGAAAAGACCGATTAACGAAAATAAGATTTACCAAAATTATTAAAGACCTAAAAATGGAAAATATCACAGAGTAGCAACTGCAGACATATACAATTAAATAATACAAATATGGTTTTAAAAAACCAAAAAATATTTCTATCATTAACTGGAATTGTAATGACATCATCACTTACCTAGGAGATATTAAAATTATCATAGCAATATATTTATCAACTGTACTATGCATCCGGGAGAAACATTTACCCGAAAGACTACATCTTCAAAACTACAGTATCATATGTAAAGGCCTAGAGGAGCAATCAAAAGCACATGACGGGATTCTTATAGCAATCAAAAATAATACGAGTTCTATAGAAATAGATCTCGACTTTGACCACACCTATTAATCCTAGCGATACGTTTAAACAATGACCCAACTGTAAAAATATGCTTAATATATACTAAAATTTTTAAGAAAGCGACTATCCAAAATTATTATTGAACCTTCCGATACCATTCATATTTACAGGCGACTTTAATTCAGAAATTTGGAGAAAACAAAACGCACAAAAGGGGCAAATTGATAATGGAAATAATAGAAAAAATCAATCGGACAATGTATAGCATGCATGAGCTAACACACTACAGCGCCACTTATAGGACACGGAGCCAAATCGCGCACTTAATAAATACCCATCGACACGTCGACATGGGAGTTAGTGACTATTATCCACTGATCGTAAACATACACACTAAAATAATAGGGAAATAAACTTCAACTTCAAAAAAGTGAACTGGAATCTATATGTTTCATGGTTGAGAGTTAATTTGCGAAATACGGGTGTGTTACCACAAAGTACGGCAGTACTCATTTGGAATTAGTTTTTAATTCTTCTTCAACAGGAGGAGAGGGAGCCGCTAATTTTATGAAATAGTGTTCGGAATAATTCTAGACATAACTTTCTAATTTATTAAAGTTCGCTCACACACACTTCTGCGTTTCCTAAAATACCCAGATGGCCGAAGTAAATGTTTTCACTACGCATCTTTATATTTTCTTTACTTCGATACAGAAAGCAAAGTAAATCGCATACCTTTGGACAGCGTGTTGGGGATTGTGAAGTTAAGGTTCACAATGTGCTAAGCCTGACAGCATTTACAGGAGCGAAAAGAAAAGTATAATAGGTAAATAAAAGAGATCTGATCGAGGCGAATAATTTATTAGAAAATACACTGAAAGCAAATAAACGGGACTGAGGTTGATGGAGATCGATAAACAGAAGCTGTAAAAGTGCACACAAGTGAACAGTAATATATTCTTCAATCTTTATAAAACTCACATTTAACTATCGATTCGAAGTAGATTTTCATTGATTTTAAAGATGTTCAGTCGGTCTGGGTTAAGTGGTGTTTAATGACACAACAGCGAAAAAATAACTAATCCATCAATACGTGATTTGTATTATACGCTTGAACTTAACTTTTATTTTATTGTTGCAGTTTTTTGATGACCTTGATGAATCTGGTGAAAGGCAATTTAGGTACCGGAGTGCTGGCACTGGGAATAGCCTTTAAAAGCGGCGGATGGCTTGTTTCCACAGTAGGTTTAATAGTGCTCGCTTTTATTTTAACCTACAATCAACATAGATTGGTGAGTTTTCATTGTAAATCAGTTTTCAACGACTATTTTTCAATAATCACGAAATAACGATTGCAGCGTTTTATAGTTCCGGTTCCACTTAAAAAGATAATTTTCTCTTACCATAATCTATAGGAAATAATTTATAATAAATTGTAATGCGTACATTACGTTGTACAGAATGTAAATAAATAGAATAAACATAAAATTACGGAAAACGTGATGAAAGCGAAAATATAAGTGTGTATGTGTGTGTGTGAAATCCTGTTGTCGGTCAGGCATGAATACGAGTATGTTACCACGCGGCCCCGCTGAGTGAAGGGCCCATTCCATTGACAAAAATGATTGTGATCAGTCAAAAAGAAGGAAAAAACGATCGAAAAGGACACGGTTTTGAGTCTGTGGTTGGAAACCGTTCTCTGAAATTGTTGTTTTTCGGTTTCTCCCGATCGTGACGGGAGTATCAGTAAAAATTAAGTCGTCCGTCATATTACGGTCGTATGTCAATCAATTGATTCGCTCAAGAATTTTATTGACGTGATCGTGAAGTCCTTAATACGAAACATAGCGGAACTTTAGCGGAAGTAAAATTTAGACGTAAAAATTTAAACGATTCTACATATTATTGGTTGTAGTCTCGGCCGCCGAAAGATATTGGAGCGTCAACCCAACGGACTACGGCTCACCGCCGGTAACAGTGATATGTACAATTCTGTATTCTTATATATAAATAATCCGTTTTTATATGGTCAATAAAAAGGAATAATATAAAATGAATTTTAAATAAATAAATAAATAAAAATGATTATTAATTAAAAGAGACTAGGATGAGAATTTCAATTGGATAGGAGAGTGAAAAAATGGCTAGGGCATTATAAGAAATAGAGAGACCAAGGCTCAGAAGATTAGAATAAAGAGACTCTTCTTCTGGGGAAATAAAGAGATATTTGAATAAGGTGTGATTTTCATCACAGGTGTAGATGAGCTTCGGAAAGTAAAATATGGATATAAAATCGACCGAATGAAAGAGAAACAGAAAAGGAAACCTGGAATAGAACTGAACGTAAATAATGAAAGAAATAATAGAATGACTAATTTTAGGGAAGAGATTAAACCTTAAAAAAGGGAGAGGAGAGGGGTGTGTTTTTTTTTTTTTTTTTTTTTTTTTTTTTTGGGTGTATTGAAAGAACAGAAATCAGTTCAGGCATGATGGGAACGATAAGACATCCAGTAAAAACTTCGAGTAGGAAGTCTGTTTATGAATTAACCACTGATTGCAAACAAACGTGCAAACGAATCAACCAACTCGTTACCAGAAATGCCGTAGTGACTGGAAATCCATAGAAGGGCAATTATGATAGAACTAGATATCAAGAAGAAAATAAGACGAATAATTAAATCAGCGGAATTGGGGAAAAGAGAAAAAAGATTGCTAATAAAGCACTTTTCGTAGGAGGAATTTAGATATACTAAAAAAAATAATAAATGTGCATTAATACTTTTGTCGTTTTGCCGAAATAGAGAAGTACTTGGTTAGTTAAACGCTTGATTTGATTAACTATTTACACTATTGTTCTATGTACATGTATGCTCCTTAATGTGTTTTAGTGACTTACTAACATTGGAAGAAGTGTTCATAATGCCTAACGATTACAGCAGGAAAGCGAATAAATGATCAAATCGAAATTTAAAGAGTGACAAACACATCTTACATATTAAGCATTTTTTTCGCATACTTAAATAGCGGCTTCCCAGATTTCTGCTGGAAAGCTAAAAATTATCTTCCTACTTTAGCCAGGTCGGTCTTTGATGACAGAGGAATACTGTCGGATTTTTTTCTTTTTAGGATTCCATAATAACATACGGAATCCTAATAAGATGGTACACAAATGACAAAAATATCAAATAAAAATCAATAACTCACGAACAGCTTGACTTATAAACTTCAAATTTGAAACATAAATCACAATTAAAATTCTCTTTAAAACGATCTATAACTTGAAAATGACCGATTACCCTGGGCGGCAAAAAACTCAAAAAACCGTCAAGAATATATAATATGGTACATAAAACGACCTCAAAAATCACTTAAAAAATCATAACTCGTCACTAGATAAACTTGTAACGCTGAAATTCAAAATATAAACTACAATGCAGGAATACTTTCATAAAATCAAAAAATTATGTTACAAAAGTTATGGAAAGTTGCCCAAAAGTTCAAAAAACCGAAAAAAATGACGTGTCTCCCCCCCCCTAGCGCCGCGAATATTATAGCTAAAAATTTCGAACACGGTTTAAAATATGCGACTCCACGTATATTTCTCTAGTTTTGAACATCGAAATTTCCAGCTTTAAAATTAGACTGTCAGGGCGCCAAAAGCTTGAAGTTTTCAAAAAAAAATTTTTTTTTCCCGGGCTTGCGATATATCATTAGAAAGATCGCTAATTGTCGGGAACGAACCCGTATTCCATTTTCTTAACAAAACTTTCAAAGCTGCTGAAAAGTTCAAAAAAGCGCGAGCTCTAATTTGTAGCCCCCTCTTGCGAGGTGACTATTATAGCTATACATTTAGAACAAGATATAAAATATGCGAATCCCCGTATATTTCTCTAGTTTGAAACATCCGGCCTTCCAACTTTAAACCTGGACCTTCGGGGCACCGAAAGCTCGAAATTTTGGAAAAAATATTTTTTTCCCCCGGGCATGTGATATATCGTTGGAAAGATTGCTATTTGTCGAGAACCAAACCGTATTTCATATCCTTAACAAAATTTTCCAAGTTGCCGTAAAGTTCAAAAAAGCGCGAAAAATGAAGTGTTCCCTCTTGAGGCGCGAGTATTATAGCTGAAAATTTTAAACACGGTTAAAAAAATGCGCATCCCCGTATACTTCTCTAGTTTGGAACATCCGGATTTGCAACTTGAAAACTGGACCTTCGGGGCACCGAAAGCTCGAAACTTTGGAAAATATTTTTTTTTTCCCCGGGCATGTGATATATTGTTTGAAAGATTACTATTTGTCGGGAACGAAACTGTATTTCGTTTTCTTATCCAAACTTTCGAATTTGCTGAAAAGTTCAGAAGCGCGAAAACTAATATGTAGCCCCCTGTTTGGATCGCAAATATTATAGCTATAAATTTTGAATGGGGTTGAAAATATGCTCATTGTGGCATGTTTGCGTAGTTTATTTAAAATTTTGTGTATATATCTAAATAAATTTTATTTAAAAATCGTAATCTAATAAATAGTGACAAACAAGGAAGGTGGTTTAAGTAATAGTATTCAAATATAACTATATAGAAGTTCGGAAAACAAACAAGTACAATTACAAATTTTTAAATATTTATTGATAATTAATCCTTCTAAAAATCTAGGACTAAATAGCGTTTATTTATTAGAATTTATTTTTTTTGCAGTACAATATGATGACACTGCGTGATGTGTGAAAAAGAATTGGACTAAAAATATCTGTTTTGGAATTATTGTTGTTTTGAATTTAGTATTATGTAAATAAAAATTATGGTTATCTTTAACTTAACATACGGAATCCTCAGCGCATGAAACCTCATGCTTGACTGAACTTGTTTAATTTGCTTTGGTATTTCGCCGCATAATTAGAAGTGTACCGGAGAATTTGCCATTGATATATACTATAATTTGAGTTCTCATATTTTACTGAATTAAAAATATTCATTTAATCTTTCAGAAATTAATTAAAGTAATTAGAGAAAGTTTTTAAAACAATCTTTTTTACAGTTATTATTATTTATTTATTTATTTTTTGATTTTTAACGTATTCAATGGCTGAAAATCACAGTTTATACCTAAGAAATAATGACGTGTCGGGTGCACTTTTTCAGAGAAGGACAGAAGAAAATTGTAACGTAGACTCAATGTTAAGTGGTGTTTTTCTTTACTTTTTTTTTTATTATTATTTTTTTTTTTAATCTCTGTATAACACTAAGGCTATAAAATGTTTCCTTTAATGTGATGTTTAGGTGCGGTTGGCGACTGTTTTAGAAGATCAGTTGAAACTAAATTACTTTCCAACTTTTGTGGAAGCAATAGAATTGGCATTTGCAAACGGATTGCCATGTTTTAGACCTCTTTCAACATTTTTCAGGTTTGTTGATTAGTAATCGTCAATATTATTATATAACTGGTTTGCGAAAGAAAAATCAAATTCCTTTTTTCTACATGCAGTAAAATTACACACAGACTTAACGTTTGAAAATTCGGCTTTCTAGAACTAACTTTGCGATCGGACGAGTAAAATTGACAATATCTTAGAGTACATTACGCAAAACATCGCCCTAAAATGTTGTGTTAGGCTTAGATAGTTTATATCGTTGCTAAGTATGCCCTTTTTCCCCCGTACTCCTGTAACTCTCAATCAACAACTCTACCTGAAAATTTACTTGGCACGAAAGAAATAGCTTCGCTATATTTCCTTACTCGCTCATTGCTCCAACTCAGCATTGTGTTGCCTACAGTGCGGCGAGTTTGCGAGATTCAACTATACAAATTAGTAATGCTAAACCTTCTAAAATGTACATTTTAATCCAGATCGTTAGTACTAATGAAGCACTAGTAAATATTTTTTTGACTCAAGTACACGTTTTAATTGATTTTGCTATTTAATATATAATTTTAATTTTATTTTTTGTTTGAATTGGCTGAATAGGAATACTTCAAATTTTTGGTACAAAAATTACATATAGTATGTCTTCCAGTTGTACGGGATGTGTCAATAGTAGGGCATTTTGGCTTGTGAAAAAAATATATATTTTGTCTTACAAAGTGATTCTAGTTATAAATTAATTAACAGGATTGTAAGCGACACATTTAGCGCGGAAAAGAATAATTAAACATTTTTCATGATCTCGTTCCAGTACTATTTTTAGTACATTATGATTTTAGAGCTGAGGTACTGGTCAGTGAAACCTTCTTCGGGACTTTCCCTTCCGCCGAGAACCTTGATTTTGTCCTTGGTTTTTCCTCACCTTTCAAATCGTAACATATTATGCTCTACCTTTGCAGCACACTAGTACCACCTTGGGATCTTACAAGTCTGAACATAAATTCTATTAAACATTATCAGAAAGGAGCCTTTCAGTGTTACTTACAGGGTACAAAACATGATAAATAGGTATACAGATCATATAATCTTTTTCACTGATGGAACAAAATCAGATCCAACATCCATCTCATCTCCAACAGGATGTGCATTCATAGGACCTGATACAACTTGTAGTATACGCTTCAACAACAACTGCTCAGTGCTGGATGTAGAAATTTACATCACTTCATACTGCTTAGAATACTTTCTATTAATGCAGCGGCATATAAGAGATTGCTTAGTGCCATTCCTCTGAGTTCCCAGTCATGTGGGAATAACCAGGAATGAACGCGCCGATACAGCAGCTCAATTAGTACTACATTCCCCAGAATTCGCATGCCCACCCGTTCCTATTCAGTTACAACATTTTTTACTAACACACTATTAGCGTGTCTTAGAAACACAATGGACTGCGTGTCAAAACAAACAAAAGCTGTAAGGCTACCAAGAGACGCGTCCTGCATAGATTTCACCACTGCTATTAGTCGTTTACAATTAGAACATGCATCTCTGTCCCACGACTAACTTTTTCTTAGGACTTCACTTCTTGACCTCTGCCTATTTTGTTCTCAAGCTATTGCTTCATCTGTCCGGCACGTAGCACATCCTGGGCAACTCTTTTACCAAATAAAACAATAGCCCAGGTTCTGTCGAACAACCTAATATAGCACTGGCATCTATAAATAATTAGACGAAATAAAATAAGCAAAAATCTTTAAAATGTAACCGTTTTCCATATACTGTAATTGCCGGGTAGTTAAACACAAGGTATAAAAATAATATAACGGTAAAATAATAATAATAAAAAGAATTTAATACAGCGTAACAAAAGATGGACATTGGTTTGAACATGGTTGAAGTGATTAAAGAGTACAACATTTTCTAGTGTAAAAGACTATTTCTCTACAATCAACATTTCATGGCTGAAATGTCAACTCAGACATTCTGAAGCATTTTCAAAAGGTCGTATAGTTCAAAAAAGTTATTCTATAATGTTTTAAAGAACCAGAGTTATAGAAAAAAAATTATACTTATTGGTAAAAGTCTGCTTTAGTTTACAAATAGTTTTACATAAGTAAATTAATATTAAAGATTTAATTGTAAATAAAATTATTTTTAGTAGAAAGAAAGCGAAATTTCAGGAAATTATCATGAAGAAAGAACATTACCAAAATCATGCAATTTAACTAAAAATGTAAATTTTTTTTTTTTTTTCCATTGTACCGACAGCAGTCTGCCATAAACAATGGCGATATAAGAATATAAGAAAAGGGGGGGAAAATTGGGGAAAAGTGGAATAAATAGAAAAGGAAAAGGAAACGAATATTAACCTGACAGTTCCAACGAAATGCCCGATTCAGGTCTTAAGAAGAAAATGGTTTATTTATCCTTTTTTTATTTATTTATTTTTTTTTCTTTTATTTTATTTTATTTTTTTATTTTATTAATTTATTTATTTTCACACTACATAACGATTATGCGTAGTGTCTCCGAGAGCAATATAATAGCGCTTAAGTTATCGAAAGTGCATCCCGGCACCACTTTTTCCTTTTCAGTCGCCGGCTGGATCTGGCTGGAAGATCAATAGTGAACATTCGGTATATAAGTGGATTCGAGCTAAACTGAAGTTTCTCAAAGAACTTTTTGTACTGTTCCGCATAAACATCCTTCACGTATGGAACATTCAAGTCCGCATGCAATGTGTCGTTGGATACGAAATAAGGCGCAGATACCATTGTACGGAGAATCTTGGACTGCTGTTGCTGTATCCTAAGGAGGTTGCTTCGACATGTTGTTCCATATAGCTCTAATCCATATCTCCATATTGGAGCGATAACCGATAAATATACACTCCGCTTTACGGCCAGGTTTAGAACTGATTTTCGTCCTAGCAACGGCCATAGCAACCTAGCCCGAATTATTATAGATTTTCTTGTATTTTCCACGTGATCACGCCACGTTAATCGTCTATCCATATGCATTCCAAGATAGCGCACGGAGTCTACTTTTGGAATTCGCGAGTTCTCAAATTTCAAGTGTGAACATCTTACTGGTCTGTTTGTGAATAAAATGTGACGACATTTAGTTGGGTTGAACGATATGCGCCAGAGGCATGCCCATTTCTCTAGCCTATTCAGATGATTTTGAACAGCAGCGTTTGCATACGTAACATTCGTATTAGATGCGAGTATCGCAATGTCATCAGCGAATGTAGCTAGTAACGTTAGATTAGAAATTGGTACGTCTGCGGTATAGATGGAATACAATAAAGGCCCTAGCAAACTGCCTTGAGGTACTGACGATCTGATTGAATGTATTTCCGAGAGTGAATCCTTTATTTTAACCACAAACGAGCGTTCGGACAAGTACGATTTGAGTAATAGATAAATATCCTCATTAAGAATTTGCCGCAATTTATACAGCAATCCTGGATGCCAGACCTTATCGAATGCTTGCGTGACATCTAGAAACACCGCGGAACATACCTCGCGTTTCTCCAACGTTAACGAAATTGCGTCAACTAATCGGTGACACTGACGAATCGTAGAGTGATCCGTGCGAAAACCAAATTGATGATTCGGTAGCACATCTCGGTTACTTATAACCGGATCAATACGATTTAAAATTAGCTTCTCCAAAACCTTTGATAAAGAGGAGAGCAAGCTAATCGGTCGATATGATGAAAGCTCTGTCCGCGGTTTCCCCACTTTATGAACCATCATTATAACCGACTTCTTCCATATTTTAGGGAAGTACCGCATCCTTAGAACCGCATTAAAGATGTAACAAAGAAGAATAGCTGCTCTCCGCGGTAGTCGCGAGATTATTTCCCCGGTAATTCTATCGAAGCCAGGAGCCTTACGTAGTGGTATATTCCGAAGGCATACGAGAACTTCTCTTGGCGAGAAGACCTTAGTAGCTTGTTCACACCGACGAGGTTTTTCCAATGCTCGTTGTATATAGTCAGAATGCTCCTTGTTGCGATCAGAGTGTGGTGTAAAGACTGTGTCAAGATGGTCCGCAAAAGCATTTGCCTTTTCCTTGTCTGTTTTAACCCAAGTGTTGTTCGATCTAATATTATATGGTTCTTCTGATTGACTTAACAGTTTTTTAACTGACGTCCATACAGGCTTTTCCCCATCGTTAATGGACTGCGTGTAATGATTAAAAGTTTTATTTTTGTACTCCTTGATACTGATCTTTAGTTTGTTTTGCAACTCTTTGTATCTGTTGTATACGGATGGGTAACGACCACGCTGCTATCTCCTTCTTGCTGACCTGGTTTCTTTTATTAATTTTCTTATTTCTACGGATATATACAGGTTTTGAAAAGATTTTTTTGATATGTAATTGGTAGAATTATTACACGCATATTCTATGAGATTAGAAAAGTTCTTGACGGCTATGTCAATGTCATTTGTGTTCTTTAGTTTGATCTTCAAGTCAATATTATTTTCAATTATACTTGAAAAGATATTCCAGTTAGTGGTATGATTTGTAAGTCTCTGCTGATTGAGTACGATTTTAGGACTTATACCTAAGGTGGCAACCACTGGAACATGATCGGATGACAGATCGATGATTGTTCTGCATTCCCTGTCGTATCTTTGAATGCCACGAATGATAAAGAAATCTAAGACGTCCGGAAGCTTATTGAGATGCCGCGGCCAATATGTAGGAGTCATTGGAGATAAAACGGCAAGTGCGTTGTTCTGTATTGATTTGTACAGTATCTTTCCGGCTGGGTTTGTTATTCTCGATCCCCGCATACTGTTTTTGGAATTATAATCTCCACCGCATATGAATACATTTCCTAATTTGTTGAAAATTGTATTGTAGTCCATTTGTGGTATACAGAAACCTGGGTGACAGTAAATTGCGGCTACTGCTATATCCTTTCCAAGTGTTTCGACGTTTACCGCTACAATCTGGTATGCGAATGTGCTGTATGCAAAGTTTTTATATTGTTTGTATACATCTCTGACTAATACCATTGAACCCCCATGAGCTGTTCCATCCGGGTGGTGAGCCGAGTATGCTACATAACCACGAAGTGCAACATCAATTACATTTTGTTGGAGGAAAAGTTCAAATTCATTTCTTTTTTGAGTAATGCCATTCGCATTCCATAGTACTATCACAAGTGAGTGTTGTGTGATTATATTAGTGTTGTTTAACATTATGGAAGTAATTTTTCAATAACTTTCGTCAAGAGTGATATTAATGGATTTATTGTAGATTTGAATTCGTTGAGGAACGTTGTCAACATTATTGAAATTTCATTAGGGTTATTGCTGCAGTTGTTATTGGTATGCCCAGTGTACGTCTGATCTGTATCCGTTTGGTTCCCGGCGTAGTTTATACTTCCTGCTCGAACGGCGTTAGCGTATGATCCTTGATTCGCTGCGCTTAGCATTCCATTAGAATAACTATCTCTAGGAACATCGGGAACGTTGATATTTTCATGAGCCCGGGCATGAGACGAACGTATTCTATTGTAGAATTCAGTTTGCTGTTTGTATACAGAGCATCCCCTATAGCTTGACGGGTGGTTACCATCGCATAAGGCGCATTTTGCGGGTTCGGATGGGCTTCTATTACAAAGTTTAGTATCACGCATCCCAGCACATTTAACACAACGTATGGGTAGGTTACAGTAGTTAGCCGTGTGGCCGAATAATTGACATCTTTTGCATTGTTTAAGCCGTGAATCTTTTTTAGGTTCTTCAATCACTACCACTGTATTTAAGATGCGGTTGATTTCAAATATTTCATCATTTTTTTTCGATGGTTTCAAGTCTAAAAAGAACATGGGGAGAGGTTGTTTGGTTTTGTAACGTAGAATATTAGTGATAGTTTTAACCTGAAATCCTCTGGACTCAATTTCTTTTGTAATGACAGCTGTATCTGTAGAGAGTGGTGTAAATTCTTAATTACTACTCCGAACGGTTTGTCTTCCGGTAAAGAGTACGTATAAAAGAGATATTTATTTTCCCTTAAGGTTTTAATAATACAACGATAACAGGTCGGGTTCTTAGGCTTAATAGTAACCCCGGATAAGGTTGTTTTTAGTTCGAATTCTACCTCAGGTAATTCTTAAAGGAATTTTCTAAAGCTGTTGAAATTCGCGACGTTTTTAACCATAATTGGTGGAGGTTTAATCGTCATTTCTTTACTCTGTTCACTACTAACATTTTTATCGTCCCTAGGATTTATTTCGTTACTTATACTGGTTTCTTCGGATGAGACATTTCGTCATTATTATCCTCATTATTATCGTTGTTTGCAGTAGATAAAAATTCAAAGATGTTTCTTTTGGGCTTTAATGTGGCGTTACTGGCAGCAGATTTATTATCTGTAAGATACTTTACTGCTGCTGTACGTTTAGGCGTACGCCAATCGTCACTGTCACTGGTCGCTGTGTTTGAGTGTTGACGTTTAATAACATAGCCTGTTTTGGATTTCGGCAACCGGAGTGGGCTAAACCTCTCATTGGAGGCAGTGGCAACGACGGTTTTATTAACACTGGTAGGTACAGATGAGGACGAGAGCGGCGAAGGCCGCTATTGTTTATCGACAGATGCCTTCGTCGGGCTGGTTTCTTGATTTTGATTTTGTATAAAACTATTAGGTGGATTTCTCGTATTCATAATCTCATTCGTAATTTTAAAATAAATAAATACGATAAATATGAGCGGTCTGGCAGAGGCAGCCGATAAAGGAAAGATCTCACCTGCGTTATCAGCGGTCGACTGTATGTTTCTGTTCGGTCGAGCGATAAGATAAGATACGACGCGAAAGCAATAATTACCGTTACGCGAATATTATTAAAAGACCCGAAATATACTCGAGAACAATAGCGAAGAATTACCATGCACGAACGCGATAAATAAGACTTCCTTCGAACACAGTTTTAATTTAAATCCAAATTTATTTATTATTCCTTTTTTTTTAGAAAACCAAAATCGCTTTCTTTATCAGTGCGATAGGGTTGTTTACACTTCTCATGAGTTTTCAATATTGGCTTTGCTTTTTGCTGTATTGATAGTAGTGTATAAATATGCGGATTGGCGACTGCCGCTAATCCGAACCCCAAAACCGTGTCCGCAGGCCGAAAACTAACCCAAGTATTTTATCCGGAGGGCAAAAAGTAACCCTATTTATTGTACCGTTGGGTATATTTTTATTTTTTCACACTTACGATTACTTTACCATCCGTAAATATATATATTTTTTTTTATGTTTTCCATGGTTCTAAAAATGAACCAGCAGAACCCTCCGTCTGCTGTGAGAGCGTACCGTCCATTCCCGCACAGATTCTGCATTGTACGTTATCCTATTGCGAGTTTTCAAAAATTAATTTGAGTATATTTTTCATTTTTCACATTTCCAAAAATTCCTTCGTCCCTCCCCGTTCTCCAAGCCAAAATTACTGATCTTTCATAATATATTTTCCAGAGTCCGCCAAAGCATCAATCGCCGTAGAAACGTATACGCGGTCTCCCACATCTATTTTACTATCGATCATTGTATATTATTGTCAGATTATTTTTCTAAAAGCCATCTGAAAATTTTCCCCTTTCGTACGTATTTTTTTTTATTCTTACGGTTCTAAAAATTAAATCACTAATCGTGCAGTCTGCTGCGAAAGCAAACTATATACATTCTCACACATGCATATGCCGTAGAGTCAACCACAGTGAAAGCAAGACGCCCGTTTCCATGCACACATGTTCTCATGTATGCTCTGCATTATGCATTATCCTAATATGAATTTTCAAAATTAAATTGACTATATTTTTATTTTCACCCTTCCAAAAAAATTTTTCGATCATATTATATTTTATTTACCTTTTCTAAGTCCGCCCAGATCCAATCACACATTATCGTCCTTACCATACGTTTCCATACCAATTATAATATGTTTTATTTATTTTTCCAGGTCCCCTCCCAAACTTCTATGCACACACCACTCTCGCACTCACCGCTAGTTTCCCTATACTGATTGTGAACATTTGTTCCACGTTAGCTATGGAAGCGCATCATATCAGTCCCGCACACGCACCACGTGCAGTCATACATATATTTAATTTTTAATTACCGATCTTTAATTATTTTTACAGATATCATCTTTTCCTACGCGAACACCGCATTGTACATACTTTACATTGTCAAAATAATTTTAACCTTTGCATAGAGAAAATCTCCGGTCAAATGATAAATTTTTATCAACATCGTAATTATTTTTAATATTAATCGTATCGCTACAACTATCATTTTGTTATTTAATAACTCATCCGCATGGTCGGTCGCTTTGCGACATTGTTGCTGCGAACGTCAATCTTTCTTTTCTGGTAATTGCTAATGTTCGTCAGGCCTGCTTGCGCCGTTGTTGATGCAAACGTTAATTTTCTCCTTTTTCAGAAATCGGTAACCTCTGCTGGTATACAGTTCGCTATTGCATTAGCCTTTGTCTGCACGAGTCACGCACCTTCAAGGTCATGTGTGCGTTGCTCGCACGTTATTAACCGTTATTCGACTGAAGAATATTTTTTAGAGTCGTCCACATACACACATGTACGCACACACACGTGCATCGGTCGGAATTGAATCTTTCGTTCAGCAGTCAAATTCTGAATAGCGAATGTCTGAATCGTTAGGAACACCATATTCGTTGGAATGGTATTTATTTAAAGTTAAGCGAACGCGGTCTATGAGAAACAGTATTGCTGTAGTTTAGTTCGCCGTAATTTTATCGCTATATCACTTCATCGAATTGTGTACCCTTTTTTCTCTACTGAAGATGTAGGTTCGGACCATTAGCGGACATTCGCTATACAAACATCGGACCACTCTAGCCGTAATATTGTTTATGTTTAGTTTATAGTTTGTGCAATAATATAATTTTATTATTACAGGTATTGCTTTCTAGTGGTCGACCACCAACGTAGAAATATATTCGCGACGATTAAATTAACATAATCCACTACCAAAACAACTTGACTTCGTGATTTAATACTGATCGTAACAGTTCCAATCTGGAATAAATAAAATTAAATAAATTTCACCTCCACGAATTTAGAGGCGGTGGTGGTCCCTGAAAACAAATTAACCAAACTAACGTTACATTTAGCATCTTTGGCAGGGATATACATTAATATATCAAGGGAATACAACGTTTCAGTCTATACACACGTAAACATACTTCTGTGTCCTGTACCTGCTGTATCATTTTATCAGTCGTACTAATCGATTTAGAGTGGCCCGGATACACTTATTCGTACATTCTTATTGCATAGTTCTTCAAGGTAATTCCATACATAATGTTAAACATGCGCGTACGTAATAGACTGTACTTGAAACTGTTGGCTTAGTTATACGAGCGTAACACAATGAAGTGAGTGTTTGTGCTTTGATATCCGCGTGTATATGGCTTGTACGTTCTGGTTTATCATTGCCTTTCACGTGAGCGATTATTTATTTTGAATTAATTTTATTTGCATCGCCAGATATCGAATTCGAAACTGTGCCGAGTTGGAAGCCCGATCGTTTCTATTCACTCGGCTATCACGACGACATGTTAGGTACCGGCTAAAACCAAATAATTATTCGAATTTAAGTAACAACCGTATCTAAACGTTAAAATTGAAATAAATGATAAAATAATAAATAGAAATTATCGATCTTAATCGAAAGGTATCATCGATTTAGAATACTCCGGAGACTGTTTTATGGCGATTAGCATAAGGCGAGGGGTAATGCTATATTGTTTAATAGTCGGTAAATAAACAAAACTTTTTCACACTAAGATGTATTAGCATAAAAGTAGATTTAAACAGGATAAAGTCTATTTGTATAAATTGCTCCTTCCAAATGATAATGTTTTTGCTGCAGACATTTTTGCAAGACGCTTATCATTCTTTTTTTTTTTTTTGTATTTTTTTCTGGCTTTTCGTCTTTTTTAATGGTAAATACAGAGCTGACCATTTTTGCAACGAAAGCAAAAAAAAAAACAAAACAATGTCATTAGGTTTCGTAGCCAAAGATGTAAAGTGGTGTTTCCAAAAGATTTCAGAAGAAAAAAATAGTTATATTTCGGTCACGTATTGTTTTCGAAGCAAGTACAAATAAAAAAAATTCTTTTTTCTTTTCTTTTCTTTTGGGGGGGGGGGGGGGGGTCGTCTACAAGGACCTTGGCCCAAGAACAAAGGAAAAAGAACAAATAAAAAAAATTAAAGTCAACTTAAATTTATTTAATTCCATCCCTCTATCTTAAATTTGACCTGTGATGTAAATCACCTTCTATTCGAATGCTCTTCTATCTCCTCGGAACACGCAGTCCATTATTCTAATTTTTTTTTGGCCCAGACCAAATTACAACGTCCTTCTGGCCAATAATTCCCCACAATCAACAACACCCGAATAAAATTGAAAAAATCATGTAATAACCAGTAAATGGATAAAAAATTGAATAAAATAAAACTAGCTCCTTACATAAAAAAAAATAAACTCTAATGAATAAGAAGGAAAGAAAAAAAAAGAAAAAAATTAAATAGCACAAAAATTAAATAACAATCCTGTTTCCTTCAATAAACCTAAACAGAAAAAATAAAATCTCATCACTAGAACAAAGAAGATAAAAGATACACAATGGAGGATAAATACCGCAGGACATGAGGTCATTAGAAAACACAAGTCTGTTGTCAAACTGGACGCAATTAAATAACAGGTGGTTAATGTCTTCTCTAAAATTTTGTCGACAATAGGTATTACAATCCGTACGATATCCTGTGTTTGAAAAGTGTTTAAACCCAATCGGCAATGGCCGGACCGAAGCCTACACACAACGGTCACAAACCTACGAGTCAAACTAACTGGGACACAAATACGGTAGAACCAAGGTGTGGACGGCGGAGATGGCTGGACCATATGAAAATATTTACCAGGCCCTTGTTCGCTGCAAATAAGACTCTCCCAAACAGCATGATTATTTCTTAATTTACTTGGCCTTGGCCTCCCGACTTCTTACTGTGCCCACTACATTCCTGCTCTTCTTTCTCTTTCTGTTGTTCCTGTATTGGCTACCTTCATTTCTTCTGTTTCTAATCGCTTCCTGATATAACTTACAAAAATCCTTACGTTTCACCATTCTGTTAGTCCTTCGTGTTGGGTAAATTTCCTGTGTTGACATGCCCAAAGAAAACAAAAAAAAAAAATTGCTTGAAATAGTTATTTACGAAAATATAACATGTGTTAAAAAATTACACTTTTTTATCGTATTGTTTTATTTTTATTATTCTTTAATCTGTAGAAATTATGAACTTTTTTGGAATATTTACGAACAAATTTTCAAATGTATCGTTTACTACATTTTTCTGCATTCTTCTGGTAAAATATATAAAGTCTCCGTTTTTATTCTTTTTTCAGGAAACTGGTTATGTCATGCATGATTGCGGTTCAGATGGGATTTTGTTGCGTATACTTGTTGCTTATTTCTACGTTTCTAATACAGGTCAACGCAGTATTTCTGTTTAATCTAACTTATATAACTGGCTAAAATTACCATTTTCGCTTTGACTTCAAATGCCAGCACGTAAGTGAGAGGATACAATATAAAAAGGGCGAATCACTAAGTTGCGTGATTTCCTAGAATTTAGTTATTAAAGCATGATGGTGATCGGTATCTTTCATACTTTTAAACTATAGCATGAGAAATGTCTTCTCTATTCCAGATATAAAATAATGAGAATTCGATTTTAACATAACGCTGAACTTAGTCACAATGCCTTCGTACAAAGCTAATCTTGAACATTTGCGTTTCTTACGTATCCTAAAGTCGAGGCCCGATAATGACTTGTAATAGTGCGATCGCGATAATCAGGGTTATATTTTTGCCGGACAATAATTTTTTTTAAATTATCCGCTTGATTAAAAACAACGTTTATTTTAAATAAATTTTCACAGATACATTCATGAGTATAAGGAAAATATTAAGTTTCTGTTTACCTGTATTATACGGATAAAACAAAATCGTAATAACTGAACAAAATTTTTCGAATATACATACATATATTACAACAGTTTGCATGCGACATTCGAAATAGCTACTAAATTACTCTATACACGTTACTTAAACAGCTGATTTCTTTTTTGCAAGATGTACAATATTGTTTTTGTTATAGTTCTCTCGCGCTATATTTTTTAACTATTTTTTGCTCTATCATTGTCGATAAAATCACTGCAGAAAAACAAAAGTCAACAAGCTTTTAAGCAATTTAATTAAAGTCATACTAGCGCGTGATTTTAATTACATTATAGTTGGTTTTAGAAAGCAGAAGTTTATCTTATTGAAGTCAAAAAAAAAAAAAAAAGAAAAAAAATTAAAAATGCTAAATTCGCTAGTTTGAAGTACAATATAAATGTTAATTTCTTTTTAAATAAGTCACTTATTTTTACTAAAATTATTCAGGCTTATTAGGTATGGCAAATAATCTAGTTTAGCAGTTCTTTTTGTTGTTTTTTTTCCGAATATGAGCTGCTTTCCTTCTCCACTTATGTCTGTGATTATTTTAAACTACTCCATACTACTATGGCGTGCTCAAAAAGGTTACAGTTATCCTGATTTAATTCTCGAATTAGTTCCGTGTGTGGAATTTAAAGTTTCCAATACATTTTTTAGAGGTCGAAATCTGTGATTTTTTGTCCTAGCAATGCGGCATTAACTTTTTCAATTTTTAACAAACCATCGGTTTCATTAGTTTAAAAACTAAAGCGACATCGTCGCTTTGTATAATTTATAATACACAGATTCAAAAACAAAAACACTTGAAAATGTAGAAAATATTTTTGAAAAAATATTTCTCATGGTCTTATTACAATGTACGTATATTTTTGCTCACCCACTAATGCCTATCGCGTTTTAAATCATATTCAAAGCAAATGCGAAGTAATCTACTTTTTTTAGTCACGCGAACTAAAACAGTTCATGGAAACGAGCAACAGCCCCCCCATTGTACATTGTATGGTTCGTCAAATGTTTAAAATTTTGCACATTTCACGAACACCGTTGTGTTTTCGTGGAATGTTCAATTTTTCGCTCGTTCCGTGAATTGTAAGATTTCATTATTACGGATATTTTATTGTTTGCGTATATTTTATTTTTTCATTTTTTTACAGATCTGCGAATTTTACAACTTTGATCTCGATATACATTTAGCTATTTTCACTGTTTTACCTGTAATTATCGCGACAGCGATGATTAGGAACTTAAAGTATTTGGCGCCTTTATCATTGGTCGCGAATTTATCGACAATAATCGGATTAATTATTATCATATACAGCAGTATGTCGGATTTACCACCTTTATCAGAAAGAGTAGCTGTCGGAAATTGGACCGAATATTACATATTTTTGGGCATAGCCATATACGCATTCGAAGGAATAAATTTGGTATATTTTTTATTTCCTTGAATTTTGTTTTTTTCAAAAATCTTGGATGTTAAAATTTGCTGACTGCATTTTTTAATTCCTCTGCGGAAGAAAATATCTGAACGGGTAAATCATTAAAATGAAAATTTTCTCAGGGGGCAGTCCGTTAAAATTGAAAATTTAATTTTAGCAATTTTCACGCCAATTAATAATAGTACCTACTGACCGAGCTTTGCTCGGATTTATTTCGAATTTTAAAATCTTTTAAGGTATTAATGAGTTCCGGGAGCATTTAAAAATAACACGTATAAATAATGGCGTGAAAAACGCGAAACAGTGAAATTGAAAAAGCACTACCTTTATAATCCATTTGTAAGAAGTGATTATTTGAATTTTTTCAATAGAATAAACAAAAACGGAAATTAAAAAATTGTATGAAACAACGGCGGCCCGTGGAGAAATCAATTTAATTTTTACCTCACATAAAATGTTAGATAATTCTTATATTTTTCAATTAATCAATACGAATGAACAATAACAATTAAAACGATTCAATGTCACGGCGAAAATAGTTTAAAGATAGGTGAGAAGCTCTGACTGATTCCGTTGCTGTCAAAAATTCGTAGCGTCTCTTATAACACATTTGCCGTGATGCGATTCCGGGATGTTATTGTGGAATTGCAACCACGCTATACCGTTATGTATGCCAGTAGGGTATATTGCATTTATCCAAATAAGCAACATAATGCAGTGTTGCGTGAAAAGAAAGTAATTCTTTTATTTATAAGTAAAATGATATAAAAATCTGTTAATGCATCTATAATATATATATTAGCTAACAATTTAATTTATTATTTGTTGTAGTACATTAATAGTTTCTTTTATAATTGGTTGTACATAATAGGAGATCTTTAAGAATAAACTTTATAAATAATAACGATAATTATTTTAATCGGGGAATCAAATCATTTTTAAAAATATGAATCGTAAACAGATAATTTAACGGACTTATTCGAATTAGTGAAATATATCGTTTAGTTTATTTATGTTCATTCATTTCCAATTGTGTTTTTGTTTAAATTTTATGCGTTTTAAAACGTTTGTTTTTGCTTTTTTTTTTTTTTTTTTGTGTTGCGAATTTATTAACTTATTTGAAAGTGAATTCCGTACAGTATTTACAAAGGAATTTATTTTGTAATTCTGCGCTGTCGAGACACGCCTTCAAATCAAAAAGTTCGGGGGACCATCACCAAATTTAAATGTAACGTAAGTAGTTTCGTCAGGTAAAAGATAGTTTAGAAGAATTTTTAAAAATGAACTTTATATAATAATAGTGAATACTCGTAGTTGCGTGGATGTGGCGTAAAAAAGTCGGTCTTCTGTTCTGCTGTAAATATTAAAAATATTTTAAAATTTATATTTTTCGGAACACAGTTTGACAACTAATTAGTGCATACAGAAAAAAAAAAAAAAACGATTAATGAAAAGGTTAGCCGTAATAGGTACATTCTTAATATTTTAATTACTTATGTTGTGTTTCGTGGTGTGTTTGAATTAGCCGTATGAAGCTACGATGACATAGAAACATCCTCTAATCCTGGAATTTTTAAAGGGGTTTTGAGTAAATTTCAGTTTAGAATTAGATGCTACACTTAAAACTCATTTAGAGAAAGCAATAGTATTCAAAGAGGATCGTCAAAAACAATTCAGAATGAAATATTGGATATTAAGTTCCAGGTGTATGCCAAGAAGAAATTTCGAAACAGGAAAAAAATAAATTTTTTAGCAGTAATTACAACAACGAAACTAATAACGTTTCAAATGTTATTCTTCAAATGGCTATTGTTTATATTCGTACGGGTAAGCCAGTAGAAAGGTTTTGGGATTTTTTTACTGTGATGCGCAAAGATTTTCAAAATACTCGAGTAACTTAAAATAGATAAAATAAATGAAAATCCTGATTGCCCAAACTCATAATGAGGCATCTCTGTTATATCTGGTTCTTCCGGGAGCGTACAAGGTTTTTATATTTATGCCGATACATTCATTGTTGTGCTCGTCATTTAGGCTATCGGTTTCCTTGTTAAACGTTTTTCTCTCGCATCCTCTACTCGTGTTCAGTGTTTCCTTTCGATTTATAACAGCTGGCGCTTCACTCCCAGCAAAACCCCTATTCTGGCATTTATTTCACATCGTCTCAGTTCATTTTGGCCGTATATTATCTCTTTCAATAATTTCCCTTATTTTTTCTTCGACTTCACTGATGTCATCCTCTTAAGGTATTTATCCTTCCCTCACTTGCTAAAAATCTCCCCCAAGCCGTAATTAAACAGGTATTCTACAGCACTATCAATTCCCTATTTCCCGCTCATGTTACTCCATTTACACGGATGGTTCGAGGGAGCCTGGTGGTGTTGGTGCTTCCTTCATCCTTCATGATTTTAACCTCTCAGAATCTTCTTTTCGCCTTCCTTATTTCTGTTCCATATTCACAAACGAATTATCGACTATCCTACGTTCTATTATTTTTATTTCCTCGAATCAATTTTCCTCTAAATTTTTAATTATCTCCGACTCTTTGAGCGCCCTTCAGGCCATATCCTCTCCCCTTCCTGATCATGCGTGTGACACTTTGTTGTTCTCCGTATAGGTTCACTCATTCGCAATCTTTCGTATCTCCATTCAATCAATATTGATCTGCTATGGGTACCTAGCCACTCGGGAATATTTGGTAATGAAGCGGCTGATATTCTTTGATACTCGGGCTGCTGCTGCTTCCTCTCGTCTTTTTTTAAAAAAAATTCCATCCGATAACCTATCAATTTGTAAACAGTTCTATATCAAATCACGGCATCGGATATTTACGTTTCCTCCTTTTCTAATAATTATTCATTTCATCTGTCAGTTAAATTACTCTTCCTGCATATTCATGGTTTCTTTTGCATCTCTCTCTTCTTCGATATTCTGATGTTGTTTCCACATTGTTCGTATGCGCTTTGGCCATTCTTTGCTGTCATTATCTAAATTTCGTTTTCTCCTTGATTTCTTCTTCACACTGTCCTCTCCATCATCCGGATAATGCAGTTATTTGCGACGCCGATCATGTGTTCTTCCACAGTGTTTATCTTTTTCTGTGGAGCGTTCTGCCTTGTACATATATTCTCATTTGCTGAAGCTTGCACTTCCTACTCCTTATTGTGCTTCCTATATCCTGTCCTTTCCTTCCCTACTAATTATTCCTGCTATTTGTTTCTTTTTAGATAAAATTTCTGATCGTATTAAAATATAACCGAGACTTCTTTCCTTACCTTTTGTTTCTGGGTAAAGGCCCTAGGTTGACGAGCCCAAAAAAAAAAACAATTAATTTAATAATGAGTAAAAGTCAGCTTCAATAAATTATAGTCGTTTTCACGTGTTTCTTTTTCAATCTTACCAGGGCCTTGTACATTTTTTTCGAGTAGTCCACAACGAACTGCGGTATTAGATACAACTGTGCAAAAACGGTTGCCACAGGCTTTTAGTGTTAGATGGAATTTCAATTCAAAGCTTGTTAATGTAGTTACAAAAAAAAGATATTGTTAATTGTATTAACGAACATTTAAATCAGGTCACGTATAAAATAATAGTTCATTTCCAAACTATAATTTACAATTCGCTGAAGAAAAGATAATGATCACGAGTTCAATCTATCCATTTCTAAATAAAACAAAATTAAATAATGAGCACCGTCCATCTACGGAGTGCAAGAATTCAGATGAACGTCTGGCGCAGCTAGTCTATTAAATTTTTTACTAAACAATTAAAAAGCTCGAAAATGAATGTATATAACTTTATTTGAATTACTCTGCACAGTTTTGATGATAAAAGCTAAAGTTGAAAGATGTTTCTAAACTTTGAAAAGAGTAAAAACATTTTTAAAAAAAATTCCACGTTCTATAAAACTAGCATTGTTTTCCTCATTAGAATTTAAATTGCTATTATAAATACATAAAAATCTAAAAAAAAATCAAAAAATTAAAATAAATATTAATAATTTATTTAGAGTGTTCTTACATTAAAAGAAAAAATATGCTTCATATTTTTCGGTACTTCATTAATATTTTATGCAAAATTATTTATTACGAGTATAATCAATAACATGTGTAATTTATATTAATGTTTATACGGTAATTAATTTTTAATTAATATATAAATCAAAATGATGGAAATTATTGAATAGTATAAATATTAGTAAAAAATGTATCATTTATGAAATAAATATGCCAAAGAAATTAAAAGAGGTTGAAAAAATTGAAACTTTTTAAAATCATCGCAAGGAAGCTAAAGTTTGTACGTAAAATGTTTACATGAAAGATATAAATTATCGCTGAAAACAAAGCATTTTCTCACTTTGTGATATAAAATTTAGTACATATTATATTCATATTATTATTAAGCGGATGAATTACAAATGAATTTTTTGAGGTATTATTAAATTATCATCCGGAGAAGTCTCTTAGTTCGAGTTAAATTTTATGGCAACCTTTTTTCTTATCTATCTACGCTTCTTGTTTTTCGCCGTAACGCAGCCTTAGTGGAGATGGACATTGCCATCTTTTATTTATACATATATAGCATTTCCGATTTATTTTTTTATACTCCAATCACGTCGCCGCCGGATTTTAGCGAAAAAAAAAAACATGAAGTGTTTAGATTTCTTTTTAGTACTAATTTTATGATTAACCTCGATGATCTTTTCGAGTCTAGAAGCGTAAAGAAATCATCGCTGGTGTAGTCTTAAATTTATTAAGAAAAAAAAGAACTAGCGAAATTTAAGGTTTTCGTGCTTTTGATTGTAATTAAATTTTAATTTTTGCAGCTATTACCGTTGCACCAAGGAATGAAGAATAAAGATAAATTTAACAGTTCGTTCGGAGTTATAAATATTACGATGATCTTCATGCTTCTAATTTCATTTTTGTTGGGCTTCGTGGGATATTTGAAATACGGAGATGACGTGAAAGGAAGTTTAACACAAAATTTGCCCTTATCATCACCGTATGTGTTTATAAATTGTCAGTAATTTACAGAATTTTTTGACCTTTTTTTTAGTCAACTCTAAGAAAAGATTTTAAAATTAACGCGTTATCAAACTAGTGGAAATTATTCGCGTTTTTAATCTAAATTCAAGCATTTTGAAAAGTGCAATATCATCGTAACGTTAGTAAGTCCGTTGATATCGCGCACCTGCTAGACAATTTTATTTCAGAGAAAAGTATATGCAACTGATTAGCACCTAAAGAAGACTAAAAGAATAAGCCATCACGATGATCGGTCTATTGAAATTTTACCTGAGTTCAAATTATGTTTTACCTCTTATATAAGCCCTAAAATTCGATTAAACGAGTAATTTTCAAAGCGCATTAAAAATAAAAATTTTCATGCGGTTTTACATGTTTTTGTTTCTCTACTTTATTTTTCTTACATCTAAATATTCTCTCTTCTTGATTATTAATTGCGCCTTATATTGATATTGGGTGGGCAATACATTGTTACATATGTTTCTCGGTGTAACGTGTGTACTTAGTTTCGTCTTTAATTTTTCCCGCGGCCAAAAAACGGAGACAACTGGAGAACACCGCACGGGTTTACGGATGGGAGGCTCTTCGTTTCAGGCAGAATCGACCCCTGAAACTTTAACTCTATTGATATTGACGGAATTTCTCTTTCATGTGTGTAACCTTAGTGTGTAATCCGTCTGATATTGACACTGTATTAACTTTTCAAACCCAGTCGCGTATTTCTTTTTTTGTCACAACATTGCTTACGACATCAAATCTGCTTACGCAAATAGAAGGAATGTATGAAATTCTAACAAAAAGGAATAATAATTCGTTGATAATGAAAAATTAAATTCGGATCTTGTTTTGACCGATAAAAAAGTGATGTGTCTTTAATTTGAAACGATTCGGACGATAGAAATTTTAACTGGTGGATGTACTGTCAATACGTCCAACCGGCACCACACGGGAGGGGCACTTTGATCAGAAGGAAACAGATTAACGTTGAAGGTAATTTTATTAAATCGATTGAAAGCTTAAATCCTTTCGTTTGAGTAGCAGTAAGGGAAACTGATAAGGCGGAATTATTGAGGGTACAGTGATAATACGAACAATAATTTAAAATAAAGGTTTAAATCGATGGTTTATCGGTAAAGAAAAAAAAAAAAAAAAAACCGAAACGGAATACTCGGATAAATAACAAAACCGAGAACAGTATACTACTATTGCATCAAATAATGCCTAAAAACTGAAATATTATTAACAAAACAAAAACAAAAACAAAATATTTTATATTTTTAAACTATAATTTTTCTGTAATACGTGTCTAGAAAAATTTTTAATAAAAAAACAAAATACACGAGTGCAAAACCGTGCGCTGAAACTAAACAACTGAATTCGACCTAACTTTTTTTTTAGACCTAGTCTACTGACCATTCTCTTTACCTTCTTTTTTCTTATTATATCAAATTCGCAAACCCATCACCACTTCCTTCCTCCTCAACTGACTACGTAATCCTTCACATACACTTGGATACTTCTTCCTTTGTCGCTTAATTAAAATTGGCTTCTTAGCAGTATCTGAGAAGACTTCGGAAACGAAGACAACGACTCAGCGGATCTACTTATCTCTATTCCTGCGGATTTATTAACGAATGCTGCAAAATTACCTTTCTTTCCGCAGCTGTTCATTTTAAATTATGGTACAGCTTATTCTCAAATTCTGATTCCTATCTATTTATTTAATTAGATGTCTCCTCTTTGATTCCCTACCGTCATCTGGATCCCGGACTATCGAAATATTGATGCTCGTAACGCTGTTAGTCGTGTGGTCGTTGATTACGATTAACTTGCCGACAATCGTAGGGTCAGACTATATGTGCACCATTTTATCCAGAACGTAACGATCTTTCCACGCGCAGCTAAGGATTCCTCGGAACATTAAAACGGCTTAACATTCAACCTGATCTACATTCAATGGTAAGCTTGCTTGCCGAGATTAGAAACGGTCGTAAGTCGGATATACTCCGGACATACCCAAATTACTTATACCGCTACCAGATGTCCAACGAGCACACTTGTTTGTGAACGTACCGCTAGCTGTGATCATATTGTTGTAACCCGTTCCTCAAATATAGACAGCACCACCGTACAAACTGAACAGAGATATCATTCCTAATATACATATACAACTTAAGAATTCTACCGATTGTTTAATTAAAGCTGAAATCATTAAATCTACATAAATATTAAAGAATACGCGATATTAACTACTCGTTAAAAAAAAATTTCCTTTCGTATGGTGTTCAATTCTCGCTGCAATTTTTTTTTATTTTTTTTAATACACTATTACGAGCTGTCCGTCAAGGACATTTAGCAATACAGTTGAATGGAATTAAACATGAACGGAGGAGTATCCTATGGATTACCTTAAACAAAGTCCTACGGTCTTTGGTCTTCTTAGCATCATCCGAAGCATCTATCAATCCTCTAGTAAGAGTGTTCGGATGAGTATCGAGACTGTCTCCGTGTTTTTTAGCGTGAACTTTGATGACATTAGCTGCGTATTCTATACGCAAATCTCGATAAGAGGTTAGATCAGTTACATACCAGGTCGCCCTGGTTATCAACTGAAGGATCTTATTCTGAGAAGTTTGTATTACTTTCAAGTTTGACGGTTTGACACAACCCCAAAGTTGAACCCCGTACGTCCAGATAGTTTTTTGAATTCTTGTATATATTAGACGTTCGTTATCCATTGTTACTACACTGTTTTTAGCCAACGCATTTTTTGAACCCGGATATCCTAGTTCTTTCTTTTCTATCTGTATATATGATGTTCCAACACGTCAATCAGCTGTGTAAGTGCAAACTTAAATATTTGACCATTATTCGTACATTATCTTTTTATTTATTTATATTTTTTTTGTTTTTGTTTTTTTTTTTTTTTATTATGAGCACGTCAATACAGGACATTCACCCAACACAAAAGATTAAAAGAATAGAAAGACATATGGGGCTACAGGTTGTATCAAAAAACGATTAGAGGTAGAAGAAATGAAGGCGGCTAACAAAGGAACAATAGAAGGAGAAGGAAAAGCGAGACTGTAGAGGGCACTGTAGGGAGTAGGAGGAAGGCCAAGGCTAGGCAAATTGGAATAAAAAATCGCGCGTTCTGAGGAAATAAATAAACATTCGAATAGAACGTGATTTGCGTCACAGGTGACATTTAAGATCGGAGGATGAAAGTGACACAAGGGAGATTGAACATAAAACGGAAAATAGAACCTGGAAGCAGACTATGATTAAAACGAAGATTATGGAAGAAGTAACAGAACGGCTGATGCTGGGAAAATTGTTAAACCACCGAGAAGAGGATGGAGAAGCTTGTAAGGCAAAGTAAAAGGAGTCAGGGTTGGGGAAAAGAGACGGATAGAGATCAGTCCAAAAGTCACAGTGAGAACGAAAAGAGAGAGAGAGAGAAAAGACTTTGGAAAGGAAATCTGCCTATGAAACGACCATTTACTGCGGCTGAGCATGCTAATGAGTCTGCTAGATCGTTACCGGCGATACCATATTAGTCAGGGATCATCCAAAGCAGGTCAATTTCAATAGAACGGGAAGCTAATAAATTGTAAATCAAGGAACGAATATAAAGAATAATAGGATAGCAAGAGGGTTCAGGGCAAGGAGACGAGAGAGCTAATAAAACGCTTTTCGAGTGGGAGCGTAAAAGAAAATTCGTTAAATTGGAAGTTGAAGATATAAAATGGATATGGATTCGACTAGGAAGACAGAAGAAATGGAGGGAAGTTGAACAGAATAGTTGAGGGCGGGAAGAATAAAAGCGGCATCAACCCTCGAAGCAGATCTGGAGCCATCCATAAAAATCGTGATATGAGCAGAAAATAGTGAGGTTATTGATCGTGACGAGAGGGACTTAAACTTTTCGGTTAGTAAAATGCATATTCACTGATTTACTTTCGTTTATCCCGATTTTCCATTTTTTTAAACCATGTTTGTTACCAATCTCATTTAGCATGGAGACATTGGTTCTTCTAGCTGTCCATGGGACACGCAGCATACATAACATAATCACAAAAATCCTATCCTAACATTAAACTTTCATTATATAAAATTATAACATTTTTTTGTTACATTTTTCGTTACATAAAATAGTGATATTTTTTAAATAACGATAACAAAAATCCTATAAAATATAACAAACGTTACATAAAATTGGGACATTTTTTCTAATGGGGGGTGAATTAAGTTGTAATTAATATATATATATATACAAACAGGCACACACATAGTTATCGACGCAGTTTACAAATAATTTCATCTGTTGCAGGTCGACAAAAGTTTTAATAGTGTGCTTGACAGTCGGGATTATATTTACGTATGCGGTACAATTCTACGTTCCGGTTATGGTACTTAAGCCGATCATTAGAAAATCATTACGCCTACCGATTAGTGAAAAAAATCAAGAATACGTTACCAGGCTTGTTCTAGTCATTTTTACAGGTGAGTACAGAAACTGAATCTGCTTACAGCGTACTTTTATTAAAATCACCTTTAATAAATGTAACTTCTTTGTAAATTGCAATATTGGTATTCAACAATGTTCTATGTTCTATTTCTTTTTCAATTTATTCTATCTAACCTTAGACACGGCTAGACTCAGAGCGGAAAATTTTTAGAAACCATCAATTTTTAAACATTGCTATTTCAAATTGAAAAAAAAAAAATTTTTTTAAATTAGCTTTGATTGGACGATAGCGTTACTACGAAAGATGGAAATATTAAAGAAAAATGCAAAATATATAAAATAGATTAATCATGTCAATTTAAAAAAAAGAAAATAAAATGATTAAGTATACAACCTGAAAATAAAATCAATGTAATAAGATTGCGAAAATAACCGATTACTTTATATTTTCAGAAGGAACGAATTGTCCTGTCGGCCCCACTACGGCTAAGAATATTGATATTAGTGGTAATTTTGTATTCTTCCGTTTAGATATGTAGAATACGTTTATATCGGAGAATGAACTATCATTCTCTAATTGGTGGTTAATTTTAACGACTGAAGTTGGTCGATAAAATTTTATATATTTCGAAATGTTCTTTTTAAAAAAGTTTTAAATCGAATTCTTTAAAAACTGCCCTTCTGTTTGTATGCGGTTTCTTTTTAATGTAATTCTTTCCATTCCTCATAAAAGAGAAAGTTAAATAGTCATTAATCGTTTTATTTTTATATTTTATAATTATACGTCATGGACACCGCGCAAATATTAAGTAAAATTAGTCTCTGTTCTTGGGAGAATGTTGGCAATTATGAAGGATTTTTTTGATTTGTCTCGTTTATTTATACATATATAATAATAAGGATTTATCGAGCTTGAGAGCGTGATCTTAAAGTTCAACCTGACCTTTCTTCCCACCCTTAGTGCCATGACATTCCTAATCTCTCTCGTTTTATTATCTCCTCTATTTAGTCGGCTTCGAGCACACTTTTTTCGTTTTTCCATGACTTCTTCTTCTTCGTTTTGCTTTTTCCATCCCGATGATTCCAATATCCTTTGTGATGCTGATCATAGTTTATATTCGAATGCTCTTCTATTATTTTGGAACGCTCTCACTTTTATCTACAACTCTTGAACCTCGGTTTGCCGCCTGATTATAGTACTGCCTTTATTTTTTCCTTTTCCATCTGCGGATATCATTCCTATACTCCTTCATTTCTTCAGTCTGTTAAAATATTCAATTCTAGTCTTATTCGTTTACATACTTCTCGCTCTTTTAATAAATACTAGATGGTTTGGCGAGCTTAAAAAGAGAATTGAGAAAGCTCGAAATAAATCGGGAAATGCTGTGCAATACGGGAAAAGAAATTCCGAAAATCTGGAGTCTCGACTCATCCCATCACAGCATTAATTTTCCCGACTCGAGAGTCGGGAGTCTGAAAATTTCGGGTTATACCCCTAGTATGTATATATTATTTTCTTTTTTTTGATTATTAAAGCCCCCGGTGTTTGTCAACGAGGACATTAGCTCAAGAAATTGGAAAAAGAAGAAAATAACGTTATATTCTTAAATTTTTGAGGATAGAGTGTAAAAATAATTCAAGGGCAGGAATAACAGAAGCAGAAGGAAATGAGAGAATGTAAGAAGCACCGATAAGGGGAGTAGGAATACCGAGTTTTAATAGAAAAAAGTAGATGGACGATTGTTCAGCAAAGAAGACCGCGCATTCAAATAATACATGATATCAGGATTACAAGGAAAGTAATTAGAAGGGGGATGAGAAGGACAAAATGGAGTAGAAGTAGATGAAAACCGTAAATATGATGCGGGAAGGAGACTGTGGTTAAAGCGAAAGCAGAGATTGAAGAACGTTTAAGAGAGGACAAGTATTAAGAAAACCATGGATGAAGTTGAAGAGATGGCTGAATAGAGAGATAAAAGGAGGCAGGATTAGAAAATGAAGAAGAATTGGAGTTGAGCTATAGTCTGGAATGAGTCAATTAGGGAATGAAGAGCAATATTATGGGAAGAAAAGTAAAGTAAAGTAAGTCCGATATATCCTTGATAAGGTATCATGGATTGTGAAGTTAAGGTTCACAATATACTAAGCCCAACGGCACTAATGTATGGGCAGAAAAGATGCCTAAAAATCTAGCACTGGAAATGGAAAAGCGGGCTAATTATTATCCACTAATTCATTACATTTAATGCCCAAATGGCCAGGAATTCACAAAAAAAAAAAAAGGATCTCGATCGAGTGGAGGAGGAAAAGATCGCGGGTAAGTATATGAAAAGTATTACATTAGATGTGATAGTCTGTAAAGTACTTTTAGAATCCAAGATTATGAGCACTTTATGGAAAACTAATGATGAGGAAACCAAGGGGAATTTAATAACGTCCGCATAAGCAATACGTACATGGGTTCGAGATTTGTCTCGTTCCGGATCCAAGTCGCTCCCAGATATACATGCATACCTAATCTGAAATTGAATATTGCTTATACCAGAGAAATCTGGGGAAGTAAAGGCGGTCGAGAGAAAGTAATTGAGCCCAATATTTTTTTCAGATCCATTATATCTTCAAGTACATTATGGAAAGCTTCAATCACGGGGATTAGACAGTGTTGCATTGTCGTTTCAACACTAGCAATTATCACAACTCGATGGTAGATTTTATTCTGTTAGAAATTCAGAGTTGATGTTACGACGCTAGTTAAATGTATAAGTGAAATATTTATCGCGAGGGGCAATCTTGGCGTTCATACGGAATTAAGGATAACGAAGTAGAATTCATTTATTACTGACGCCTCGTTTCCTACGGATTACGTATAGCGCGGATCGCAGAAGAGTACTTTGAATTTTTTGTGTTTGGCCCCCCGATGATTTTGTGCGATTGCTTTGTAGAGCTCGGATAGAAGTTGAAGAATTGAGATTCCGTGTCAGGATTTGAATTCAAATTTTAACATCTTAGTGTACAGCTTCGTTGAGCTGGAAACGCGTCCGATTTCCGTCAGTCTTAATCACCCACACTGCCGGAAATAATCTATATTCGAACAAAAAACCTGGATCCATCATCCGTACAAGTATCAAAGTAAATACGATACTCGTTAATTACTAGCCCATTTTTAAGATCTTTCGGTGTAGTTGAAGAATTAATGCTGTTTAATAAAGCTTGTAACCGTTTTAATGTGTATTTATGAAGGAAGATCATCAGAGAAAGCAGAAATAAAAAAATGGATAATTTTATTTTCGTCAGGTCGCTAGTATGTGCACATATTACGTTCGAACATGCACGACAATGGAATAATATAGGTCAGTGAATATAACCATGGAAGACAAACTTCGATGTGCTCCTGGAATAATACTGCTAGATCGAGATTTATTTTAATGTAGAGGTGCAGACCGCCGATAAAATTCTAGTGTCAGCTCTCATCTCTGCTCGCCTCTTTCGGTTTTTCCCTGTAATATATTTTCACTCATTGTTAGTCGCCGTTATTCTCCTTCAGCTTTTCACTCTCTTAATAGCTTGTTTACAGTATCAAAACCTACTCCCGTCATAATGTTGTCAAATCGGAATTCATAAGTACTTTAAGAGCTCTGTTTTGCTAAACCGTTTTACAAACTTTACTGACGGTTTTCAAAGGCGATCCTATGAAGTTGCTCCTTTTTCTGTTCTCTTAATTATTCCGAACAATTTTTTAAACTTCCTTCCTTCTGCTCAGATTTCTACGCCGAATCTAATGCGTTTTAAGGGTCCTCTTTATCTCTTCCTCCCCGATCTCTCAAAATGCCCTTATTACGAGTATATTGGATTCCTAAAGTATGTCGCCTCATCCCCACTTCATTTCTCCTCTGTTAACTCTATTCAATCCTTCTCATATGTTCTCTAATTCGTAAATTTGGCGGCTAGCCCGTTTAGCTTCTTCTACCGGGAGATTTCTCAGCGTTTTTGAATTCCGCAACACCTCATTTCTTTCTGCAGCTGATTATTCAGAATTAAGGAGTAACTCTACTGTTTCACTTAATTTTCAAATCATGATTCCCATTTATCTGTTCAGCGGAACTTTCTCAAATTTCCTTCTTTACAGCATTGAATTCTACAATCTGCTCTTTGAACACAGTTCACTTCTCACATCACTATTCCGTCACTTACACCCTCCCCATTTTATGCTTCTCTCCACCCTTCTACTTCTCTTTTATATGTGATACTGATCACATATCTTTTTCAAATACTCTTCCATCGCTGCTGACCGTTCCTATTTTTACAATTAAACTTGTTCCTTATGGCGTATCCTTCATCCTCTTCTTTTTTTTCCCTTCTGTTGGTCTCGTACTCTTTCTAAGAGTGGCGCGTGCCATTCTCGGTAAAAATGGATCTTTCGATCGACGAACTAGTTTTTACCTTGATCGTTCGTTTATAGAACTTTACGGGTATTTCCCAGACTTTGATTGTTTTCTGTTTTTGCAAGAAATAACGATTTGACATGCCGAATCGAAGAACATAGCTACTTTAAAGTTTAGATGATTGCTGACCTTAAA
Organism: Icerya purchasi; assembly: GCA_039619475.1. Lineage (NCBI taxonomy): Eukaryota > Metazoa > Arthropoda > Insecta > Hemiptera > Monophlebidae > Icerya > Icerya purchasi. The sequence goes on along the minus strand of CM077115.1, from coordinate 73,246,678 downwards.
TTTCACCTGGTCAAATTAGATTTAAAACGATAAGGGTTTTTTTTTTTTTAAAGCAGCTCGACGGTAATAACTTTATTAAGAATTTGAATTTATAATTTCATGGAAAGGAAGAGTCTTCATTACTCTTGAGTTCACGATAACCATAAAAAAAATTTCAAGTATTTTTCCATATGTTTATTACACTTTTGAAAGTAATTCTTTCGTGTACTAAGATAAACGTATTTTACTATAGAATTATGGAGGTGGCAAACAGGTATTACTTGTTTTCATGTAGAATTTTTCATTTAAATTCGCAATAACTTTTAATCCGATTTATTCGACTCTGTCTTATAGTAGATGTGGTTTTTGTCCACGTATTGGTTCTCGAAACTGACTTTTAGAGTATTTAAAATTCAATTTTTAAGGATCATAAATTATTCGGCGTAGAATATCAGTGATTTCAACGGTAAAATATTTTCGAACAAACAGAAAGACATCGCATTTTATAGTTCACCTTATTTTAGAAACGATAATTTAAGATTATTAACATGTTCGTCAACTGGTTATTAATTTCTTTCGAAATTTAGTTTTAGCGGCAGAGTTGATTCCGCGCCTGGATTTATTCATTTCCTTGATTGGCGCCGTCGGTGCATCATTGTTGACGCTTGCGATCCCTTCGTTAGCGTATATGACAAATCGGAAGAGCGATGAATACGGTTTCCTTTGTTGGCGTTTGATTGTTGACATATTCTCGGTTATTTTGGGAGCTGTTTCGCTCGTTCTAGGAGCATTTTTCAGCTTGAAAGCTATCATTGAAACATTCGCACACAGTTTTAAACTAAACTGATGGAAATGAGATCGCAGAAGAAAAGTCTGCAGATAAGTAGTAAATTTTTCAAAATAATACAGAAAGCTCCAATCGATATCGATTTAACGAAATACACGGAAAAGGAATCGCGACGTTGCGGCCTTATTAAATTATGATAAAAATAAGCCATTTTAACTTCGGTGCAAGTGCTGCTCGTACAAGAACGAACAAGATATTTCAGCTATTCAAATTTATTATAAAAATAGAAATTTGGGTAATTTCTATTTTACAATTATTTAGCAATTTATAACATCTGTTAGAAGTTCAAAGATGATAACACAAAAATCACGTGATGTACATTAATATACATACATATATATATATATGTGTGTGCGTGTTCCTGTCGAATAATTATATTTTGAATATAACTGATTTTTCGGAAATTTTGTATTTATTTGAGACGTTATTTTTTGCATTAACTGTGATATTAATTGACTGCAAGCAAGCCTGGATTAAATGTATGATAGGCCCGGGGCTACGGAAATATTATTAGGGGCCCTTTTCGGAAGTGACAAAAATATCAATTTTATAGAATAACTAAATTTTTTTAAATTAAATTTAATTATATTATTTTGAATTAACATATAATTATTAATGTAAACAAAGCTAAATATCATATAGACTATGGGTAGAATTTTCGATGCCAAAAAACAAAATATATATATATATATATATATAATTTTAAACAATAAATGTTTTAGCAAATTTTAACCAAAGATTTGCATAAAAGCATAGTGTGTGTGCGTGTGTTGCGCGTGTACATACGCACACACATTCATACAGACATTTCCTAAAAAAGTAGATTCTGACTTGTTATACCATAAAACAAATTTCTGGTACGTTTTATGGAACTCGAAATTTTACGATTACGAAGTTTCCTCCTCCTGTAGGAGGAAATAAAAATGGATACAAAATTATTAACAAATAAAGTTGATGTATATGACAAATCGGCGGTCCGGTTTTGCGAGCTAAAGGAAATTTTTGACAGCCGACGAAAGTTTTGCGAGCCAAGTAAAATGATATGTTCACATCGGCAACCGAGCAAGACGCGTTTCACGAACACAACGATCGACATTCCATTTCGCCGATGATTTTTAAAATTTATACAATTCGGTCTCATTTATAAAAAAACATGTACACATATAATGTACGGAATCCTAATAAGATGGTTCAGAAACGACAAAAATATTCAATTAAAATATGCATTAACTCACGAACGGCTTAACTTATTAATTTCGAAATTTGGAACATAAATTACAATTAAAATTATCTTTAAGATGATCCATTATTTCAAGATGACCGATTACCGTGGGCGGCAAAAAAACAAAAAAAACGTCAAAATATGGTATTTAAAACTACCTCAAAAATCACTTAAAAAATCATAACTCATTACTAGATAAACCTTTAAAGGTGAAATTCTAAATATAAAATAAAATGCAGGAGTCATTTCATGAATCCAAAAAAATACAGTAAAAAAGAAGATTAATTAAACCTCCCCTTTTGGGCCAAAAACAGCAAAAAAAAGAAGTTCACGTAAATATTAGCCCGAGTAAAAACGTTGGAGAAACCAAAACGTATTTTAGACATATGCACACGGGGCCGCTTCATAGGAAAAATATAGCTAAGCTTCCAACTTTATATTCAGACCTTTAGGGCGCCGAAAGCTCAAAAAGGTTGAAAAAAATATTTTTTCCCCCGGCATATGATATATTGTCGAAAAGATCGCTATTTGTCGGAAACAAAACCATATTTCATTTTCTTAACGAAACTTTCAAAGTTGCCGAAAAGTTCAAGAAAGCGCAAAAAATGACGTCCCCCCCCCCCTTAGCGCCGCGAGTATTATCGCTAAAAATATAGGCTTCCACGTATATTTGTGTAGTTTGGAACATCCGGGTATACAGCTTTAAAATTATACCATTAGGGTGCTGAAAGCTCGAAATTTTGAAAAAAAATATTTTTTTTTCCGGGAATTGGAAAGATCGCTATTTGACGGAAACGAACCCATAAGTCGTTTCTTTAACGAAACTTTTGAAATTGACGAAAAATTCACGAAAGATGAAGTATGTCACTTTTTGAACGACGCGAGTATCATAGTTAAAAATTTTGAACAAGGTTAAAAATATGTACATTCCCGCATATTTTTCTAGTTTCTAGCATCCGAGTTTCCATCGCCAAAATTAGACTCTAAGGGGCGCAGAATCCCCAAAATTTTGAAAAAAAAATGTTTGTTACCGTTCATGTGATATATCAATTGAGAGATTACTATTTGTCGGGAACGAAACCGTATTTCACTTCCTTAACGAAATTTTCGAGATGGCAATAATTTCAAAAAATCGCAAAAAATTACTTTCCTCTTCCTCTTTGCAGCGGAAAAATCAGATTCCTACGAATTTAGCATTATGTAAACATAAATATTATAGTTACCTATAAATTAACATACGGAGTAACCCTGAGCGCACGAAACATCCTGCTTGACTGAACTTGTTTTATTTATTTATTTATTTATTTATTTATTTTGTATTTGATTACGTATAACTATGCAGACTGATTTCAATGATTCTTCGTTCATGCAGAAGTGTACCACCGGTAACAAAGTGATACCGACCTCAAAGTTTGTTGTAAAAGTTAAAAAAGGCAAATGCGCTGAAAGTAAAAAATAATTAAATAAAAGGTATAATACATTTCAGGGTAATATACTTAACAATCTTATGATTATTCTTCAACGACATTAACTTTTCAAAACCGGCAACAAGTCAAAGTGGTGTAAATGTTCATTATTCAGCTTACAGAAAGTAAACAATTATATTATTATATGTACTCATTAATAAGTTTTTAATTAGTGTTGCAATTTGAATTCGATGTTGACTGCAAAAAATTAATGTTAATTGTTTACTTGTTTGTGCAGTCTTTTTATGAGAAATACCCAAAAACTCCGAAGCCATTGGGAATACGATGCCTAAATATAATTAAAAACATCAACTTTGGCACACCAGACACCGTAAAGGACATAAGAGAACTACCACCATGGCACACAACCTTTTAAGAAACCATAGCAGACTTAAACCGACGCGAAAAAATGGACTCGTCCTTAACCAGACATATCAGAAAGGTGACTCGCTCAACTTGACAAAAAGAGTGGAATCGAATCTCTCCAATCAAAAACAAACTACGCCGCATCAAAAACGAAATTGCCGACTGGGAAACCAACTCATTGGCCAAAAAGACAAGACGAAACAGTAATTTCGAGACTAAGAATAGGGCACTGCTCATTTAGCCACAAGTACATCCTCGACAAGGAGCCGGCGCCAATTTGTTTCTCCGTAGACCACCTCTTCACATGCAAAAACTGGGAAACACAGCGAACAGCCTGCGACATGGTAGGAGAACCTATACCAGAACTCCTTTACAACGACAAATCAAATTGTGAAGATGTACTAACATACCTAAAAAATGTAAATATGCATAATAGTATCTAGATGATTTTTTTCGATACTTATCATCGCAAGCGCTGACAGTCTGTCTTTCAGCATACTACTGCGTAAATAAGTTTCAATTTTTTTTAAGGCAGAAAAACACCTTTCAGCATCTGCAGTTGTCATTGGAGTGGTTAACAAGATTTCTATCAACACGTACACTTTGCTGAGTGCTCGGTGAATTCCCGTTTCTACAAATAAACGATAGAGTTGCACCACTCCTTTTACAATTGAAAATTCGCTTCTTTCGTAAAAAACAGAATGAATTTATCATCGTTTAGTAAACGGAGAAATCCGGATGCTTCACGAACTGTTACGGTATTACTTGAATTTTGTAATTTTTCGAAACATTCTTTCAGGTGTTTAATATTTTCTAAAACGGTATTTACGACTCTTGAATTGAAATTCCACCTTATCTCAGAACCACGTGGAATTCTTCTCGATATACCTGTATTTTCAAGTTCAACTAATCGTTGTGGAGAACGCGATAAAAACGCAGGAATACCTGATAAATTACTAAAAAAAATTCGTATTTCATTATTAGTTAAAACTGCTTTACTCATCACTAAATTCTTTTTTTTTTCTTTCTTTTTTTTTTTTCTTTGGGCACGTCAACTCAGGACATTTACCGAGCACAAAGCACTAACAAATAATGAAACGTAGGGACTTGAAAGTTAAATCAGGAAGCGATTAGAAACAGAAGAAATAAAGATAGCCAATATAGGAACAACAGAAAGAGAAGGAAGAGCAAGAATGTAGTGGGCACAGTAAGGGGTCGGGAGGCCAAGGCCAAGCAAATTAGAATAAAGGACTGCGCGTTCTGAGGAGATAGATGAGCATTCGAATAGGAGGTGACAAATTTAAAATAGGAGGATGGAAGGGACACAAGGGAGACTGAACAATATTAAAATGAAAGAGGGAAGCAGGAAGCAGACTGATTAAAGCGGAGGCGAATTATGGAAGAAATAACAGAACGGCTGATGCAGGGAAAGTTATTAAACCAGGAAGAAGTAGGTGGTTTGATGAGCGTAACAATGAATGAAATGGGCATTTTTATAAGTTTCTTTTATTATTTTTTGAACGCTACTATGTATTCCGCTCATAACAGCGGCCCCGTCGTAGGTTTGAGCGATTAGTTTACCGGTATTATTTTTCAAAACAATTTCCAGCTGTTCCAAGATATGTTTGGACAAACCTTCGGCGTCTTGGGACTCAGGATTAAAACATCCCCAAAATCTTTCGCATAGGCTTCCATTACATTCGTATCGAAAAACAATTACCTCTTGAGTTTTTTCAGATATGTTGGTTGTGTCATCCGACATGACAGCCAAAAACTGAGTTTGTTCGATTTCGTTAGCAATTTCAGTTCGACAAATGTCCAATATACAGTCCAACAATTCATTTTGAATCGTCTTCGAGTTACCTTTGAACACCGTAGAATTTTCAAAATGTAGTTTCAAATCTTCGTCCAGTTTTCCTGCGAAATCTAATAGTCCTCGAAAAACACCAGGATTATCTGAATCCGATTTTTCATTATGTCCTCGTAGTGGAAAAACAATCTATAATTTTCGATAAAATGTCCCGATTTTTTTTTAACGTTTTCATTAAATTTCAATATACTCGTAGATAATCCATATGCATCGCTCAGTTGTGTTGCAATATTAACTTTACCCAGCATAGCGAAATCGATCGAACTTTTTATATGTTGACTCGAATTTTTGTGTTTTTTAATTTTTTCACTCAAATGTTTCAAATCCTTAACCCCAGATTGTGTCCACGGAACCTCGCCCCCAAAAAGTACACACAGAAAACAAAAAAACACATTTTTTTCATCGCACCCGCACATCCATTCGCATTTAGAATAAATTTCTGGATGAAATTTTCTTTCGAATTTCTGGATTTCTGCTAGTTGATGTGTTTGAGTAATATTCAGTTGTGGCTTCGGTCTGCCACGAGCTTTTACTTCACATTTATCAACAAAAGATAATCGCGAAAATTTACTTAATAAATACGAAATCGAATTTATTTCACTTGCAGCCATCTACATATATAATAAAATTACTCCCTCAAAACATGAACAAATAAATCCAAGAGGATACACCTAGGTACAAATACACGTGTGTTTATTCAATCAACCAAACGTACGTAAATGAGAAGAAAATACACGATAGATTTACTGCATCATCCTTGTCGCGATCGCGTTCGGGCTGGTTTTCGTGCAGCCCAAAAAGCGGATAAAACTGCGCATGCGCACCTTCCTTCGTCTTGCTGCGCTCCCTTCACTTGACTGTACGAAACTTTGCAAACGAGAGCTGCATCATACGCAGCCCTCGCCACCGTTAAATGACGTAGAAAAAAAATGAATTTTTTAATCGTGAAACTTTAATATTAAGTGATTTTTGATATCTCGAATATAAAATAAATAAATGGAGAATTTATTTGGCGGGGATGCAGCCCTGCAGCCCTTATACACGAGCCGCGCCTGATTATATATTAACCCAGACAAATCAAAAGTAATGTGGATAAAACCAAGTAGTAAACATAATATAGATAAAATCAAAATAAAACATCACAGTTCAGAATGTCGGCATTTACATACACAAAACATATGTAGTTGTAATAATTTAGAGGAAGTGTATAAAATAAATATTTGAGTGTCATTGTTGACAACATGTTTAGATGGAATGAACATATAGATAGTGTTGCAAATAAATTGAGGAAAACGCTACCCAGTCTTTATCAAATGAAGAACTTTGTTATAAATACGTCAACAAAAAAAATGGTTTTCACGCATTGTGTCAAATACACTTGCAAGGGCGTCGCCAGCCGATGGGCCGGGGGGGGGCAAGATGATAGAAAAAGGATATGAGTTATAGAAAAAATAAAATTTATAAGTTGTAAAGGCTTAATATTTTATTAAACAAGAATAAAATCTTAATTAAAACATAATTTTCGTGGGTTCCTGTCAAATTATTCATGATTACGCGCTTATGAATGCTCATTATGACCAGTTGATTAAAAAGTTTCAAGGCTCTAGGGAGGGCAGCTGCCCCCCCTGCCCCCCGCTGGCGACGCCCATGCACACTTGTACTATGCTATTATGGCATGTGGACACGCGAATAATACGAAACTAAAGCAATTAAATTATTTACAGGATAAATGTTTGAAGGTCTGTATGGGAAGAAAATATGAAACTCTCTATCAAATATAAATTCTTCGAATATCACGAAGATACATTTAATACTTACCCCGAAAATGATACCTAAATACAATTTACTGATTAAATACCTGGAAAATCTGTAGGAGAATAAAATATCTGTGTATGCTTCATTTTCAAAACTATCCATTTCAAAAAAAAACATCATTCAGCTGGTTTGATCTAATTACTACAGAGAGCGGATGTATCGTATAATTAAAGTACCCAAAAAAAAAAAAATTGTTTTTTTTGAAATGGTTAGTTTCGAAAATGAAGAATACGCAGATATTTTGTTCTTCTACAGGTTTTGTGATGGTGATGCGGCTGCCGTGCGAAGGGAATATCGAAAACGTTTCCCTTATCGCCGTTTACCAGACGTGAGTGTGTTTGGCACGACATACCAACAGATTCGGGAAACAGGATGTGTTCAGGGACTTCGGGTTTCCGATTCTGCTGACGAAGAGGAAATTTTAAGGCAATTTGAAATAGATCCCACTTCGATTTCGAAGATGAGGGGATCATCGCTTTATATACTGTGATCAAGAAGCTATTAGCTTCGAAACACGTAAGTGTTCTCAATTTTAAATACACTATTATTTTATAAAAAGTGTATATGAATGATTCATTTAACAGTATGTCACATTTTGGAACCGGAGAAGTAGTGGAGGTCGGGCTAAGAATGACGTCATTAAAATAAAAATTCAAATATATAACGTACAGCGACATCAACGGTTAAATCATATAACGAGTATTATTCACTATTGCCGATAGATGACGCAATTATTCAATGTAGAATTTCGTTAAATCGTGCTCCTCCGTATGTGTACATAAATCTTCAATTTTTCTAATGAGTATTATAGGATATTGATATGCGGATTCGGGTTTTTTGCGTATTAAAGATTAAATTAATGTCTTGATACAATAAAAAAATGATAATATCGATACATTAAAATAAATTCGGATATAAAAAATTTATTAACAATTCAGAGGTTTGGAATAGACCTTCAAATGTCCAAATACTATGACCGACGTGTGTAGTGATTATGCTAATGCATTTCTAGCAGTTATTCTCTCCCGATCGTTCGTATGACATTCTTCAATATATCTAGCCATTGTCTTAGAGGCTATTATGCCGCTTATTTCCCTTTAGAAAATTATACTTTTTCCATTTTGTCAAACATGACCCAAGAAAATCAGTAATTTTTTATTGATTTAAATATATATATATATATATATATATATATATGTGGGTGTGTAGCACTTTTTGTTTTGGTTTTATCTGGTACAGAACAGACATTAGTATAATATCCCCTATATAGGGAACTGATTGCATTTTTCGCTACAGCCATACTTCAGAAGCTTTAATATAAGTCACTGTGTGTCATTTTGCGGGTTTTAATGTGTCTGGAAACGTATTTATGCCATTCTTTTTTAGTGTTTTATTTGTTTGTTGTTGCGACAGATCTCCTTCGAATTATTCACAGTAACGAGTTTTATTTGAATTCTCACGTCTATTATTTTTGCAATACTGCTACTAGCGCTGGTTAAGTACGTGCCTGTGGATATATGCAAATTACATTTTGCGATTTTTATCTCTGTCATTACCACACGTTGAATTTTAAGCCCTTTTTCTGCAATCCACTTCTTTCTTATTCCCCTCGTATTAGTCCGCAAAGCGAATACGTTATTTGCGTACAATACTGTCCGGAGAAAACATATGTTTGTATTTCGATTGTTATAGCACCCATGCGTGAAATAATAGCGGCAACAGTGCTGATCTTCGGTATACAGTGGTATGAAACGGCGGTGAGATGCTCGTTGGACACCGTACGATGTTACACTTCTACAGACCGTTTATAAGCAGAATCTGTAACATGATTCCTGATACATATCAGGTGATAGTATAGTTAAATTTAAAAAATCATTTTACTTTCACTCCCTAAAATTTTGAAAATTCCATAATTACAATCGTAATAACCTACGGTCCTTTTTTATTTAAAGCAAGGAAAAAGATGTTTTCCGAATGTGTTAGAAAGAGAATTGTAAGTGAATCTTTAATAACCTTAATTTTAAAAAGTAGCTTTAATTCAATGCACAGTTTTCATTCCAGCCGAGTTATTAAAAATCTACCGAAACAAAAAAAAATCAATCCAAAACACATTTCACATTGCTTCGGCATAATCATAGTACTGCGATACGGATTCAGTATATTTGGTGCCATCTAGCGATGCCATCTAATTCAAATTAAAGTTCGAGAATACTCTTATTTCGTTTTCTTAGATATTTTTTAATGGCTACTGTTGGTCGAAGTGTGTCAGAGACGTTTGTACGGTTAAAGCCGAAATTCCCATGGTTTGACTGGATGATCAGCACCATTCGAGCTAGAGGTTGTGTAGATGTCTTTGTGTGTGTAGCTGGCGATGTAAGCGGCGAGCTCTCATCTGAAGTGAATACGCGCCGATTTCACCGTTATTGATATCGAGTACTATTGAGCGACGAGCAAAAATGTGTAGAAGTCTTATTTTTAATAATGGTCAATTAATATATATATATATATATATGTATGATTTTAATTTATCTCGTGTTGAGTGCCTAGTTGCAGTCGTTAATTTTTCGTATGGTAAATCAGGCGTGATTTTCTTATAATATTCCTCCACGTAATGCTATCTCAGATTGTTTTCTAGTCATTTCGGTTTTTGTTCGGTCAGCGGCTTAAACGCATAACCGAATTATAATCAGTTTTTGTTTATTTTTATAATAAACACACGTGAATAGATCAAATTATATTTTCCTTTTACACGTCTTTTTTTGGGGCGAGAAATTTGAATTTACACGATTTTGATGCTGCTTACATCAGCGACGTCACCGTAAATTTTTTTCATATCAAAACCAAAAGAAAAAACTCATCGCTGTCGCCTTAAGTCAGATTAAATTTTTCAATCAAAAATGTTATAATTATGACTGAGCTATAAGCACCTCTATATTTTACGATTATGACTAAGCTTCTCTTCCAATTGGTCGACCTAGCTTATTAGAGAAGAAAAGGAATCACCATCTAGGAATACGACTGCAGAAGCAGCGTCTACAATGTCCAATGGAAGTTAGAAAAGACATTTTTGATGTTCTCATTTTTAATGGTCTTTAAAGGGCTCCTGTTTACTCACTACATTTGCCTGATTATTAATTCTTCATGTAGTTTTCGTTAGTTATCGCATGCTCCAAAGTAAACCAGAGATAAAGGGCAATTTAAATTTTGTAAAAAAACGAGAATAAAGAAACAAAAGTAAAAATAATAACAATAATAATAAGATGTTGCGCCATAAATATGTGCGCAATATTACAACAGGTACCGGTTTATTTTAAATTAGTAATTATTTACGTTACTGGTTATTGCGGTCGAGAAGCTTTGCCTCAATTAACTCAATAAACAGGCGTACAAAAAGAAACAGAAAATGCGTTAGCAGATTGCGGTGACTATTTTTCTGTGCTCGACCGGATACAAAACTTTGTAAAGACGGAAAAGTCTTGTGTAAAGATTTTTATTTCTGAAAAAAGAGGCATAACCGAATTTTTGTACCTATTAAAGTTCTGCTGAAAACGATCATCCGTTAATGTGGCATCTTCATTATCTCTATACACGCTCGGCCGTGTGCACATTTTTCGGGCTGATTCGTGTCGTACCAAACCTTTCTTTTTTTTCTACGGGTATTAGCTCAAGTGAAATTTTTGAAAGTGTCAATGTACGGCAGCGGGATTTGAATCACTGTCTAACCAACTGTAGCTGATCCGCGATCATTCCTTAAAGAACACAATTTATAACACGATTTTAACGTGAAACTAACGACTAATAACAAAACATCTTCATAGCGTTTAGTTATGCAGCTGGTTTTCAAGTTGTTTTTAAACTGAAATGCGAAAAGAACGGTTGAAAAAAAGAAAGAATTCGAGGAAGGTATCGTTTATATCGGAAATTGTACGCATTTATTTAATATAAATTAAAATTTGTTTGACGAAAAATAATGCAGATGAAGATGGAAACAGATTATGATTATAAGACGAGGACCCAAAAATAATGTTATTAAAACGATAAAAACGATGCTGGTAATGAAGGTGTAACACTGTGGAAGGTAAAGAGGTCATGTAGGTAAATTGTACGTCGCATTATAGGGCATTTCGCTAATCTAGTTGACCAAAAAACTTATTCGTGAAAATCGCCGCAGAGCGATGAAATGAAGTTTATTCGATAGGCTTTATAGTTTATATACGGTTGCTTTAAAACACCAAAAACTGAATGCATGTAGAATAAGTTCCATTGTAAGCATAAGCCAATGTTCTCACTTACATTGCGTATTCACGTTTCAAAATTGGTTTATAGTGAATTGGTTTATGTATATATGTTTATAAGCTTAACCATTTAATGCGCGTTAATTAATTACAGTAGATTTATTGCGAAATATCGAAATACTCATATTGTAATTATAATTAAGCACACTATTGTTATGATTATTTTTATACAATTATTCATTTTATTTTTAGTTTATATATACATGGAGTTTAGTTGGGCTAAATGTAATGGTGTTGGTAGCATAGTACTTTTAGCCGCTTCAAGTAATTGTTTATAGTTTAAGATTTATGTAAATAGTATGAGTTGGTATAAGAGTGTGAATGGTAGAGTGCCTGCTTGGTTGTAAGCACATTTGAATGTAAATGTGTGATTGAGTGCATTTGTGCGATAAATTTAAGATTATACATTGTTACGGAAGTTGTAAACATTGATGTAGTTTATGAGGAAGAGCACATGCTTTTCATATCTTTTATTTTATTTGTTATTAATTTTAAGATTAAGTTATTCCAGTTATATTAAATAAACTTATACGACCATATAACGGCCACTGTAAATAAAATAATTTTTTTATTGTTAATCCTCACAGTTCGCGCAGCTACATATGTGGTGTAAATTGTATTATATTTTATGAAAATTGTAGTGATTTCTTAAGTAAATAAAAATTGAATTGAATTGAAAATTGAAAAAAGAAGTACGGAATTTTATGCAATAATTTATTTTCCACTGTTTTAAAAGTATTATCAACGGTATCTGCAGAAAGTCAGTCTATCGTCAAACGGTGCAGTTCAGATTTCGGTGTGTTGAAATATTAGCTTAGTTCGGCAATTTATGTCATTTATGTGATCAACTATTGCGACAAAACTAATTATTATTTCTGGACTAGAGATAAATTGCGAACAAAATTTCTAGCTCTTAGAGACGGAATAAGTTTTCATTGTACTTGAAGCGGCCTTTATTTAAACTCCTTTTTCTATATAATTCGTTTCCCTAAAAATAAAAAGCAATTACTTATACGTGTCCCCGAGATACCGTCGAGTTATTTATATTGGGAAAAAGCTATATATGTATTTCTATTTTCAAATAAAAAAAAAAAAAAACTGGCTGCCAGTTTTTGGCTATTTAAACAGTACGCCGTGGCACCCGTATGGAGACGTATTCTCTGCATGGTCGGGAGAGTCTTTATCACGTTGTGCTAAAATAGACAGGCCGATTTAACTTAAATTTTCTTTATAGAATATATTCAATAGAAGGGGATCAGGCAAGAGATAGTAACGCTTTTTATGTAAGAACATTTTTACGTGCGATTTCTCACTATAATATGCCTTTTAAGGATGCCTTTCATGAATAATACGGCATTTTAAAACAGGATCTAAATGACTTGAACTTAGAAGATGGCCAAAAGCTTATTTTTATGTTTAAGCGGGGTTGCGACTGATCGCACCAAAAACATTACAAGTAAGAGATGGACAGTAACGCAGTGAGCAATCATATTTATGCAAAGTAGTTTTGTAATATTGCGACCTATATGGAAGAAGACTTAATGATTTGGCAGAATTCAACCCCTTCTTCTCCTCACTATTGTCGACCAATACCGATAAGATCTGTAAAGGAGTTTGCTTGATATAACAATGGCGGAAATTTAGCGTGTAACAAGGCAAATAGATACCTTAGTTATGACTAAATTCTGTTTGAGAGGAAAAGCCTCCTGTGTAAAGCGTCTCTTAAATATGACAATAGTGGATGCAAAACTTTGCAATGCCGCAACAGACACTACTTCATCGATGAAATGTTATATTTGTGAATCTACCCGGAAGCAATTTATTAACCTGAATATTGATACGAACTTAGCCTGCCTGACGGAGGAAATTTTCTTATTTTAACTGTTCTTTTCCTCCTCTCCCTTCTTGTTCCGGGCGCCAGTGGAGATGCGCTCCACGCGATGATTAAAAACGTTTTTAATTAATAATTTTTCTTTTTAAAATCAACTTTTATTACGAAAAGCACATAAACAACCAGACACATTTTTAGATGATTCTACGTGAACACGTTGCAGCGCAATATCACACGACGATATCTACCTAAAATCATAATTAACGCGGCCGCTAACAATAATGCCTAATTACAGCATGCGCGACGAGAGAACGAACGAACATAATACCTTCGGCTAGCTCGCTGTCTATACCTCCCCGCTATCATTTTATCGAAGAATAGACAACGAGCGCACCGCACACCGCTCCGCCCGTCGGAACGAGCGGATAACAACGATGCTGACCACACTAGCCTTTATCGACGCGCAACTACCCCAATAATCAAGAACAGGTAATTGGCGCCATCTCTCGATCCAAAAAGATCAACCAAAACAAACAAATTAATTTACTCTTAAACCGGCTAGAGGCCGCACAAACCGTATCAATATTAAGATGGATTTTAATATAAAAGTTCTGGAATTTAGGTTTTCAATTCTACATGCTAGAATTCGCTTTTTGGGAGGAATTCTTCACTTAGCTTACACGCTTTGCGCCAACAAATGGAGGTTTGAAGAAAAGCACGGTGCAAATTTGAGAAAAACGGAAACATAAGGCATGCTGAAAGAAAAAATGACCCATCTTGTAGATTTACCGAAAGTTGGATTCAGCAACATCAACGATGGAAATACGAGTTGTAAATTATTCGCAAATTCTCAGTTGGTCGCAGAAATTACTGCTGTAAACTATGATCTCATTTATCGAATCAAGGTTATTTTCGAGGTTATATCTAGTGGACGTGCGGCTAGAACTGAGAAATTTTCTATTTATGAGAGAGAAACTGCTGAATTGTATGTACAGCTGTATCCATGGTATCCGATCATACAAAGCATGCATAAAATACTAATTCATCGTTCTATTATAATGAAAAAAGCTCTGTTACCGAATGAAATTTTATCGGAGGAAGCTGCAGAAGTCTGTAATAAGTATTTCAAGCGGTACAGGCGAGACTTGGCGCGAAGATCTACGAGAAAGGAGTGCAATTCGGTTATTTTTCATCGTATGCTCCTTAATTCTGACCCACTAATTTGGAGTTCAATAAAGTGCTCAAAGAAAAGGACATCAATACGTACAAAAGAAGCTATTGAGTTGTTAATTTTAGGTGATGATGACGATAGTGGTTGCAATTTTGATGACGAATATCGTAGTCAAGAATTTACGCAGGAAACTGACGCTGAATCCAAAGAATTTTAAAGCACGTAATATATTCAATTTGCTTCTATTATATAATATATATATATATATATATATAACTCGGCCACTTTGGCCTCACAAGGGGCTGTGCCCCTTGACCCCTCCTGCTTTCATTCCTGCCTCTTTCTCTTCTCTACTTTGTATAAAATGATCAAAATTTACAACGCAATTCTTACTGGCATCAACACACACAAAAAATAACATAACCACAAAAATCCTATTCTAACATTTACCTTCCGTTATATAAAATTAAGACATTTTTTCGTTACATTTTTCGTTACATATTTCATTACATAAAATTGTGACATTTTTTAAATAACAATAACAAAAATCCTACAAAATATAACAAACGTTACATAAAATTGGGACATTTTTCTGGGCCATTTTTTTGGGACATTTTTTCGAATGGGGGGTAGCCTAAGAATTACGTTGTAATTAATATATATATATATATATATTAATTACAACGTAATTCGTAGGCTACCTCCCATTAGAAAAAATGTTCCAATTTTATGTAACGTTTGTTATATTTTAACTTTTACTGACTTTATATATATTAATTACAACGTAATTCTTAAGCCACGCCCCATTAGAATATATATATATTAATTATAATGTAATTTTTAGGCCGGCCCCTATTAGATTTTGTAATGAAAAATGTCACAATTTTATGTTACGAAAAAAATGTCCTAATTTTATGTAATGAAAGTTAAATGTTAGGATAGGATTTTTGTGATTATGTTATTATATTCTTACGGACCGATTTAGAATTACGTTGAAAATTTTGATCATTTTATATAAAGTATAGGACAGAAAGAGACAAAAATGTAAGCAAGAAGGGTTATGCGAAGGCAAAATGGCCGAGTTTATATATGTATACATATACATATATATATACGTTTATTCACCTAATTATGTATTAATAATTTAAAAAATAAATAATGATCCTAATCTTTTATGTTTTTATAAGTTATGTATAATCGGCTTGAAATATCAGATAGAGAATATTTCTTAAAAAGGTGTTCGCATATAGTTATATAAGGCTGACTCCATGTGGCTCAAACTTGATAAATTCGTCGGATATGGACGGAGGGTCCTTACATTTATTATTTAATTTAAAAAAATGTTTAATTTTGGCTATTTTTTATAAAGAAATGGTTCCCTCAAAAGAGTGCCTAAAATAAGAATAAAAAGTGTCCAAAAATACACCTAAAATGTACCCGTCAAATGTCTAGTAAAGTGCATTTTGTTTCTTACATTAAAATATAGCTAAGTCCCAGATTTCATCGAAATCGGTCCAGTCATTCTCTCGTAATAATTTAGGCCAACTAGATTAGTGAAATGCCTCATAGTGCGTCGTAGCCTGGAATGTAATCAAAAAGAACATTATGACGTGAGTAGAAAATTTTCTTTTGATCTAGAAACTTCAGGCGACAGACCAATAGTTTGTTAATTACCGGAACTATCTGGTTTAGAATTCGTGTAATTAGAACGCAGCTTGTGGGTAGGAGTTCAAAAATGGGATAATTAAATTGAACCCCGGGGAAGCAAATAAAGTTTAGCCCGGAAAAAGGGTTACTGTTATGCGTCTTTAACAAACTAGACTCCGTAAGCTTCGACAATATTGAGACAGTGTCGGAATATGTGTCAACAGTGCTAATGATAAGACATCTACTATTCAATCGATATGTGTACATTTTTTAGTGTTTTCAGTTTTGCAGTAATCGATAAGGAAAAAAAGTAAACAGCAGTCCAAAGTGCCGCGAACGGCGATAGACTCTCGTTTTTTTTTACAGTTGGTTTTCTTCATTTAATCTCCCTCCCTCCTTTTTTTTTGTTCGTCTCCTTTTAAATTATGTAGACGTGATATTATATTTCTTTAGGCAAACTGGCACGGTGCTTTTCGTTAATTTTCAGTTAATTTTATAGTTTTACCAGCTAAGGTAAGATCTATCTTTTGTTTCAATGAGACTACATTTTTTGTGGAAAAATCAACGCAAGAGTTATTTTTAAAATACGCCATAATTTGTTTTCCCTTTTGGCCTTAACTTTCGCTATTCTGGCCAGGGTGTCAGTTTAGTATTTATTACATTTTTAATTTAAATTAAAATATCAGGTTTTTAATAAATTTAAATAGTTCATTTGCTGATTCTTTTTCCGGTTCCTGAACGATCTGTTGAACTGATATTGGTAGCGTCCCATAAATCGGTAGAATCGCCTGTATTACGTCTTTCCGTTCTCGATTGTATAGTTCTTGCTGCCAGATCGAATGTCCGCAGATGTACTTCATATTACTTTCCTTTGTATAATTTTTTCTGTGTCCTCTTACGTGATCTGTTTTAATTCTAATCAAAAGCTGTATAAATTCTTTATTCATCTTCTTTGTAAACCAGTATTTGTTGTTGATTGTTTTCCGTATCTGATTGTATTTTTTCCCACAGGTGTTTCGTTTCTCCTCATAATCTTTTTGCCATGACTTTTTTACGCTTTTGTTTATTACAGTGACGTATTATTTCGCAACAAATTTAATCTTTTGTTCTTTACGTCTCGAATCTAGATTTTTGGATAGTTTGTCTTTTACTGTGCTATTTCTCAATGTTGTATAAGAATTATCGAAATACCCACCTTATAAGGTATATCATTCTAAAATATATTATTTTTTATTGAATAATTATTTTTTACTTTTTAGTGCAGTTTTATTAAATTTTTATAGTAAATTTTGAAGTCGACCCCCCCCCCCCCCATTAACTTGAGCACGTTTTACAGAAACGATATGATGAAGGAGAATCAGTTAGGTTTGGGCTCGGTCAGATATTGATGAAATAAGAGAACTAAGGATCGGAAATAACGGAGATCGACGGAAACGATAAAATATAAGAGGCACACAATAAGAATTGGGGAGCTTAAGCGACCAGAGAGTAGAATATAGAACGGCTCGCTCATTCCAGAGGGAAGAACATTATTCGATGAAGATGTGGTTCGGTTTCGCCGTTAGGATGAAGAGGACAATTAGGGGAAAGTGCAAAAAGAAAACGAAAACGTGAGGAAAGAAGGAGGGTATGATTAAGACGTAAACGATTAATAGAGACGATAGCGGAACGGCGAAGCGGAGGAAAATCGTAAAACCAAGATCACGTAGGAAAATTAGGTTGGATGGATAGGTAGAAGGAAAGTTTGTTGGAAACGAAAGAGGCATAAATATCTGACCAGAATATGGTACGAAACTTTTTACATAGTGGAGTGGTTCATTCTATACTTACACTAAACATGTAATTGCACTATTCAGTATCTTGTTCTTTAAGAATATTGGTAATATAATTAGTAACATAACAATTAAAACCAATCTTAAGTATATTCTACAATAGTAAACTGTATCAGCTGTCAAGGTTTTGAAATTTTAATGTAAATAATATTTCCGTTGCAGGATTCTTCGTTAGTTTCTTTGTAATTATAGGATATCTTTTTATAGAACATTACTATAAGCAGTGGCGGATCCACGGGGGGGGGACATTTCCCCCCCAAAGATCCAAAGCCACTATGAAAAAATTTGTTATAACAGAGAAACTTAATTTATATAAAAGATTTGTATGAATGTTACCTATGGATTTAATTATAACTAATATTTAATACTGTTCTTTTCGATCTTTTGCCTTTCTTATTTATTTTTTATTTTATAATGTAAATGAAAATAGATCAAAGATAAATATATATATTTTTTGTACTTGCTCACAAAGAAAGAATTCACATCGGATTATTAACAAAAATAAAAAAAAAATAAAGTCTAGTAAAAGTGCTATCTTTCTTACAATTCAAATTCTAAACTACCATTTTAGCTAGAATTTTACAATTTTTTATTTTTTACCTAAAAATAAAATAAAATCTAAATTAAATTGTAATAATTATGTATTTTTAAAACATTTTTAAATTTCTAAAGAGGTCGTTATTTGATTTTCTTTATGAAACAACGTATTTCTCAAATCTACTGCCTACCACAGAAGATATTACGTAATTATATAACTCCCCCCCCCGTCCAAATTTGCTCTGAAAATGTCAAACCATAGGGCTTAAGCTACAAATTAACATGTCAGAAATCAAACAAACCAAACAATATTCCACTTTTTACAAAAAATAATGGCGATAAAATCACCAATGTGGCAGAGAGTCTAAACTACTCCCTGTCCTTTCTTTTTCTGTTAGACAGTACTGACAAAGACAGCAACAAACAACGGACTCCACTTGATACTTCCGCATGAAATAGCATTATAAAAAATTTAAAAAACAACAAAGCTGCTGGACCTGACAATATTACAAATAAGACACTAAAATTAATCCAAAAGATCTACATATATAAAACTCCTTCCACTCCTATATAAAAAAAAAAAATCATCTCCTTAAACTATTTCCCTAAAACCTGGCACGAAGCAAATGTAATCCTATTTTATAAATCAAACAAAGATGCAAATCTCATAATCTTCTATCGCCCAATATGTCTTTTAAATACCGTAAGCAAAATTTACGAAAAGCTATTAAAAAAGTAGGATATCTTGCCATCTGAACTCAACAAAGTTTTTAGATAAAAGACAATTTGGATTCAGACAAGGTCTGTCCACAGAACATGCTGCGAATTATGCAATCAGCAAGATAGCAGCAGCCTTAAGAAAAAATCGAGCGTTCTTGTCATAGGAGTGGATATCAAAGGAGCCTTTGATAACTGCTGGCATCCTACTTTGTTTGACATTTTAAAATATATTCTGATCAAAGACATTACATTGGTAAGTACAATATACTGCTACCTTAAAAACAGACGTGTAACTCTTCAAATAGGTAATCATAGTGCAAACACTGAAACCAATAAAGGCTGCCCACAGGGTAGCGTTTTAGGTCCACTTTTCTGGAATATATTATTCAACTAAACTCTACCATACGATAAGAACGTTGACCTATGCGCATATGTAGATAACTTACTATTCATAATAACGGACGATACAAAAGTCAATCTCGAAAGAACAGCTAACAAAACGCTTCCTAAGAAAGAAAACCCTAAAGCAAAAAATCTACTCTACACAACGTAAATACTTAATAAACGCCTGCAGAGCTTATAGAACAATTGCTCACAGCACCCCTGTTGTTCTTACGGGAGTCCTTTCACTAGACCTAGAAAATTAACTATAGATCAATCATTTTTACCATAAAAAACCATAAAAATGTTGAATATATTAACGATCGTGTCTATCAAATAATGGATTTTCTACTTCCAATAAATCCTCTTCAGAACAGTTCCTACATGCTAATCCACAATGACTTACATGTAAAAATGTCGCTAAAATAACTTAAAAGACACTTTAAAAATTATTTCATGTCGATATGGCAAAACTCCTTCGGAAAGAGATACAGCAGGTCGGTATACTCACAGGCTTACAGTTAACATCTGATTTTTGCACTACCCAATTCCTCACTGACCACAGACACTTCGGAGCTTACTTAAAAAAATAATACAAAATTACTGAAGATAACAAATGTGGATGTGGAGAAATTGCAAACGCCAATCATGTAATCTTTCACTGTAGTAAGTATGACGACATCAGACACTTCAATATAGGAAACCTCAATTTGAGCAATTTAACTTTACCAGTTAAATTTCAAAAATTCGCTTTCTTAGTTTTAAAACCAAAATTTACTGACAAAAATAACATCCTACAGTGATTTACATTACTCAATTGAATAAAAAACATTACACTTAAAATCTGCAGATTAACACATATATAATTTTCAATATTAATACCCGGACAAGACAAGCCACCCTAAATGGTAGATCAAACTGAAATCAGTCACATGCGTCTTTCAGAAAAAAAAATAAAAAAAAATGAAAATATTATTGTCTTTTAAATAAGTACACGATACATAACCCACCAGATCATGTAGCATTAAGTTTCTCAAGCCGGCTGTTGTTTCCTTAATCAGACTAAGACTCGGTCATTCTCTCCTTCCCTCTTCTCGTTTTTCCTTTTCTCTTTCACCCTCTCCCTTTTGTTCTCTCCACTCTACTGATCCTCCCTTTATATGTGACCCCAACCATATCCTTTTTGAATGTTCTGCTCTTTTTCCCGAGTGCTCTCATCTATACGTCGAACTCTTGGCGTTGGATCTTCCTACCCCTTTCAATGCTTCCTTTATATCCTTTCCTCCCCATCTCTAGCCGTTATTCCCCTCCTATTCTCCTTTATACTCTTTACCTCCGATCGTCTCAGAATCTGAGTTGGTGATCTAAGCTCATGTAGTTGAGTCAATGCTGGCACTGAACCTATTTAAAAAAAACAAACAAAAAAAACCGACATAAAAAAAAATTAAAGTTTATTACTTAAGTTTTATTTTAAAAAGATTCTAGGTCAAGATTAAGCCTAACGGCGGTGCTTGGCTTGGCGCCTTTGTACGCAAATTCGTATTGTAAAAAAAGCGCTATTGAAATACAGTTCTTAATCAAAAAAAAAATCCCCCCCCTCCCAAAATGTCTCTCTGGATCCGCCCCTGCTATAAGGTATTACATGTCATCAAACTGTGCATTCAAATATTTAAAAAAAAATTAAAAGATATAATTATAAAGAATTATTTATAACGTTTGTGCGAAATTAATACTTGCGAATATCTAGTAATTCAGTACTATAATTTTGTTATGAAGCTGCTTTCCGCGACTTTATTTTTTTTTGCTGAAATACTTATTAAAATCAATTGAGCTTCATTTCTGAAAATCACATTGCTGTCATCACTACAATCATCTGTTTTTTATTTCTTGGCCATTCCATTTTCTTCATACTATTCCTTTATTTCCCGTCTAATTTCCGGCTTGCTTGCTTGTTTGAGTTGTAATTGTGTGCAGTGATTAATTTTTTTGAAGAGGTTTTTAACTAATTTTCTGTCTAAGAAAAACATGTTTACCACCACTGTTTAACAAAAACACGGTCTTCACGTTCAGCGAAAGATTCTCGCTGTTACTACATGTCGCGATTTAACGAAAAATTTCGCTCAACTAAAAATCACACACAGGTGCCATTTTAAGATTTTAAGAATATATAAAAACAACAATTGATACGCAGTTCTGTCCTCCTTACCTTACGCACAACAATACTCCGTTATAAATCGGTTGCCAGTTAGCCACTCGGTAATTTTCCATTATTAGATACGTAAGAAAACATGTTCTCCACCTACATGACCGTTTTCTATTGCATCGTCTAATCTGCCTATCGAGTATTTTATAAAAATTAATTTATCGCAACAACAATTCACAGTGATTAAGATTTAAAATTTGAGTATAAATAATATTCCCGGGGGCAACTATTCAAAATGTTGTTGCAGGATTCTTTATTTCTCTGTAAAAAAACTAATAAAGAACTCTTGTTTTTTTAAATCTCTGCGCTTTGTACAGCGGCTTACGAGTGCACCTTTAATTCCGAGGAGTTTAATGATTTGAGTAAGGCAAAAAGAGAACTATCGAAATACTGTGTTCTTACTTGCGCTAAGAATTAGTAAAACATTATCTAGAGCTTATATTTATATTTACCGTGATAATTATTTTATTTAAGTTTTTACGTTTAACATATATCTACCGTATTAAATATTTCAATTTTTGACGTTCAATTTATATTTACCGAAGTAAACATTTTATTTAAATTTTTACGTTTAAGAGAATTCAATTAACTTAATCGTCAGCGAAAAATCGACTAAGTAAAACACTTCTTAGTCCCGTGGCCTTCCTTCGCAATCCTATCTTTTTCCAGTCCCCAAATCAGCCACTTGTAAATGAAGTTGCTTACTTTTTTCAGTAGTGTCGGCGCGTGATAGTCTATTCGATTTCAGCCGGTCTCAGGATTGCAGACTTGCAGATATTTTTTCTTTCACCACATTTTATTTCTTAGTTTCTATTTATTTTTTTTATTTTATCTATGTAATGATGTAATGTACACATAGTAATATATATATATACATATATATATATATATATATATATATATATATATATATAGATAAATAGATAGATAGATAGATTGAAACAACAAAGATTTTATTTAAAACACTATACATATATATTATTTAGTGAACGAACTTTGTTGATTTTAAGTTTGCAAAACAAAGTATTAATTACATTTAAAAATATAATAGCAATGTACACATTATTTCACACTGTGTAATTTTTTCATTAAAAAATTTGTGCATTGTAAGAAAAACAAAAAAAAAATTAAAATACATAAGCTAGATATACTATTAAAATTATTTCTATGATTCTATAACGACAATTATTAATTATTTTCCATTTTGCAGACGACTTCAGCGCTATCTTTTGATTTTGCGACAGAAGTGATCAAAATAAACATTATTCGTTTAGAATTGCTCGTTTTATAGAATTTTCTCGATGATAATACCTCGACCAATCGATTTGTAGACCCTAAAGATCTCTATTTCGTGACTTTCATCAAGATGGTTGGAACCATTTTCAGAAACTAATTATATATGCATAAATCTATTAATGACAACGTCATTCTTAGACTGACCCCCGTTAGTTTTTCTGTCACGAAAATTTGTCACAAAATGTGACATCAAATAAAGAATTTTTTTTTTTTTGAATGACGTTTTCAGTTTTCTTTGTTCTACACGAAATACAGAAGTGATAAAGCTTGGGGTTCGAGGGTGTCCCCAGGCGGTGTCAAGTAGTGGAGCCTCTTGCGAGGCACGAAGGGCCGAGTTTACACCCACACGCACGTATACATACCCATGTGCGTGTGCATGTATACATGCGTATATATATATATATATATATATATATACATATATATATATATATATATATATATATATATATATACATATATATATATATTTATATATATATATATATATATATATATATATATATGTATATATATATATATATATATATATATATATATATATATACATATATATATATATATATATATATATATATATACATATATATATATATATTTATATATATATATATATATATATATATGTATATATATATGCACACGTGTGTACAGAATTGTTGATTTAAATGCGCAAGATGCATATATTATGCCCAGAAGATAATAAAATTGTACTATTCACGAAGCGAACGAAAAGTTGCACATTTCATGCAATGAATAACATCGTTGTTGTACAATGCGTGAAATGTGCTGAATTTTGAAAACAATCTGTGGAACAACTGCTGCGTCGCATTACACTCGTATAACAATGTAAAAAAGACATTTTTTTTATAGTATATATATTCTCTCAAATAGTTCGTGAAATGTGCATAATAGTTTTTGCTCATTTCGTGATCTGTCTAGATGACACTTATCAGTCACTCGCTCATTAATTATACTTGTTATTATTATCTACCATTAATAGGATGTGCACGTGTGTGTCGTGTGAAATACGAAGAGTAATTCGAATTGAACTTTTTTTTTTTTTTTTTTTTTTGTAATTTTTCAATTATATGTGAACTGTACAATGTGTATGAATAAGAAAAAAACCATTATACGCTTATTTTTTGTGAACTGGTACCATAATGTTAACCAGACTCGCAGAATAGGTGAAAAATTGAGCATATTGTAAACTGTACGGTTTCATTATTTGTGCGTAAATATATTATTTGCTTTTCTCTGTAAATAAAAGCAGTTAACCTCGTCATGGTTAGCCGTCCAAGTGACTGGCAATGAAATTTTGATTTCGTGAAATTCACAATAATTCAACAACGGCAAAGAGAGAGAGAGACAGAAAGAGCGCGACGTGTGAGTGGGAAAACTGTAAAAAATGTCCGATCGCGAACGAGGCGGAAGTACTTTTTTCCAGTAAACTCGTAACCGTGCTATGAAGACCGCGTCGTGTAGCTTCGCATTAACTGACTCACCGATCCAACACTATCACTAAATCACTGGCAGGTCTTCGTTTAGAATTGTGCGAGTAAATTAACAACTACATTCACCTATACAGGAATACAGGCAAGCCGTCTTGAGCAACATTGTTCCCTACAGTCCACTTTCTTCTTTGGTTTCAAGTCGGCCTCACACTGTCTCGGCCTCCGATCAGTCGACGACAACGGCGCTGATAGCAGTAACACTCATCTCTGGTCGATTAACAGCAACAACGTTCGCCGCGTTCGCGAGTCATTAGCATTTTTCGTTTTCGTTAAATTTTTCGCGATAACATTTCGTCGCTTTTTCAAAGGTCTTCCGATCGCGATCCCGTGTGCCGATGTGATCTACTCTCCGCGAAGGAGACGGCTGTTATCTTAAAGCGACGTCCTATCATACTGTTGGAATTTGGCGCGTAATTGCACATTTTCGCTACATCGCGTGTGATGTACGCGCCTTGAGTTCGTGTATGTGCGTTAAACACGAACGTGAATTTATTTATTTTCCGCCGCCAGCTGCAACGCGTTCTGATTAATATTGTTATCGGCGTAATCAGTGTCGGTACATTTTATGTTTGCTCACGCGTTTCATTATAACCATCAGGCAACAGCACGGCAGTATACTACCAGTTTCGTTTCGACGGTGTTGGGCACACGAGCCAGACGTAGCAACGTCGCATCATCCACACCTGTAGACGCAATCCACTACCAAAAATATTCGGTAAGTAAATAACGACTTGATTGAACTACATACTCTCTTCGCGCCGGGTCGTCCAGACTGTACACAATTTCTCCTCCATTGTAATAAATACGTTCTTCACTGCGACAAACCCCGGACTTTGAAAGTAAATAAACTTTCAATTATCCCAATATTTTTTACGTAACACAATGTGTGCGCCTAGTGCGGGAAAGTGGTTTCGATTTTAATATGCCGTTGTTTGCAGTTTTCTTTTGTTTTTTTAAAGGATAAAAATGTTACTTTTGTATGAAATTGGTGTAAAATATAATCAAATTAAACGGTATCTGACCAATCTATAGGTTAGCCAAGTGTTTTTTTGATAAATAGTAATTAACGCGAATAATGTTAATATATGCGAAGAACATCGAATAAAGCATTTTAAAAATTCTACGGACTTTGCTGACTTTTAAGAAAAACATTTATGATGGAAAACCAGCGGGAACTTCACCCCTGCCTGATTCGTTTATAAACCCCGAGGAAGTTCCTGGCGTTGTTTACTTCGATTCGAACTCGTAGAACTGTTATATTTTAAAAATGGTTATACTTTTGTAAATACGGTAAAAATACACCTTGTGTAATTATTTTTCTATGAAACGAATTCCCTTTTTTTGATGTTCGACACTCTCCGGTTTTCAATTTTTCGGAACGACGTGAAAGAAGCGAACAGAAATTTTCAAATGCTATGAAATTACTTTCAATTTCAAAAAAAAAAAAAATGTTTGTGGGTATTTTTTTTGTTTTTTTTTTACGTATAATTAATGCCCGTACAGATCGGTTTTTATATCGACATGAGGGAATAAGGTCATCGCAATAGCCTAGTGGCGTGAACTCTTGATTATTAAGATAGTAGTCATGAGTTCGCATTCCTAAGGACGCTAAAAAAATGTTTAAATGATTAGGAGCTTTATAGAGCTCAGAAAGTAGCATGATTGTAGATCACTCAAAAGTATATTTACACCAGAAAATTGTGAAATAAAATTTTTAAAAATACAAAAAAACATCGACCTCAATATTTACTTTTAAAAGTTTATTAAAAATCTACTGAAAAGTAAAAAAAAAAACAATTATTCCATAAATGATAATAAATTTCACAGTAAAATATACACCATATATACCTTATAACTCCTTAGTACCATAAATTGAAATTGCAACAATTAAAAAGAACCATATTAAATGATCGAAACAACATAATCACTCGTTTTCTATCAAGTATTGAAATTTAATGCGGTTTTTAATTGTAATTATCGAGACTCTGAAGTATTATTATTTCAGGACAATAATCGTAATTACCGTAAAATACTTTATCAAACCATTATTTTCTACTTTTTAGCGCGTTTTTACTAAATTTTAAGAGTAAATCTTAAAGTCGATATTTTTATTTCTGGCTAATCGATTAATTTTAAAATAATTTTCAATTAATGTGTTCGTAGTTTTTAATTTTTTTTTGATTAATATTGAAAACCTTTTGCAAATATTGTATAAAGAAAAATGAAAACATTAGTTGACCAAACTTTTTTTTATCCAAAAACAAAATTACGCGTCGTATTGTGTGAGATGAACACACATTTTTGAGTAAAATCAGATAATTATAATTAATAGAAATTTTACATCTTGTGCGTTATAAAATGTGAGTAACGTGGGAATTAAAGTCCGGCCACGGCAATTGAACAATAATTACATCTTATATAAGAGTACGATAGGCAGGGCCGTATTTGGTGGGGGTCCGGGTCCCCCCCGAAATGTCTGCGAAAACATAACTGTCTGGATTAAATGGACCGAAATTCAGAATAAATTTCTTTTCAATTTTTGACAAAAGAAAAGAAAATTAAAATTTTTATGAATTCTATGGAAACGACTAATTTAATTTGTTTTTATTTAGTGTTCAAATATTGCATACACAATAATTGACTACAAGGCTTTAGTGTACCATTTATAAATAAATACCTTTCACGATAACGCACACACACACACACAAACTATAAAAATATTTTCGTACCCCCCCCCCCCCCCCCGGGGGGGGGGGGATTTTGGTCTAGATACGGCTCTGGCGGTAGGATATATACATATATATATATATATAGTTTAAGTCGGCAGTGTTTTCTATATCTTAATAAATTAACATTACAAAAACAAGATCGTAGGAACAAAAATATAAGTGATAACGAATGTTAAACTATCGTCGATCAAATAAAGATTTATTGTAAATTTTTTTAAAAAAGGCGTAATTATATATGTACATAAAATTGTTTTTGGCGCCTGTTTTTCTCAGGAATTAGCGAACCGGTTTTGATGCGGGTTTCACCGGTGTATACTGATTAGTAAGAAGAGTTTTACTGTATAATTCATTTTTTTTTTTTTTTTTTTTTCTATAATTTAACTGATCCCTGTATTTCTGTCGATAAAAAAAAAGAAAGTAAAATTTACCTTCGATAAAAGAAAATAAAAATTTATATAAAATATTTACTATATGAAATATAAATGCTAGATGAAAAAAGATAATTTTTTTATTCATTTCTAAGTAAATAATACGTATTATAATGTAGCTGCAGGTAACGCAGATAGTTATTACATATTTTGAAAATTCACAGCAAAAAGAAATTTAAAATTATTAAAATTTATACCTAAAAATAGTTGTAAAATGGGAATTTAATAATGAATCGAGTGCGTTAAATTCTCGGGACCAATCTAATTAATTTTTGTACAGTGATTAATTTTAAACACCAATTTAAAATTAATTACTGTACAACATAAAAGAAACAATGAGTGAAATAAACGGATATAGTAATTAATTTTTACCGATTTCAAAAAAGAAGAAGGTTATACGCGTTCGTCGCGTATGCTTTTTTTTTCTTTTATTACTAATGTGGACCGATTTTAATGATGCTCTGTTCATCTGAAAGTGCACAAGTTGATATCATGCGAGTATGTCGGTAAATATAAATTTAACTGTCATCAAAAAACGTGAAAAAATATGGTCCATTGGGATAATTTTTTTCATTTATTAATAAAACAGACGCGATTGATCTGAAATATTATTAATGTTAAGCGTAGAATCGTAATTTAAAAAAATCAAAGTATTAATAATTATCACAGATAGATTCGAATAAAGGAAACGAATTTTAAACCGCCATAGCGCCATTTACAAGCTTGTCGCTTTTGGGAAAAGTTGATTTTTAGTAAAACAAAAAATTTAAGTGTTATGCTAAAAATTGTATATATATATATATGTATAAAAAAACACAAAAAAAAAACATTTTTTTAATAAAAATGCACCAAAAAACAAAAACTAATTATTCGATAATAAAAATTTAATAAAAATGCGCTGAAAAGTGAAATATAATTACTCGATAAAAAATAATACGCTACAGTGAATAATACCTTAAGGTGATGTTATGATAGTTCTTATAAATTAATACTTATTAGAGTCGGTACAGAAATCGCAAATTGCGATAATAATTAAAAATCGCATTAAATATTTATCATGTTTCCAATACTCGGATTATGCGTTAGCGGGTGTTATCACCGTTAAAAATACTAGGAGAACAGATAAAAATAGCCGTCAACATTGTTTTTGTTTAATTTTTCTCAATTCATGAAATTTTTTACATTTCCGGACCAACTGCGGTTTTCACAACAGTGAATTTGTAACACTCGATTAAGCTGATCGTTCATAGTGTGGTAATATGTTGGAAACATCAACTTTGAATATGAAATGTATGAAGAAAAGAATTAAAATTGTATTATTATTGTCGCGCCCGTTTTTGAGGGGATTTTATTTTAGTTTCTAGAAGTAATCGTTTGACGATACTTTTTCGAACTCAACCCTATTTTAAGTTCTTAACTCTCTCTAAAGATGTCGCAGCTAAAAATATCGAATCGCTATTTTCGAAACCTAAAGTTTTGACTTATTTTTAATGTTAGTTCAGCTGCTGCAGATAAATCTTTTGACCGGGTAAAACTTGAGTTGGAAATATTGTATTATGTCGAGTTAATATTCCAAATAAATAAATAAAATATGATAAAAAATTAACGTTCCGTAACTGCTTATTCGAAACTAATATAATGTTATTACATTTTCGTTCCATTTAAATTGTTGACAGTGATGTGGGTTTTTTTAAGTTCACTTACTATAAAACAAAAGGATTTTTCTTTTTTTAAAGTGTAGCATAGGGTTTCCATGTTAAAAACCATAGCATACTGATAGTCAAGATTAATTCTTGGGAGCGGCGGGTTACTATAAGTGTAATGATAATGAAGTTGCGTGGTATTTATACAAGCGTATGTATGCCATTATATGAATATTAACGGTTATATATCACTCTACCGCATCAGAAAACGGCATTTTGTTCGACTATAGTTCAATTCAAATTTCACTCCCGCGCATTGAAAGTTCAAAATAGTTATCATTATGCCGGGCGAGAACCCCCTCATGAGAACTGAAATAGTTATTATAAATATATAAAAATCTGAAAAAAATCAAACATTTCAAATAAATATTGATAATTTTTTAGGGTTTTCTTACATAAAAAAAAAAAAAAAAAGAAAAGAAAAAATATGCTCCATATTTTATTTTTTATGACGAGTATAATCAATAACATATGTAATTTTTATTAATGTGTTTATACGGGGTAATTTATTTATGTAAATTATTAATATATAAATCAAAATGATGGAAATTATTAATAGTATGAATATTATAGTGAAAAATGTATTGCTATTTATAAAATAAATATGCCAAGAAAATTTTAAAAATCCCCTCTTTTCAAAATTTTGGGTACGGCCCTGATGCCGGGTTAACAATAGTCTGCGTAGTTGACGAGTCCAAATAAATAAAAAAAAAAAAAAAAAAAAAAAAATACTAAATATATATATATATATATATATATAGATGTGTGTGGGCGCGCGAACGCGCGAGTATGTGCATTATTGATGCCATTTTTACGCCGAGGATAATATGAAAAAAAAAGCATTTTAAAAATAATTTTTTTTTGACGATTACGGTTTTTTATATTTAAAATATTGCATTATATTTTTTGTAATTATATTCAAATATGTAGATAGAAAAAAAAAGGAATAAAACTATCAAATCAGATTAATGTCCTGTTTTGTTTAACATAGACGTTTAATAGAATTTTTATAAATTCATATATTTTTTGTATACAAATTCTTTACAGAAATAATATAAATTTAAGTACTCGTTGACCGAGCTTTGCTCGAATTTATTCTAAATCTGCAAATCAGTCAAAGTATACACAATCATGAATTTCACAAACATTTAAAAATCGAACATTAATACGCACATAATAGGAAATGTTATAATTGCGCAACCCCGTTTTTCAATCTTGAAAAAGTGTATTTTAGTTTGCGTAATATTTAAAATCGTGCCATGTTTCAATATCGTGAATAAATTTATTTCATCACAAAATTTAAATTTTCTATCTAACAGGGTAAGTAAATTTTCATTTACTTTTTATTAAAATCTAAACACAAATTTGTTTATTACTACGAATGCTGTTTTTCTTCATTTCCTAGACCAATCGATTTTTAGATCTTAAGTATTTGTTCATATATTGAAGTATTTTTACGTTACAAAAAATAAAAACACAATATTTATTATCTAGAAATATTATTACAGGTTATCATCAGGGGCGTTGCCAGCCGGTTAGCTAGGGCCCTAGGCAGTTTGGTATTACGCGTGCGAATAAGTTATCACCGTTTTTTTTTTTTTGTAAAAATAAATCTTTTATTTAAATAAAATATAAATCGTAGGTGAATTGTAAGTGAAATAAATGCGACTTTTAAAAGTTTATTATAATTTTAGAAATAATTTCAAATAAATCGAAAATTTTAATTATAAAACATAACCTTCTATGATTCATCTTAGACTTTTTCAATTATTTTTTTGATGAAATTTTCTAGGTCTTCGGAAATGATCTTTCAATGGACACTCATCATTGCAAGACCATTGAGATTACTTTCTATGATTGTACACTTCTTTGCCAAGTTTTAAGCTGCCTCAGGCTGCTGAATGATTTCTCTGCAGTACATGTTGTGACCGGTAGAGTGGCAAAAATCCTTAATGCTTTTCCAGTTTCAGGAAAGATTGTCTCTTTTAATGACTTCGACAATACTGAATTTGGGTTTGGTTTGTCTTGTCCAGCCACAGTTTTTGCAAAGTTCGATTTCGTTTTTCACGTTCGGCAAATCGTAAAAATTTAAGAAGGTTGTACAAACTTTCTTAAGATTTTCCATAGACCTGTGCTTGCACTGGTTGTAATTTAGACAGCGCGAGTGATGCACTGTCGTTTTCCTTAGCAAACCGCTCCTGAGGAAAAGTAATAATTGAGCCTAAGTATGGTATAATAAAAGACCTCTTACAGAATTCCCGACGGTTTCCTGCTGGCTGATTGTTTTTGCGTATCGTTTCTTCGCAATAATTTTGAGCCCAAAACTCTAATAGCAATGGTATCTCTTATAATTTCATCCATATTGTTTACGGGATTTTTACGGTGGCTGTTTAATTTAAAATGTTGTGCTATTTTGGCAATATCCAATGTTATTGATTGATGAACATTTACCGCAGGTTCTTTCCTAGCTGAATACTTGCTTATTGATGCAAGGCACAAAATAAATTAAGCTCTGGAATTGGCGTCATAGAACTGGAATGCTTTATATTCTGGATTGAGTTCAGGTTTCTAAGGCCCCTCCATTATAGGGCAAAAATTATCCATAAAAACTCTGATGGTTTTGTGTTTTTCGCTCCATCTAGTTTCCCAGAGATTGGAAATATTGTTTGGTATTAACTTCCTTCTCGAAAACTGAGTCCCAAAAATATGTAATTATTTCTATGGTTTTTCCTATTGTGTTTCTAATTTCAGGTAGAACATTGAGATCATTTATTACCAAACACTTAGTTTATGTAAAAAGCACTGAAAGAATAGAGCTTTCGTATATTTTTTGCGCAAGATTGCGTGTGCACCATCGCTTATTCCGGTCGTTGTCGAACAGCTGCCGAATCCCAATCTAACGCATTTATCTGGATTAAGTTCTTTTTTTGCTGCCAAAAATCATCAGTAACTTCTGTGCAATAAAATTTTCATCCAAACCTTTTCAAATCCTATAATTACTTCTTGTAATTACCCATACAATCATTTTGATTCTGTGTTTCCGAGACAAAGTTGGTAGGCACATCCTCAAATTTACTTTCTTTGCTCCTTCCTTCTCTCATCACACTATCTCTGCTTGATTCGTCATCATTATTTCTCTTTGAGTTCACTAAAAACCAAATGTACACACTTATTAATATATAATATTTGCAGAATTGAGAAAATTGAAAAAATAGAGGGGAATCTAATATTGAAATTTAACTAAGAATTGTTATACGAGTAAATTAGTTATATCGCAGAATAATAAGGATAGACGTAGTCTAAACTGCCTTTTTTAGAAACTTTTTGGATAGAAATTTTGTCCATTTTTGGAACAATTTGACCTCTAAACACGCTTTTACCCAAAAAATTCCCGATTATTTTAGATGTTGAAATTAGGTTTTTCTTTGAAATACTGCAAAATTTAATTTTTCACTTTTCGTTACAATTAATAATCAGCGCAGGAGGCCTTAATTAGTGAATTTAGAAACAATCGTAAGTATATTATATTTTAGGCATTTGTATAACAATTAAAATGAAGTTAAATAATAAATAAACAGGAAACCTCTGTATTAAACTTTACTTATTCATTGCTGTAAGGAAAATGCGAAGTACGGCAATTAAGTAGACTTCACTTCGCGCGTGGCTCCTTCTTCATTCTTAATATGTGACGACATTAGTTTCTAGGGAGGGGCAACTGCCCCACCCTGGCAACGCCCTAGAAAGTTATCATCTGATAAAACTCTAATAACGACATCCTGTGTATCGTTATGAAAAGCAAATATAAGTATATTTCGTCACGAAATGAACATATTATGCCGTTATCCATAAATCAATTATTTTATACGCTATAGTCGAAATAAGTGTATTGCTCACTTTTTAATAAATCTTAAAAATGCGACGGTCACTTAAACATTGGTCTTTTCACTTTTGTAGTTGCTCGTTTCATTTAATTTTCTCGAAGATAACATCTTAATCAATTGATTTCTAGACTCAAAAAAAAAAAAAAAAAAAAACTCAAATTCATGAACTTCATCAAAATCGTTAGAAATGTTTTCGAGAACCCAATTATACGTATACAACATCCATACAATGTATGTATTTATATTATGTATATACATATATATATATATACAATTTTTACTCGTACAATCGTAACTAGAACAAAGATTTTTTAAATAATTAAATATTTTAGAAAGAACATCATGGTCTATGGTATGAAAAATATGATACCGTTGCGTAATTAAATAATCTATACGTCTGCTAAATACACAATTAATGGTAGCGTTATTTCCAGTAGTGGATATTTTGCTGGATTGTTAAATTTTAAACCAAATAAAATCAACATGATTACATGATTTAAGGTCGATGTTGAAATCAACGGAAGCGCCACAAGAGCAGAACTAATTGTAGCTCATCTGAATCTTGGAAAATTTCAAAAAGTTTTGTACCATATGTCATTCAATTTATATAGAAAAATTGTCTTAAGATATATTATAAACAGAAACTGTTAACGACTCTTTTATCAATAATTACGGTCGATATAGCGCGCACATCACCAAATTCGATTTAAGTAATTTGAGTTCATTAGAGCGTATGTCTTCTTTTTGGAATATTCCAACACCGCTGCCTCTGATATTATTTGACTAGGTTCGCCGTTATTTATCCGGGGCTCAATTAATGCCTTTACTTTAAACTTTAGTAGTTAAGTCGAGAAGCTAAAGACAACCCCAAGTTGGGAATGTTTTAGCTCCGTTAGCGCGAAATCGTGACTACTAAATTGTTTTTCGTGCGAATGTAAACGTTTGAATTCGTCATGTAGTGTTTGATTTTCTCTATCTCGAAAATGATTGAACTTTTGAGACCTGTTGCTTTTATTCTTCACAAATAATCTTTGTAATAATGATGCGGCTCTATTTAACGCAACGTACACCAACTGTTGATCTTGGGATATGGTTGTACACAACGGTATTACACGTATCATCTCTTTGCGACTTCTAAATGGTTATACACGCTGCCGGTAAAGAAAATTGTGTTCGTTTATAAATAATAATTTTATGCGCCAACTGAACGGAAACTGGATGAGTAGCTCTCTAGTATCCCTAATTCTTGATTCTGGATTTGCAGTTATGCGTTTTTGCACCTTAAACGCACTCATCTGCCAATACGGGCATCGCTAATTGATAATCATTATTTATTCGTATCATGTGCGGTTTTCCAACAAGTAAAAAGCGTAATGGAAGACTATTGGTATGCTGGTTTCAATTTGTTTCCCTTTGTTCTAGCGCAACTTACCGTTTTTTCCTTTTCTATTTAATATATGCGTCTTGCGCTAATATGCTATAATGTTATCGTGGTATCGCTCTATGTTAATTTAACACAAAATAAAGCAAAAGTTTTTTAGTTACGGTAGAATTTTTTAGATAATTTAAAGCGAGGTCATTTGTGGACTTTTTTTTTTTTTTGTATGTTAAAATATAAGAATAATATAGTCAATTAAAATAATTATTCTGTAAGAGCTATATAAGAACTAGTGTACCCGTGGATTTAACGGGGTTGGTTGTCGGTGTTTTATTATACACATATAAAGAAGCAAATTGAAAAAGAAAGAAATCTGTCAGTGTACTTCTCTAAGAGATTAACTTGGCTAAAGCGATAGTTTTTAGTTTTTGTCAGTGGGCTTGATGTGTAAAACGCTGGTTGATCTGCTGGTGCCCAGTAATAGTTGAATTCCAATTTGAATCTGTTCGAATTTATGTTGTGTTCGCTAAAGCGCTATCGGTGCTTTTCTGAAACTAGCCGAATCAGTACGAATTTATAAATATATATATGTACATATTAATGACGTCACCTTCATATATGGTGGTCCAAGGCGTGCCTCCACGATGAGGACTGAAGGATCGAGTTTTTATTTGTTTTTTCATTGGAGACAATTTTCACCAATAACACATCCTTATTGTTACCGTTCTAATATAAGTTTTGCAAGAAAAATGATTAATGAATTTTTACAATCTGTGAGAAGGTCGAATGAAAATTTTGAAAAGCTGACAGCGGATGAATTTTTATTACTCGAACGTTTTTGCGTAGATTATATTCTTTCTCTTCGCCCTTTTTTTACGTTATTCGGATGTTGGTAATATCAAAGTTATTCTTCATCAGTGCGTAATGAGTAAATGACGAAAGAAAAATTTTAATTTCTCGTTTTCACGACACGTTATCGATACGGGGGGGGGGGGGGGGGGTCGATTAATGTAGCAAAGAACTGAGCTTTTTTTCCCTTTTTTCCCCGTTTTATAAATGTTAAGGTATGAGAGTGAACCGCAATCGTAATACTGTACGAATAACAGAAGTCATTTAATCCAAGATTTAGCGGTTGAATTCGTTAGAAATGGAAACTTTTTTTTTTTTTTTTCATTTATTTATTGTATTACAAACTGTCCATCTAGGCCATTTAGCAATATTCTTAACTGGGGGAATATCGTGAGCATTAAGGGAGAAGTACCCGACGGTACCTACCCAACTGAATGCGAGAAAAAGATTGGTACATTTTTTTTCTCGAATGGATAGGATTACGTACGTTTTAAAATTTATTTGACTTGAAAATAACTGAATAAAAAGTAATTTGAAATATTAACGGAATCGTACAATAATTCGTCTTCGTTTACACAGAGAGTATTGTTAACGACAGCTGGTTTCTATTGGAGTTTTAGCGGTAATGTAGTACGAAAAGTATTTATTTACTTTTTCGTTCTCGCTATTATTATTGTTATTGCCGACATTTCCTAATATTCTGAACAATATAAACATTATTTGGCGAACAACGATAATTTTCGATTGCTAGTTCGCAATTGTAAGTATCTGCATGTCCGTACATTTCTCGTGGTTATTTTATCGACATTTTTTTTTTTTTTTATCACTTATAATAAGACATGAATTATTTACATTTTTTATTAATTTTCACGACAGTGATTCAGATTGTTTTCGATTCCTTTTAATTTTCGCATCTGTTTGATTCATTCTTTTAGTGTTTCGCATTCATTACCTAAATTATTCACATACATCACATTTCCGTCAGCTGGTATCGATTACGTCACTGTTTTGTTTTTAAAGTTGCTCGGTCTATTATCTTTTTTCCCTAGTATACATACATATATATATATATATATATATATATATATGTGTGTGTGTACATAGTAATATCACACATTATGTAATTTATAACAAGTTTGTGTCTACACTAGCGTTACATGTAACACAGTAGCCTAGTGTACACTACCTCTATCTGTACAGTTAGAATATACGAATAGGTAGCCGCCTACGCTCAGATCCATCTTAATTACGATAATGCATTTTTTTTTTTTTTTTTTTTTTTATTATAACTCTAGTCTAATCAAAACAATAAGTTCTAGGTCTGCTTCACATATATTGTATCCTTTTTTTTTTTTTTTTTTTTTGTTTTGTTTTAATTACTATTATTGGAATTGTTCTTCTTGGTACCGTTGTTACTTTTTCCGGATCCGTGGAAAACGCAGTTTCCTTCATGCTCTTATTCATTTGTTTCTTCAAATTGGAGTATTAAATGATTTTCTAATGCAACGTTGTCGCTAATAAAAAAACAATATATAAGAACAGGATTATTGTCAAAACTGAAAACTCAGATGGAATTTGACAAAGAAATTAAACAAAAGATTTCCCCATCAAAGGAGAAATTGAATATTACTTTCTACAAAAAAATTAATAAGAACACTGTCATCATTAACACTAATAGTAAGGATGACTCGAAGAAGTTAAAAACCCTGATTTCTGACAGAATCAAACACACAAAAGTACATGATGAGAAATTGCTAGATCCAACGGTAGTGATCTTTCGCACAAATAACATCTGCGAGGATGATGTTAAAGATTACTTCATCGACACTTTCAATGAGGTACCCGTTACCGTTACTAAGGTATCGAATCAACGGGCAAGCAGGATTTACGTGAGGCTTAGTCCTCAAAGTTATAAACGTCTACCCGAAGATCGGCATATCCGAATTAAGTGTGAATCGCTAGCCTTCGCAGATTCTACCTCACCCCGTTGTTATTGCAGAAAGTGCTGCAGGTACGGGGCACATGGAGAAATTCTGCAGGACTGAAGAAGCGTATCTGAGTTTCGTCAATAAACACAAGGAGAATACATGCGTAAACTGTTTATACTACAACATTTGTAAACATTGTAATTTTAAAGACATATATGATAATCTAGCTGATTCCTCTGTAGTAGGCAAGTGCATAAGTAGCATTGACCATGCTACCTCTAACAAGAATTGCCCCCACTTCACCAAGGCGGTCGAAAATCTAAGGTCCAGGACAGACTTTGGATATTAAATTAAATTATTTAAACGTAGATAACTGCTATGCTTGTCAGCTCCCTTTTTATTACGGGCATTCTAGATTCTAACAGTGACCTTGGGGTAATTGCTGAACCATATTTATATAAAGGTGCTCCCTCTATCTCTAATCAATTCATATCATACTATAATAACAGAATAGCACTTATCATAAAAAACAATATCCAACATAGATTACTGTTAAATCGCAATAATATCACAGTTTTGACAATTAAAAATTATATATTCGTTGCCTGTTACTTATCCCCAAATAAACCCAGGCTCCCACATCTAGATCAAATGGATCGTATAATAAAATCAAATCACCAGTTTGCCCCTGTCCTCATTGGAGACTTTAATATAAGGTTGCCATGTATGGAGGATAGGGTGCCAAATAATAGCAATGCTATAGAATTTTCTGAATTTCTGCTGTCTAATGATCTAGTCATTAAAAACAGCAAACAACTCACGTTTATTAATTACAATGGAAAGAGCATCATCGATTATCTCATCGTACATAGCAGAATTCAACAATTCCGTTACCTTCTCAATAAGACACTTTGACCTAACTCCACACCGTAATATAACTTCCATTATGTCTTTCAATATTCCTAAACCCAAAACAAATATGTTTAGGAGACTAGATCTTAATCTATTCTCAAAAAACATTAATTATACTTATATTAATACTCTTCAACGTGACATTGATGCTTGTACTAGTGCTACTGATTTGAACTAAAAAATTTCTAAAATTAACGACTATTTATCCAAGATAGCCAAAATGTCACAAGCTGAGGTCTCCGCTCCAGTAGTGGACTGGTGGAACCCAGAGCTGCAACGACTTAAAAACAAAATTGATAATGTGCGCAAAAAGAAAAACAAATGCAAAAATAAGGTCAAATCATTTTTTTTTGGATGCCACACTTAGGGCTTTAAATAAGGAATATAAACTTTCAATTGCAAAGTCAAAACTACACGCCTGGCGTCTACTCATCCAGAATAGTACGGCCTGGGGCCGTCCATATAAATATATATTCAATAAACACAAACAGCATACAATTCCTGACATTATTGACAACAATACCATTATATCAGACAATTCTGAAAAATGTAAAACTTTTCTTGATAACCTTTTCCCTAAAGTTGTGGATAATCAGCTCTCCCCAAGTTCCACCATTGGCGCTGAAGTTCCTTCGACTAACTCTAGTGACATTACAGTAATAGTCCAAAAATTAATCGATAAAAAAGCACCTTCATATGATAAAATAAATAATAAAATCGTCAAATTCTTAAATCTAAATTTTCCTAATTTATTATGTTTAATAATAAATAAGTGTTCACTCTTTCAAGTCTTTCCGGACTGCTGGAAAGTGGCTAAAATTAAGCTGCTTCCCAAGCCTGGAAAAGACCTCAACACCCTCTTAGGCTACCGTCCAATATCATTATTAAATTCCATCGGAAAAGTGCATGAGAGGGTAATTAATGAAATCCTATTAAGAGAAGCTGATAGCAGGAGTATTTTCCACCAGAATCAGTTTGGTTTCAGGAGAGGGCTCTCTACCGAGGATGCCCTCTACAAGCTGGTCTCTGACATTAAGTCTCAAAGGAAAGCTGGCCACTCTGTGGTTGTCATCTCCTTTGACATCAAGGGAGCCTTCGACAACTGCAGGTGGTCTGCTATTATTTAAAATTCTCAAGAATTTTTAAGTAAACCCTTATATCATTAATACAATCATCAACTACTTCGAAAATAGATATGCCGTCCTGGACATCAATGATTCCATCGCCAGCAGGAGACTGGAGTGTGGGGTTTCCCAGGGTTCTGTCCTCGGACCCACACTTTGGAATATTCTATATTCTAGAATACACTACCTTATGGATGAATTCATGTCCTTTTCGAACAAAAAATATGAATTAGTGTCTTGCGCTGACGACTTATGTATTTTGTTCAGTATTGATAGGTACTATGACTTC
The DNA here is from genome assembly GCA_039619475.1 of Icerya purchasi. Lineage (NCBI taxonomy): Eukaryota > Metazoa > Arthropoda > Insecta > Hemiptera > Monophlebidae > Icerya > Icerya purchasi. The sequence goes on along the minus strand of CM077115.1, from coordinate 73,206,465 downwards.
AAACTAATTGAGGTTGTTTGTCAATACCTAGAACAAGTCGTTAACAATTTAGGCTTAACATTCTTTGTCGCGAAATGCCAATTTATAGTATTTGGTGATCAGAGAATTGTTCAAAAAATTGGATCTCTCAATCTCATCTCTAGTCAGCCCATTCCGCACACCAGGCAATTAAAGTACCTTGGTATAATCATTGATTATCGGCTCACATTTCTACCGCATATTGAATACTTATACAAGAAATGCGATAACGTTTACAATAAGCTTAGAAGACTCCAGCCTAACACCTTTGGCCTTAAATATGGGGAGAGGGTCATCTTGTATAAGGGTCTGATTCAGTCCCTTTACAGGTATGGATCTATAATTTATATAAATAACAAAACCTTAAATGCTGTTGGCAAACACCAGAGGAAATTTCTTCTACATATTTCCTCTTTGTACAGAACCTGCCCTACGTCTGCTGCTAATGTCATATCAAACATTCTTCCACTGGATCTTTTTGTCACGGGTGCCTCCATCATCTCGGAATACAGGGTTGTTGGAGATATATCCCGTGTTGAGGATATCCAATACCTAGATACCGATCTTTCCAGTTTGGGTTTTTTCCCGAATCTAAAAATTCTTAAAAACCATATTAATGGCACACTTCTTGCAATATGGCAGCAGCGGTGGGACAGTTGTCGAACTGGAAGGAAGACATACATGTTCTTCCCGAAAGTTTTTGACAGATCAAAATTAAAAAATTTAAACATTAATTTTTACAATGAGGAGGTGCTCTCGAGTCACCGAAAGTTTGGCTCCTACTTACATAGGTTCCGTCTTTCTGGTGGCCCTGGGTGCACCATGTGCACCTCTAGTGTTGAAGATAACATTGAACATCTTTTTTACTGTTCCAGATTTGAGGATCTTAGATCCAAATATAACATTAATAGCTCCCAATCTTTAATTATCACTAGAGATAATAATTCTGTAAATCTCCTGTTGTATATGGAGTCTGCGATTCGCAGGAAGTTGTTCATAAACGGAAACTAATACACTATTAACTCCCTAAACTCAAATTCAATCGTGAAACCGCAAATGTAGCATTTTGTTTTTCTATCTTATGCACTTCCTGTAAATATCCAAAAATAATTAAATCATTGCTCATAATATTTTTAAGTTATTTTAAGTTATACTTTAAAAAACTCATCTATCAACACACACGCTTGGTGAGTGAAGGGACTATGTTTCTCATTCTTTTACCACCTTAGTTTAAGTACATTTTGCAGGAAACTACCACACACAAGATTCTATGTTTATTAATACGTTATTTTAGCTAAACACGCATACGTACACACTCCTAATTTAAGAAAGCTAGTTCCCTGCACCTTTATACACATATTTTTTCTCTCTAAATACACCATTAAAAAAAAAAAAAAAAAAAAGATTTTCTAATGCGCACCGAATTTCTTCCATAATTTCTGCCTGCTCCTCTTTAGCGACATATGACCTAGCAGTTTTATACTTTGATTGTACCTTGTATCCAATGGCTTTGGGTGTTTTTTAAATATTCTGACATTTCTCGAGTTTCTGTTTACTCTTAGCTGTTCGATCATACGCACCTGCCTTTTTTTTTGCCTTTTAGCAATTGCGTGTCCGACTATTATTTTAATTGACCGTTCTTGTTTGTCTTGGCAGCATGTGCTGATGAGTAATTTGGGAAATTTCGATTTCCTAATGTCTAACTTTTGATTTTTTTTTCCCCTTCAAAGTCATGCTTTTTTGCAACATTTCTGCTTTTTTTTTCACTAATCGTGTTAGATTGTGGATAATGCGGACTAGTGGTTACCGTTGGGAAGTCTAGTATTTTGACAGATTCTTTCAAACGCCAAAGTCGTTTTCTGATTCATTTCTGTAGAGTTCATATTATTGATGTTGATTATTTCAATCCAGTGACTAATGTAATCTCCATCATAATTCGGTAATTTTCTCCTCCATAATAAGTTATGCCAATTTTCTCAAATGGTGGTAATTCCGTGTACTTTATATAGCTCTATTTCCCACAGGTTCTACACTTGTGTGTGTATAAAATTCTCTTTATATTCTAAGTCATCCCAGGCAATAGCAGTTTTGTCAAACTCGGATTTTTATTTCTTTCTACTCCCATGTTTATGTAACAGTTGGAACATGATTAATAATCTATAGTGAATAATAATAATTCTATTATTAAAATACCTTCGTAATTTGTTCACTTCTATAGCTGTTTGCTATTTTCATTTTTAATTTTTTTTTTTCGATTACTTGGCCGATTGCTTTGAAGAATTAGCTGCATCAAACTGTGACCTGTAGCTAAGTATTTTCTCACTTTCTATTAAAACAAATTGGTTCATCTTCAACATTCTGTTTGATGTATGATTTTGACTTGAAGTTATATCTCAGCTTGTAGCAGACTTCATTCGTCGAAATGAGCACCGTTGGAATTGACGCATTTTTGCCAACGAGAAACAAGTTTATTTATTCCCCCGTAACGTAGAATTCCGGAGTTCTGGAGCAGACAAGATGTGCGAAAATGTTGTTTTTTATTGCTTTATCTTACTTCTTGAAGCATTTCGCACCTTCCAAAAGTGGTCAGGTGCATGAAAAAGTAGTAGTTGGTTGGCGAGAGGTCCGGCGAGTATGGTGGATGAAGCAGTGCCGTGGCTCAATTCGTTCAACTTATGCGGTTGAGCGTTATCGTGGAGAACGACTGACCTTTTTCGGTTGACCAATGCCGGTCACATGCGCTAAAGTTTCTGGTCATTTCGCGCCGATTTCTCCTGATAGTGCTTCTCTAGACTATGATGGTTTCGCCCGGATTCAGAAAGTTGTGATGAATAGGACTGTCTGCGGCAGACCACCAAACAGTTACCGTAATTTTCTTTCGGTGCAAATTTGGTTTTCGGAAATATCGAAGAGCTGGTTTTCAATGAGCCGAACATGGTCTGTTGTCGTGTAAGATCCATTTCTCGTCATTCGGTCGAGAAACGGGTCGTCTTTGTTACGCTGCACGACGATATTTCAATGCTAAAACTTTCTACTTTTCGTTCAATTCGTGTGTGGCACCCGTTTGTCGAGCTTTTTCGTTTTTCTAACTTGTTCCAGTCGGTGCTCCAGAACTTCAGATGAGTCATGCCTAATTCATCTACAAGCTTTCTACTCGTTGTGTGAGTCTGCTTAAACTAAAATGCCATCAACTGGTTATTGTCAATTGCCAATGCTCATCCACGACACCCTCTCGATCTTCACTCTGCGAGCCGTTTCAGTTGCTTCCGTACCCGGTAGTTTGAATTCGTTTTCCCATCTTGGATTAAATTGTCTAGATAAAAAATTTATAAATGCGCGATGATTGTTATCAAAAACTATAGAGCGCAGTCTGCGCTTTTAAACGATACATTAGCACATTTATTTAATATTTATTGAATATTTATTTCCATATAAGGTAGCAAGAATTGGAAATAAAAAAAAAAAACGACACATTATTTTTTTACCAACTTAATATTTATGCTGCTCAATGTTGTTATAATTGATTTCAATTGTATTTTGATTTGTATCAGATAACACTTACACGTATAAAATACCTTCACCATCGTCAGCTAAATTAATCGCTTTCAAGTACACAACTTGAATGCTCGTTGAAGAAAGAGTTTCCAATTATAGCGATGCCATTATTAAAATTTACTGACTTTGGCGGTTTAAAACCACTTTCTATTACATTTAACGTTTATCAATCGCGTCGTGTAATAAGTTACTCATTAATGTATCATTATGTAATTTACAATAAATAACTTCTAAAAACTACAATAATCTAACAATATCCATCTTGATTACAATATTTTACATATAAATCAAAATTCGATCAAAACAATTCTGCTTCACGCTAACATATTATATATTGCAACATACATATATATTCTTTCAAAACGATAATCTTTCTTTTTATTTCGAGTTGTTTTTAATTATTTCTCTTTCTCCCTCTCTCTCTCTACACATATATTCATGTATCTATGTATATATTAATTACAACGTAATTCTTAGGCTACCCCCCCCCCCATTAGAAAAAGTGTCCCAACTTTATGTAACGCAAAATGTCCCAATTTTATGTAGCGTTTGTTATATTTTATAGGATTTTTGTTATTGTTATTTAAAAAATGTCACAATTTTATGTAACGAAAAATGTAACGAAACAATGTCTTAATTTTATATTATAATGAAAGTTAAATGCCCTAAGGATAGGATTTTTGTGATTATGTTATTATTTTTGTGTTGATGCCAGTAAGAATTACGTTGTAAATTTTGATAATTTTATACAAAGTATAGAAAAGAAAGGGACAGAAATGAAAACAAAAAGGGTCGAGGGGCACAGCCCCTTGCGAGGTCAAAATGACCGAGTTTATATATATATATTACAACGTAATTCTTATGCCGACCCCCATTAGAAAAAGTGTTCCAATTCTGTGTAACGAAAAAATGTCCCAATTTTATGTAACGTTTGTTATATTTTAATTTTTACCGACTTCCAAAAAGAAGGAGGTTATACGTTCGTCGCGTATGTTTTTTTTTTTTATATTTATTCGCGCATAACTCATATTTATATAAACCGATTTAAAATTACGTTGTAAATTGTGATAATTTTATACTAAGTATAGAAGAGAAAGAGGTAGAAATGTAAACAAGGGGGTCAAGGGGCACAGCCCCTTTTGAGGCCAAAATGGCCGAGTTTCTATATATATATATATATATATATATATATGTATATATAGTATGCATATTATTGTTACTTGTTAAATTTATTTATTTTTTATAATCCTCTTTCGGGTTCACCATAATTTCCGTTGTGATTAATTTTAAAATATTTGTTATCAGATATAACAACCAAAGCACAAATCGAGTTTCCTCTTATCGTCAATACTAGCGGATGTTTTATCAGTTCAGTCCAGACTATTTTACAATGATTTTACTGGGGAATAGTTGCGAAACCTTAAATTACAAGCAGTTTTGTTATTTATTGGAAGTTAAACTAGCGTTGCGCAACGACTAATTTCGAAATTTCGTCTTATTTCAATCTCCGCTTACCTAAATTCATTTAGCGGAAAATTCGTTTCACATAGAAAAAGACACGCGTGATTTGAGCAACAATTTTGGTTTTGATTCCCAAGAAAGGAGAAATATTGTTAATTCCCCCCCCCCCCCCCTCCCTTTTTTTTGAAGTGCATGTATAGCTTGCGGTAGAAGAAATTTGATTAAATAGAGAAAATACAAAGTATTTATTATTAAGATGGCGTTATGTTATCATTTTTCATGTTTTTACAAGCTTATCTCATTTTTTCTTTCCTTTTTATACGAATTAAATCGAGCGCATAGACTTTACCGTTAATTCTTTGATCAACGTATTTTTGCTAATTATTTCATGTCATAATGAGGGTCAATTTAAATGCCCGTATTTTTATGCTTCAGCGCCGTTGTTGAAATTGTAGTCGCAAATCAAATAAATTCGCATGCTTGAATTTATCGATTTTTGTTTATGTAAAGTGCAGTTATAACCCCAGTCGAATGTATTCTGACCGATAAAGGCCGCAGTGTAACTTTTTCGATTACACACTTAGCTATCATAAAATCCGGGAACTTTACGACCCGTACAAAAACAATATTTTTGAAAATTTTTTTTTTTTTTTTTTTTTTGTTTTTAATTAAAACTTATTTCGTTGTTTAGTTTTTTTTCTAACATTAGATTAAATGTACCTTGTAGCTCAAGGAACTGAAATTTCGTTTAATTTTACATCGTGATTATTAATTTTTATGAAATATCTAAATTAATTTTTTCACATTTTCTGTAATTACTGAAAACCCGTCGGACCAGATTTGCTCAAAATCCAGCGGTTGCGACTTCACATCAATACCTACCGATTGATAAATAAATTCGATCTCATTTGTTCAAGCGTAAATGAGTGGCAAAATTCCATCTACAGTCAGTTTACAAAAACACATACGTACGTGTTCGTTAGTTTAAAACCCGATAGTTTCGCATTTTCCATACGCGAAAACACATTGTAAAATCTTCAATTTCAATTTTTTTACAACAGTAAGTTTTGGAAAGTTAAAAAAAGGAAAGAGTAAAAACGATGCGGGTATATTATCAGCAAAATTAGAACCGTTCTAATAACATAGATAACAAAATTCGAAAGCAGCTTATTCGGTGGATTATTTCCTTTTTGCATTTTCCGATAAGTGAAAAAGTTTAAGTTTATTGCATTTATTTACTTTTAATTTGATTCCGCGTTCTTTTGTTTATTTAAAATTCTTTGAGATACAACACATTTATCACGAAAGAAAAACGCAAAATTGTAAGTTTTTTTTTTCCCTCCGGAGTTCATAGAAACGACACACATTGTATCCTCTCCTATACAGATAATATAAATCACCCTGGATCCTTGCAGTTATTGGGTTTTCACAAACTCCGCGATATATTAGATGTCAGTGAATTTATAACGAGCAGTATTCGCTGGTAATGGTGTTTATACATAATGCCACCTAATTCCGCATCTAGATATGTACAACCATCATTCAATCGGACCGCGCGCACCAAGTTCTCGATTTGATAGGAGTAGTCTTCTGGTGCTCTGTCGCCAGCTGCGATGGATTTTGCTCCGTCAGTGTACACATGCGTGTAGTCTTTATATCTCTTTATGGTCACTAATACGGTTTGCCGCATATTCTCACACTGTGGATGTCTAAACGATAAATAGGTCGATATATACGTCAAAAGACTCGCAGGGTGATATCAGCGTTGCATAACTCAGAGAGGGATTTCGGGATGGACCTTATATTATAGTTTAATAATGTTCTAAGAACTCCCGGCACGTAGTCGCTGTAAAAAATGGGATTATACCGCGAGTATTCCTTACTGCATGGAAAGGGTTTGTCACAACTTAGTAGATGGCTCAGATACACAAGTAAGTATAATACTTTCTATAATAGGATAACGGAGGACATTCTGCCAGCGCACATAGACTTAGAAAAGGTGAGGAAGGGTGTACTGAGAGGACAGATCGAAGCGCGAAATGGTGGATCATATTTAAGGGTTTTAATGTGAGTTTACTAGCTGCGGAGTGCATCTGATGCTCTTAATTGATTCTTGAAAGGATTAACGATTTATATACATATATATATATATACATTAAAGAGAATCTTTGGATTTATATTTCATTTAGAGCTAAATAAATATTTTGTAATTGGGGGGAGTTTGATACATTTTTGCTCTACTTCAGCTACATGGTAACGTCAGGATAATTTGGAATCAAATAATAGTACTCGAACTTTTGTATTAACCGTTACTGGAGAATTTTTAAAATTCAAACTAATACATTGGCGGATGATAGACGCCCTTTATAGAATTTTATACATAAAGATTTGGATGTTGAAAAATCTAAACCATTGTTGTCACACCATTGTTGTAAGTGATCAATAGTATTTTGCAGGATATTTGGTGTATTGTATGGAAAGTTAGATGATATTGAGGTCATCAATGTATAGACGAGCAGTATCAGACGGAAAATGCAGTTTGTTGCGTCATTGATATATAGCATAAACAGGGTTGCACTGAGTGCAGCGGTCTGTGAAACACCGTTCTCAATTTGAACTAGTGTTGCTGGCGACGTGCCTATCCGCACCTGGAACTTGCAGTTTCTTTAGAAACTGCATAGATAGTTTTCCATGTTACCAGTTATACCAGCCGACTATATCTTTATCATAAGTTCGTGACGTCAGAAGCGATCAAACCGATTTTTCTAGGTCAAAAAAAACAGCATAAAGAAGCTGTTTATTCTGGTATGCTGATGGCATCTACCTCCGCGAGCTAAGCAGGTGATCAATAGCAGATCTTGTTTTACATTCTCTGGCTCGTGTTGAGGAAAGAAGATTGTTTTGTGGAGAAATAAAAGGCGTCTATTAACCATTTTCTCCAACAAAATCTTTGATAGGACACTTAGGAGAGATATAGGTCTATAGCTGTCTGAAAGGAAAGGACTTTTACCGGATTTTAATATAGTAATTACCGTAGCTGATTTATAGTTTTCCGGAATTGTGTCAGATTTCCATATTTGGTTTTTTGAACATATAAGTATGTACGGAATCTGGGTGCCGTATTAGGAGTATGGAGATGGAGTTGGAAATTTAGCTTTGAGATTGTGAAGTCAGTATTGTGCTATGCAACAGGGTTTTGTGAGAAGGATATTTACTATTGTTCAGCGCGAGATTTTTTGGTGAGGAAGGTAGTTGAGTACTTTGACGAAAAAGACTGATTTACAAAGTAACGAGCAAATGCCGTTTTAGTTGCTTCACAAGGATCTAAAATAATTTTGCCATCTACCAGAAACGATGCAGGAGGAGACATGCGCTTGAAGTGCCATTAAGGGATTTTATTTTGGACCGCATAGTATGACTTAATGTTGACTGGGAAATGGAGGAGATGAAATTGTGCCATGATTCATATTTTTTGGTTCGTATGAGGAAGCGTGCGACTGCGCGCGCTCTTTTAAAATTAATTAGGTCAGGTATCCGACCTTGACCGTTTGTTCTTTCTCGAGGCTCCTTTACATTGTTGAATCGCCGAAACGATTTCTTTATACCACTACTACGGCACCCTTCGGGTGTGAGTGATGTTCCTCGATTTAGGTATTGTTGCTCCTGCAGCCTTGAAAATTGCCTGCATGATTGTCCAAAACGTCATCGTACGGTTTATCTGGCTCACTGACTGCGCGTATGTATGAGTTCCAGTCTCCTTTGTGGAAGAGGAAATGCGGGGCTTGTGTTATCTCTTTAGGTATTCCTATAACCTCTATAAATATAGGCAAATGATCGCTAAAGCACAGATAATCTAATAATGTTAAGACTAGGATAGATAGAAGGGAAGACCAATGGCAGATCTAACGTATAAAAGGTGTTGTATGATAAATTAAAATGTGTGTAAGTGGGAGTAGGTAAGGTTGTTAGTTAATATAATTTCGTTGATTATATGACCGTGCCTATTGGTAAATGATGCTGCCCAGAGAGGCGAATGGGCATTAAAATCAAGTATAATTACCGGTGCATTAAGTTGGATTAGTACAGATTGAAGTTCATTGTGACTAGCGAGAGCGTTTGACGGCAAATAGCTATATTGCATTTGGTTATACTGCAGTAGGATGAATGGGACAGATGTACACTGTGTCACTAGCACTATCTGTAATGCGGTATTGATGTCTACAGGTGTTGCTGGAATCGACGAGTGGACCTGGGTCGTCACTTCTCCATTCCGTGCTATCATGTCTGAATGTAGTGTAATCTTGTATTTGCGAATTGTCGGAAGGTGTTAGGTGTGTTTCCTGGTGACACACGATTGCAGGGGAGTGGGACGATATTTTTAATTATGATAAAAATGTTAACAATGTGTAAGAACAACAAATACAGGGACGATATTTGTTGCTTTAGTTCGCTATTATTGTTGTAGAAACCCCTGCAATCGTACTATCACAAATGATGGTGGTTTCCTAATCTGTTTAATTCGTCTTTCCATCTACCCTTTTGATGACCAATTTTCCGATTATAATGCGATAGGTACCAAAAAATGGGTCTATGGGTTCAACAGTCGTCTTTTAATTTTGTTATGTGACCGACCCATTCTCATTTTTCACTTTTTACGTCAATGTTATTCTTTAAGAGCTGTTTTATTATTTTTAGTTTGAATCTTTTTTCTTAACATTGAGCCAATTGATCTTTCTAATGCGTTCTGAGTTAACTTGAGCTGATTAATAATTGTTGTGTTTAGTGTCCACGTTTGACAACCATCCAGCAGGTGTAAAATGAAATGGTGAAAATCTGACTTTTTCGATAGTAGTTAAAACTTAAAAGGGACTTCAAATATTTCTATTTATTTATTTTTATATTTTTAAGTTTGGTCAACTCTGATGTTTCCATTAATTTTTTCTGTCACATTTATTAATTTTTTACTTTGTAATGCATTTTTACTAAATTCTTTTAGAGTAAATCTTGAAGCTGGTATTTTTTGTTTAAAGAAACATTTTATAAAATTCTACAGTAATCTTTCTGCCAAAATTGACATCGAAATTTACACTTTATGGAAGCTTTTTCAAAACGATTGTCGAAGAAGAAGAAAAGAAAATAAGCGGAAACGAATAAAATGCATTATCCGAAAAAGCGGAATGAGAACATTATCGTGTCTCATTCTGTCATTAGGGACTGTGGAGTCCTCGAATAATATCCGCTGCTCAAAAGCAAGTTACATTAAACTTTTGGATTTTGAGGTGAGTTTTCCGATCAACTCGGAGATAATTCAAAGGTCCATCTTACAGAAGGTGGCCTGGCGGTTGGGGATTTTGTCGAATTCTTGCACGAGACATTCAATTTAGATCCGAACAACAGCTCGCTTTCATTGCCCGCTATTACCTGCCTATTATTATTCTGTATGTTTATGTTTACATATTCGCAAAACAAAAATTACATTTGGTACTTCAATTGCTCCACAAGAAACCTGCTTGACTATCATGCAGTCCCAATCCATTTCTGCGGGATAGTTTTATTTTATAATTAAAAGTTAACTGACTTTAATGGCTTCCCATTCGGTGAATATTATTAAGATTGGTTAAATCGCGTTCTGATTCTGAGCATTTGTATTGATAATGTACGAGTTCTTAATGCGAAAAACGAGAATAAAACATGTTCGTGATATTTAAATGTTTTTTTTTTTTTTTTATTAAAGAAGGGGGAATTCTTCTCTTCAATTTAACGCGATCTTGTACGCGGTTAAAATTTTTTTCTTCATAATCTTCTCTATTGTTTATACTCGTTACGTCGTCCGACGATAAGCAGCTATCGTTCTCTTCATTTCCCTCTCCTCGACTACTCTCTTGCCTGCGACTCCGCAGTATCATCACCCGCTCATCATTCATTTCAAGGTCACTTTATTTGTTCTTTCTTCTTCCTAATGTTTTACCTTTCCCGTCTTATCACTTTATCTTTCCCCCTTTTATCATCGGTCATCCGATGCTAACAAGAAAGGTAAAAAAAAAACCATTTTTCTGTTAATGTGTTCTCTCGGCTAATAAAAGAGATTACGCGAATGAAAATTACACCGAGCAATCCCAGTAGTTAAAATATTGGACAGTCAAATTAGAGGTTATCGCTAGTCCAAGATCGAAATACAGTTTATTAGATGATATAAAAACGGCTGAAGAAAGGTGTTTACTATCCTGTGGTTTAATAGAGCCCTGTAACTTTTGACAGATTTCTAGACGTACCCAAGGAAGAAATAAAAAAAACTTAATAGAATATTGGATAAATTATCAAGGATGATGGGAAATTCGTCGAAATGATCCTGAACTGCATCCCGGTTACAATAACGATTAATGTACCGTTAGTTGAAGTAAAATTTATGAAACACAAAGAGAAAATGACAAGTTACACTGCGCTATTACGGCTACTAGATCAGAGGAACGACGAATGTATGTAAATAACTGAGATTTTCTTTCCTTACCTTTTGTTTCTGGGTAAAGGTCCTTAGTTGACGAGCCCCCCCTGAAAAAAAAAAAAAAAAAAAAAAAAATTTTTTCCACGGGAGATAATTGAGTTAAAATTTTGTCTGACTTTTGTTCTCGCTTGATTAAGAAAAGTTTTTTCCGTTTTTTTCTGTTAATCTCACGCATTTCTGAATAGCGTTTATGCGCTTAACACAAAAAGCTGTTCTAAGTAAATTCAATAGAGAGGGTCGAACACGCTAGATTATACAGAATATAGGAAATATCAGGCAAAAAAAAAGGGTGTGAAAAAAATGAAAAAAGCCGAATGGGAAAAATACTGTGTATCGAACCGAGATTAAATATAAAAGAGATGTGGCGAAAAATTAATTCTTTTAACAATCTCAGAGCTAAAATTAAAACACAAGTACAAATAATAACTGGATAGATGATTTTGTAAAACAACGTTATCATAAGCCTGCCTTTTTGTTTTCTTTTACTCTTGTTCTAATATCATCACAATCTACAACGTCATCTCCTATTATAGATTTTGTATAGCATTATAATGACGTAATTGTTAGTAACCATAACTTTTCATCAAATTCACCAATAACGTCATTGCAGTTTTACTACTTAGACAATATATATTTTAGATGATTTTTTGGATGGTGCTCTCCCGGTATACTCGTCTCATTTAGAAGTTGTTGTGTCCAAGATAACTGGCGGGGCGGCTAGTCGATTGTTCCAGTTTGAGTTAGTTCCGGGCGTCAGATATTTTCTCCAGCAAAAAACGGTAATTATAATAAACCCCTGGTTCATATGTATATGTTTACTTCGGCAACACGCGAAAAAGTCTGTGCTGGACAAACAAAATGTTCGTTTAATATAAGGCACAATGCTATTAATCACAAATAAATAGAAAAATCGACAGTTGCTGAGCATTTCACTGAAACAAAACATAATATTACTTATGACAATTAAAAAGTTATCAGTATAGTAAAAATTATTTACGATTAACTACTGCAGAAAAATATTACATTAATAAATTTAAATATGAAATTACGAACGTACACTGAGAATAATCCACTGCATACGGTTAAATTATAATGAAATTAAGATCGATATTTATCTAGATTATAATATTTAAGTTAACTAAATCAAAAGCCAAATAAAAAGTTTTGTTCGTAATTAATTAATTAACATCTTGATAATGACGGTAGTAGTACTGTTCGTCGAAACTAGTCGATGTTTTTGTTTTTTAATAATTTTTAAGATATTTTGTGTATTACTTATGTTCGACATAATAATAATTATTTACTTTTTTTTAAAAATATTGTTATGACTGAGGGTTGGTCCTCAGGTCCCTGTTCCCGGGAAGCCAATTTTTCGATTCGATCTTTTTTTTTTTATTTCGGGTTCCTGTTCTGGGAGCCTATGGACCCAGGGAACTCCTCTTCCTTTGCTATTCTACTAAACTTTCGATAACAAACAAAAATATAAGAAAACGGGCGCCAGGGGCAAATCACGGCTTGCCACGACCGGAAAAGCTCCGCTGGGCAGAGCACTAGGCCTTTTCAAAAAAAAAAATAACTTTACAAAAAAAATAACTTTACAAAAAAAATAACTTTACAAAAAAAATAACTTCACAAAAAAAATAAATCGATCACAAAACTTCGCGAACCTGATTAAGAACAGCGGTTATGTCTCCGCGACGGCGATGCCACCAGCGCCGATCACATGTCCAATAACGAAATTTCCAATTGAGAAACATGTATATTGCAAATAATTTTAAAAAAAAACAAAACGCGTACAGTTACAGCGCGACTAGATACATTTGGCAAAAGGAACAAAAAATTATCATCATCATCATCTGTGTGTCAGCCTTGCGGCTGGTTCGCACCAGGCACCAATCGTCTCCAGGCTAGCCTATCCATCGCCCCCTTCTTTAATTCGGAGTATGATGACATTCCAGTCTCCTTCAGTACAGTATCCAGGAAAGTTATTCGAGGACGCCCGCTCGTCTTTTTCCCTGTTATTTTTCCTTCTATTATAATATATTCTGGTCCTGCCGGAAAACATGTCCTAGCCACTGAAGTCGCGTTTTGCGAATCCGTTGCATCATATTTCTTTCTTCCCCCATTCTTTCCAGTACTTCCTTGTTGCTTACTTTGTCTGTCCAACTGATTTTCTGCAGCCTTCTCATTTCGAACGCCTCAATTTTGTTCCGCTCTGCTTGTTTCAACGTCCATGTTTCCGCACCATATAAATCAATCGACCATACAAATATTTTTACCCAATTTTTACGCAGATCTATGGCTAAGGATTTTTGGGTGAGTAAGGCCTGCTTGTTTTTAAACGCCATTTTACGCAATACGCCTGCCAATTTCCTGACCACAGTCCATGTTATCTGTTATCATTTGACCGAGATATTTAAACGCTGTGATACCTGTTCGATGACTATGTTTTCCAATTTTATTCTTACTTGCTGACGAGTTTTGCCAAACACCATGATCTTAGTCTTCGAGGTGTTAATCTTCATTCCCTGTTTATTCATATTTTCATTTAATCTTCGGTTCATTGTTGATAATGTTTTGGCACTACCAGCTAGCAGAGCCTGGTCGTCAGCAAATTTAACGACGTGATATCTTCTACCGACAACCTTAATTCCATATTTATATTCATTAAACAAAAAATTGACTAAAACTTAAAATTGAGCGGTCCACAACGTGTGTTCTGACGAAGGACAACGATGGCTAGACCGGAAAAAATATACATAGCTACTAGGAAAGACGAATAGCGACATGCAACGTTGCGCTAACTCACTAATATAACGGTAACTACTGGCCACATTTATCTAACTAAATCTTTTTTTTTTTTTCTACCCTGGGCGCGCCAGCGGCCTTGACCCAACAACATGAAAAATTAACAGTTATAACTAAATAACGAGGCGGTCAGAAATGGAGAGGACAAAGGACAATAGCAATGGGATAACTGAAGGCAATGGGAAGGAAAGAATATAGGTAGCGTTAAAGGGAGTAGGAAGACCCAAAACTAAAAGTTGGGTGTAAAGAATAGAGCGTTCGTTAGAGAGTGTTGAACATTCGAATAGGATGTGATTTGAGTCACAAATACAAGAAGGCTCAGAAGCGTGAAGAGAGCAGAAAGAAGAAAGAGCTAAAGAAAAACGAAAGCGAGAAGAGGGGAGTAGAGAATGATTGATTCTAAGCCTAATTAAGGAAACAACAGTGGAACGACGACAGGTAGGAATAGATTGAAACCAAGGCAGGAAAAACCGGTTGGATAAGACGGTACTGAGAAAAGCGATTTGAGAATATAGATGGATACATGTCAGACCAAAGTCTGGAATGATTAGAGCGTGATAGGGAAAGAATGTCTGAGGAAGGGAAAGAGTCGAGGAAAGGACCAGTGCGGGCGGCTGAGCGAGCTAAAGAGTCAGCTGAGTCATTTCCCTCAATATTGGAATGACTAGGGACCCATAGAAAGTCTATGGAAATGGAGCGGAACGAGAACAAAGAGGAGACAAGAGATCGGATAGAGAGGATGATACCGTCAGTAGTATAAGAAGGAGGAGAGGAGATGGCTTGAGGAACGCCTTTGGAATCAGAGACAATCAGGAATTTGTGAACTCCACTCGTAGAGGATATGAAATGAATTGCACGAAGAATTGAGATCGACTCGGCCGAGAAGATAGAGCAGAAGGAAGGAAGTCTGAAGGACTCAGAGTGTAGGAACGTAGGAGACGTATACGCACCACCCACGCCCCCATCCCTCTTGGAGCCATCCGAGAAGATTAAGGCATGGGAAGGAAAAGAAGAGTTCAGCAGCTGAAAGAATTCGAAGTTGACTACATTGTAAGAGGAAAAATTAGCTCGGACCGGAAGAGAGGAGAAATTGATGGGGTGCCATATGCTATTAAAGTCGAAAGAAAAGTAAGGAAGACTGTTATAAGAGAAAACGTAGGGAGAAAAATTGGAAACACGAGCAGCTATATGTGATAACATCGGAATTCTATGAGGCGCCAAGCGCCAGTGATTTTTGATATAAAGATAGGAAGGGATAATATTGGATGACAAAATGGGGAGGCGTTTTATTAAAAATCGATAACCGAGGAGTGAACGACGAATGGAAAGAGGTTGAGTGGAAGATTCGGATAGAATCGCAGGAATAGGAGAAGATCTTAAAGCGCCAATACATAGGCGAAGGCAGGAATTCTGAATTGCGTCAAGTTTCGAAAGGAGAGACTTGGAGGCACTGCCATAAATGAAAGAACAATAGTCGAGTTTGGATCGAATAATCGATTTATATAGAATTAATAGAATGCACGGGTCTCCACCCCATCTGAGCGGTGATAAAGATTTGAGGAGATTAAGTATTTTGATCGAGGAATTATAGATATAATTAATATGTTCATGAAATGTAAGGCGACTATTTAAGAAAATACCTAGATAACATATGGAATTAACAGTGGGAATAGGTGTACCAGATACGCTGATGTTTATAAAAGCACGATTAAAGGGGCGGAGAGCAAAAATTATACAAGAAGACTTGGAAGGCTAACTAAATCGGCTCGTATCAATTATTTTCACATATAGCCGCTACTGATTTTCTCACGCGGCCGACAGAGGCTATCCTGTTGTCGCATACACACCAGGACACTTGCACAATCCTTTAACTTTACCCGTGCCGAGAAATTCGACCGGAATCGGAAATTACATACTCGGGGCCGTGTAAATATCTCGGCCGTATTCGAATAATAATAAGGTGATGCCGAGAGATCGAAAATTAATCATTTTAATCAGAGAATAATAATACCGAATCCGTATCAATATATAAAGTAGAATTGTGTTTATTCATGCCGACAGTACTATACTATATTCTCGTGGCATCCAGCTAAAATGTTGTTACCGTTGGGGGTCACGGACCTACCTGTTGATATTGTATTACCGATGAGTTTTTTATTTTCGGTGAGAAATCCGATGAACGGCCTAATTTGTACCTTCTTGATGTACGTTGCCTGATTGGACCAGCGTAATTATTAATAGAGTTGTTTTCGCTATTAGATGGTTCGAAAATACTGACAAGGGCCGAAAAGATCAAAGATTTTGATATAGGTGTGAAGTTTACACAGTAGTTGTACTTCTTAATTCGTATTAAACGATGTAGGGGGGGGGGGGATTATTGTAAGGTTATTACACGTTTATTAATGACGAGTTTATCGAGGGACCCCGTCTAATTAGAAGAGCCCTTAATCTCATTATATGTTAGTTACATTATATTATGTAATTTATTGTGATTTTATTAATTGCGTCATCTTCTTATCTATCGCTAATATCATTATTACAATTATTGATATAGGTGAATATTACCTTTTATTTCCCTGTCTAATGCAAGTTTATTAAATTCCTTAAAATAATCTTGTGCAAACGGGGGGTTTTCTACCTAAATTCGGTAACTTGCGAGGAGACTTATATAGATTTATTAAAGAATGCCGTTTCGCGTTTTGGTTATTCCGAAAAAAAAAAAAAAAAAAAAAGAAAAAAAAAAGGTTCCTATTTTTGCACATCTTACTTCTCTTTGGTAAAATTAAAATAAAAAAATTCGCTGGGAACTCCGGCTAGCTGGTAAAAGCTTGCACTCAGAAAAAAAGACAAACGCGATATATTCTTATTTTGTTCACACCATTTTTCATGTTCTTTGCGAAATATGTACAAGTTTTCTTCTCAGTTTTTCGTTGCTTCATCTCCATTTTAAATTCTTAACTAGCTTTTACAACTGTAAAGGAATATAATTCGTTAATTTTTTTTTGAATATATTTGACGATGCATAGATTCCTAGCCGTTACGTTTACGCTTTCTTTTAATACGCACTTTTTCAATTTCAAATCATTCGATAACCTTTATAAGGTTTTCTATCGGCGTTATCTATTTTTGGTCCTTATTAAAGGCTGCTCAATTTTATTCGTACATTCATCAAAGGGGGAAACACCAAAACTTGAAAGATCAAAGAGTGGTCCTGATTAATTTTTGTTTTCTGCGCAGAACTCAGGGAGAGTTTCCCCAATCCCACTTCTGATAATATTTTTCAGGATAATTCGAATTGGTAAAATTCTTAATGATGTCATTGTTTCGGCGATTACGTCGTATTGGATTTTTTCGACTACTACTTGAACGGGCGGAAAGAAAGCAACCCCATTGTCATTCTGCTAATCCTGATTTCTGATCTCATTTTCTTCTTAAATTTTCCGACTTGATCTTTGTGCGTTGCACGTTTTTAATTTGCCGAATTGTAATGATATTTCCCGTATTCTCTACAAACCGTTTAGATTCTCATTAGACCTCCACTTGCGCCATGTCGTGTCGCTGTTTCATTTGTGCACACTTCTAGACGACTCGTCTTCTTAGCATACTTATTCGGGCGCTAGAAGCTCCAACCCTCTTCCGAACACAATAATTGTCGGAACGAGCATTGTCTGCTACCGTGGAGACTTTCTCGCACCACAAAGATATTTCTTTCCAGCTTGCTAAGCTATACAGCTTCCCAGCAATTGAGCTTACACTGCCTTTAACACATTTTGAAACCCCGGTTTTATTCTTTAAGCTAAGTTTTCTGTAGGTTACCGCGATGCATTGTGTATATCGTTACTTCACGATTGCTTACGTGCCCTCTAAAGTGTTTAGGATTCTTGAACGGTTTAGATGCTGGTGTGGGCGTGCTTTTGAATACTTTCTTCGTTTTATTAGCGCCGATGACAACGATTACCGTCGACATCGGCGTTAGAGGTTATCGCGCTTATTAAATCGTAATTATTCGAATAATTTACGAAAGTGAAGAAGCGAATTTATTTATTTACGCTATAATTCTTCTGCCGAAAATATTTCGCCGGATTATGTGTGTTTTAAAAAACATTATCTTTCCGCCGGCGCTTTGTTGTGTTTATTTTGCAGCGACGTGTAGCGCCACCGGCATTTAGCTTTTTTTATTATTTCAGTAACAATGATAAGATAAAAAAAAATCTCTGCTGCTACACATACACTGATAATATTATAATAACCTTGTTATATTTCGTAGTTAAGCTCGCAACTTTACATTAATCTAATGTTCGTGCTAAACGAATAATATTAAACTTACGAAAGGGAGTTTTATCGTTGATTCGCTCGTTAAAGTCGATTTATTTTAAGCCTTTTTGCTACTAAATTCATTCTAGTCGATCCGTTGTATTCAAGACTACTCCTGCTGCGCAAAAACGATACTGAAGAGTTGCGTGATCGGTTTGAAACAGCGCGTATTTCAGAGAGCCGTGTAATTAATTTGCATCTTTCGAATTAACAAATTAAAACGGTTCCTGTTCGAGTTATTACTCGAAAGACGCGCTTAAATAGTCTGATATTTAGCACATCGATCAAAATGGCGGCCGAAAAAAAAAACGAACTTTAGGTTGTTTTTAATGTGAATTGCGAATTTGAGAAAACAGGGACGATTTTACGGTTTCGCATATTGCTGTAGAACAAAGAATTGACGAAGGAAGCGTTCACATAGTAATTAACCATTGGAATCTATAATTGGTTGAAGAGTTATTCGAATTCAACGTTGAAAATGAAGCGCATATTCTATATTTAAACATAGCGGATAAGTTTGTCATCCTTTTTCCAGATCCGTACGATAGAGAAAAATTCGCAGATTCTAATCATATTATTTTTTTGAACCTACCCATATAATTCAAAAGTTAAACTTAGAGTACGCAAAGTTTGCTCTTGATTTAGCATCATCGTATTTCGGGTGTTGTATACATTTCTGCTGGCGACGAAT
This sequence comes from Icerya purchasi, assembly GCA_039619475.1. Classification (NCBI taxonomy): domain Eukaryota; kingdom Metazoa; phylum Arthropoda; class Insecta; order Hemiptera; family Monophlebidae; genus Icerya; species Icerya purchasi. Next base: position 73,187,116 of record CM077115.1, on the reverse strand, counting down.
TCAGAAAAACGAACTAAACTCTCTGTATTGAACGATGTTCGCCTACGAGACATAGTAATGCAGCGCGTAGCAAAATATTTGAGACACGTAATACGGTGGAACGGAATGGCAAAATTAATCCTTGAAGGGGTGGTAGAAGACAAAAGGATGCGAGAAAGAACAGACACTAGATATACCGATAGGATGAAACAATTAACTGTAGCTACAAAGACTCGCGGAAGATAGAGACGAATGACGGACAAGACTGAAGGGACTTGCAATCCACAATTCACGACGCTCGGACCGAGCTAACGAATATGATAATGATAAGTTCATTATAATATATAATTCCTTTTTATAATGCCCGATGGATTGTTTTGAAAATCCCCCAAGCAAAAAAAAAAAAAAAAAAGAGATACTAGTCTTGAGAGCCATACTATAACTTTTTTTTTTTTTTTTTTTTTTTTGTGTGTAATCTACTCGTTGGCCATGTATAACTGCCAGGGTCATTACGGCACAACGAGTATCGTATTTATTACAATTTGTTTATTAAATTATTTCTGTTAAGGAAGATTAGCATTGTCTGAACCTGTTCTGGACGGTTATCTAAAAGAAGGTGTAGTGGTTCGTCCTTGATTCTTGTTAAGTTTTGACATTGTTTCAGGATGTGTTCCACCGAAGGTAGCACTGCTGCATTACAGAATGGGCAGGAAATCGGTGGAGGGGCCCCCTGGAGGACATGGTTGTGAGATATCGATGTGTGTCCCAGTCTCAACCTGTTAAGGGCAGAGAATTCTTTTTTGGACATTTGGATCGGTGGCCACCAAGGATCAACATTTGGTTTAATATTCCTTAGGAAAGTTGCATGTTGGGACCAGGATGAGATCCAATGTTCTTTCATATTTTTGTGGAAGAAGGGAGTGATTTCTGGTGATGGGACATTGGGTGGCATAGGGGCAGACAACATTGACTTGGCGGCCCAGTCTACACATTCGTTTCCGGGTATTCCAACATGTGCCGGCACCCACAAGAAGCCTACTTGTATCCCCTCTTGGGTAAGGCGATGTGCTGTAGATCTTATTTTATAGACTAATGAACTGGTTATAGTAAGTGACTGAATAGTTTGAAGGGAGGCCAGTGAATCTGCGATAATTATGTATTGTTTGTTCTCAGATTTACAACACGCACATGCTTCCAATCCAAAGAGAATTCCGTATAGCTCGGCTTCTAATGCGGAGCTGTCATCATGTAGCCTCACTGCTTCGGCTTCACCTGAGATTAGGTAGGCACATGCTGTGGGAGTGGACAGTGTGCCAGCGACATTTGCTTTAGCTCCATCTGTATAAACGTGTGTATCATGTGTGTAAGTTTGTATTTTTTCGATACTTTTTTGGCGAGCTGTATATTGGTCCTCGTTAGATGTACGGTGGATAAAGAGTGATAAGTCTACCATCAATGGGGGGTATTCCCATGGTGGTTCTTTTGAGAACAGGAGGAGATCCGGATTGTATTTGATGTTTTTCTCGGACAAAAAAATTTAGAATATTAGGTATTGGATCATTTTGAAAGGCTGGAGGAGGAATGACAGTGCTCCTCGAAGAGAAGTGATATTGTTGGTACCAGTAAAGATGATCACGGGAGGTGTAGAAGTCAAATATATAGGATAATGGCGGAATTCCTGATAGCACACAGACACCCTGCGTGGGAGATGTTCGATGCGCCCCAAAGATGGACCTTAAGGCAGCGTGATGGATTGATTCAAGTGATTTTATGAGCTGCTTACTAGCCGAATAGAACACCTGGCAGCCGTAGGTTAATCTGCTTAGAATAAGTGATCTGTATACAGATAGAAGTAGTTTTGGATTATTGTTATATTTATGATGTGATAAACATTTTAGGATAGCTATGATTTTATTACATTTGCGTTTGAGTTCTTTAATATGAGGAGACCATGTCAGATGGGAGTCAAATTTTAGACCCAAGAATTTAGCTGAGGATGTGACTGGAAGAGGAAGTCCATTTAGGGTAAGGGAAAAATCGTGGTTTGGGTTTACTCGACGACTTTTCTGGAATTTTACACAAGAAGTTTTATTTAAGGAGAAAGTAAGGCCGTTACTTTCGGTCCACGAATATAACCTATTGATTGTGGATTGTAGTATAGATTTGGCGTTGGAAGGAAAGTTTGATGCTAAGGATATATTGAGGTCGTCTATCAACAATCGGGATGTTACCGGCGGCTGTATGCAGTCCGCCACATCATTTATGTATAGGATAAAGAGTATTACACTTAGAGGAGAGCCTTGAGGAATACCATTCTCTATTAGGTCGATAAAAGTACGTAATAATTTAAAAAAATGTTAAACCGAACAAATTACGGGCGCCAGCAACACTTGCCCACGGTGTGTTGCAACCGGAATCGCTCTGCCGCGCAGAGTATTAGACTTTTTATGATAAGTAAAAAAAAACAACTTCGCGAGCCCGCCGTAAAGTGGCGGTAATATCTCCGCGACGGAGATATTACGATCTCTCAAAAAAACACGCGTTCAATAAAGCATTCGGGATGTTGCAAATCGAGTATATTACAAAACAGAAAATACAAGTTTTTACGAATGCGACGTGTAGCACAATTTGGTAAACGAATAACAAAAAAAAAACCAAAAAAATCACATACATCAATGGCTACTAAAATTTACTCGACGTGTAATGTGTCAAAGGTTCACCGCGACGACTCGATATTACGCTATTTAAACGGTAACTCGGGTAATTGACCGCACAACAAAATTTAATTGCATAAGACGAACGACGACTAGATCAGTTAATTCGCATTTCCCGTTCTTTGAGGTACCTCGATATTAGTAACTTTTTTCACCCATGCGTATATGCGGAAGAGGCAATATTTCAAGAAGCACTAAACGATAATATGGGAAATCTTAAAGTAAATGGAGTCACGCTGAATGATCTACGATATGCGGATGACAGTTTAATTCTTGCCTCTAGCGAGAAAGAACTACAACGGATGTTGAATAAAATTGTTGATGAAAGCCAAAGCTACGGATTGAAAGTGAACATCTCCAAAACAAAGGTGATTGTTTTTTGAAAAATCAAAAACCAAATCAGATGCAAAATCAAGATAAAGGGAGAAACGATTGAACAAGTTCAGTGCATTAAATACCTAGGAAGTATACTAGAGGAAAACTGTACATCAACTCCGGAAATACGCAGCAGGATTGAGCAAGCTAGAAGAGCTCTCACCAAAATGAAAAGCTTATTCACCCATCAAGACCTGAGGCTCGAACTTCGAATCAGATTGCTAAGGTGTTACATCTTCTCTATTTTGCTTGATGGTTGCGAGAGCTGGACCCTGAATGCATCATTGGAAAAAAAGATTACCGCATTTGAAATATACTGTTACCGGCGCATTCTGAAAATATCATGGGTGAAAAAAGTTACTAACATCGAGATACTTGAAAGAACGGGAAAGACCCTTGGAGTAATGCAAACCATCAAGAAACGGAAGCTGCAGTACCTCGGATACATCATACGAGGCCCCAAATACGAAATTCTAAAGGTAATTTTGGAAGAAAAGATAAATGGGAAGAGATCGAGAGGAAGACGACAAAATTCATAAATAAGCTTATCAACTGGTTCGACTGCCCTTCTATACAACTCCTCCGATCGGCTATTATAAAAGAAAATTTTCAATCGTGGATCGCCAACCTTCAATTTGGAGACGGCGGATAAAGAAGAAAGAAGAGAAGATCTGTATAGAAGCTGAATTTGTTCAAACCTTTTATTTCGAAATTTATAATTGACTGATTCATGCTAGGTACTAGTATATAGTCTATTAGTGATTTATACTGTTGATTTGGAGATATCTATGACCATCTATTTCCTATTCTTTTTTTAAACAGACTATTTACTATTTTTAGATTGAATTCTTGACAGAATCTTATGAGCATCCAACCCCTTTCGTTGCGTTTCCCATAACCGTATAAACCCATTGTTTGTTTTTCACTTTTCTCTCTTTGCCCTATCTAGCTATTCCAGTCTCCCATAATTATTAAGTTGTTGTTCTTTATTTGAAATTGGGAATTTAAAATGTTTCTTAAATTTTCGTAGAAATTTTCTATTTCCCAATCTTCTGCAGCTGTAGTCGGAGCATAAACTTGAATACATGTTAGTATAACTTTATTAATTTTTAGTTTTAAAATTGCTATTCTGTCGTTAATCCCCTTTGTCTCTACTACATTACTTATATATTCATTTTTAATAATAAAACCGACTCCTTTTTGTCCTGACTTATTACTTATATAATAAAAAAGGTTCCCCTTTTGTGTGCGTATAATTTTCTCTCCAGGTCTTCTTACTTCGGACAATCCTAAAATTTTAATATTAGATTTCTGAAATGCCTCTTCTAATTCAATTAAGCTTTCTGGACTTTTAAGTGACCTTACATTCAGAATAGCTATATGAACTTTGTGTTTTATTTTATTTTTATTACTTTTTATATTATTGGTTTGATTTAAATTGCGCTTAACTAAATTTTTAGTAGTAATTTTAAATGACGGGAGTGATGGAGGAAAAAAGGTATACTCACCCTCGCTTACCGGCGTTTCTGGGTGAGGATTTGTATTAAGTACATTCGGTAGATTGTTTAGTTTTTTTTTTGAGCTCGCAACCAAGAGCATTAACCCATGTTCGACAAGAAAGAAAAGTAACCCTGAATTAATTATTTAAGATGTGTTTGGTCAGTTATAGCCACAATGATGAAACGAAGGGGAGTGATAACAGATGGCGAAGGAAAGGAAAGAACAGTTGCAGCACCATGAGGAGCAGGAATACCAAGTCCCAGAAGTTGAGAGTAGAGAAAGGGAAACGTTCAGACGACAGAGCGGAACATTCGAAAAGGATGTGGTTAGAAAAGGAGAAAGGGTATAAGTCTGACCGAAAACCTATAATGGACCCTTTTTAAACAATAAAAGTGAGTTATTAGTAATGGGGAGTGCATTAACAGTTGCATTTTGAGACGACTGATCAACCATTTCATTTCCTTCTATACCAGCATGGACTGGAATCCGAAGGAACTCAATCTAAATATGGGGTAAGTTTGAAAAAAAAGTTATGGATAATCGAACGAATACGAAGAATCACAGGAAGGATGAGGAAAAACAGATGACATAGAGTTTGTAAAACATTCTTAGCATCAGAGATGATTATAAATTTATTATTGTCTCGTACTGAGGATATGTAAAGAATGGCTCTTAATATCGCAACCGACTCAGCAAAAAAGAATATGGAGCAGGTTGGAGGAAGTATATTCGAAGTAATTGCCAACAGAATGTAAGAAGGATAACGCCATGAGCGTCTTTCGATCATCCGTCAGTGAAAAGAAGAGAATGAAAAGGAAATAGAGAGTTGATAGTATTAAACAATTCTTGATTAGGTTGTGGAAAGGATTTAGAGAATAAGGGGACAACGGAGATAAATTAGGAGGAATGAGAAAATCTGTAAAATGAAGGGTAAAGTAAGGGCGTTTATTGTAGATTAAAATTTATGGAAGAAATTTGGCAGGTCGTTTGAGGAAAGAAGGGGAATACTTTTTTTGGAAGTGAATCGCCAATTCTGAAGAACGGACGAGTAGGACGAAATACGTTTTGAAGAAGACATCGGAAGACGCTTTAAAAGGAACCCCCAAGTAATATCTACGAATTGGTAGAGATTAGATTCAGCATGTATTGCAGGAATGGGAGTCTACTTAAGGCCTCCTAGATACACAAACGAAGGAAGCAATCTGGACTCGGTCCAGTTTGCAAAGGAGAGATCTGTAATAGTTACCATAGATAAATGAATGATAATCTAGTTCGGACCGAACTATATATTTATAAAGGACAATTAAGGGGTACTTTTGAGCATCAAGACTCGGCGTGAAATTAGTTTATAACGCTATTATAATTTTCTTCATCGCGAAAGCTGAAAAATCGGTCTGAGTGGCTAATATATATGCATATATATATATATTATATATATACATATGTATATGTATATTTTTTACATAATGATTGGATCATCGTCTTCAACTACCGCAGAGCTCTCACCGTGAAGGATAAAACGGAATCATATTAGTCGCCATCAGAGCTGTTACTGCAAAACTGCTGCAGAAGCAGCAGGAAAAATTCTCCCTTTTTAATTTGAATTTCATTCGTCTAATTCGAAACTTAGAAGTTGAAAGGAAATAATTAGCAGTTTTATGGCGGTAAAACTTCGGCACTTACCGAAGTGCTTACGAGATGACCGCCGAAGTAGACGTGTATCGTTAATGTAGCGACCGAGCAGCCTATTGAAAGAATGAATTTGAGCGCCCTAAATATGAACGGAATATTTACATTGAAACACGGAAAGGAAACCAGCGTAAATGGAACAATTTCGTACAGTTCGGCTTGTGTAATTGTAAACGCGGCGGAAAAATCGCTCGACGTAATTACAATACCGAGTAAGTCAGCCGAGCTCGTAATAGAGCAGCCTGTGAAAAATCGGTTAGTAATCATTGCGTAACACTGGAACGCAGTGAAGTCACGATTACGCTACGCTATGCAGTTTAGATGCCAGTATAACAGATAGATTATTAAAAACGGATGCTGCAGCATTGTTTAACATTTCTGCACGATAGAGAGAATTGGATTTTAATTGCTTTATCATTTGCAAACTGAACCTATTTTCTGATTTACCGTTCGCCTTATGATTTAATTTCACCCGGTTTTATTTGAAGTCATTTCCTTTTAAATTAATGTCGGAAGAAATTTTGCTTAATTCGACCGATTATACTCCCAGTTTTTATTTGTGAATTAAAAAATTCGCGTACAGTCATGTAAACACGTTTTTGCTGAGATATTTAACTGAATGAATTAGTCTAATAAGCATTTTCCGTAGGGTGATCTGCTCTCTTATCGTTCCTAGCGTAATATGTACTTCGTGTGTGTGAATTCTTGTCTAAAGTGTCAAGTCCCCCCAACTAATAGCAGTAACAAAAAAAAAAAAAACTCACCAAATCCCCTTAAAATAATAACTCTTTAGCAACCCTTTCATCTCTGATCGTTTTCCTTCTCCTACTGATGAGGCATTTTGATTAAACCTATTTTTTCTTTTTTGAAAAACTGATTTCAAAATTCTTATTGTTCGGCTTGTTTAAATCGAAAATATTCCTACGATACCGTCAAGGGCCTAAATTTTTTCAATCGTTTTTGCAGACTAACTCGCATCGTCTCCTTTCCAATGCTGTTTCTCTTAAGATCTTTTATTAAAACAAAGGAAAATATATAAAAGAGGATCAAAGAAGAAAATGTTTCCCCCGTTTATTCCTTGCTTGCTTATTATTATTTGCAATCGCTCACATCAACTTAATCATTCGTTCTCTCTTACTCTTTCGTATATAGAACATCCCAGTCAGTTGCTCAATTAGTTGGTTTCGACATTTTCGATCTCCCTTGAAAAATATAGTAATCGCATAGCTCTTGTTCTGTACTTGAATGTTCACACCGATATATTTTGAATCATTTTTGGATTGTAAAAGAAAAATGAGTCCTTTATATCCTCGATGGAATATCGTAGGTGGTGTAGTTAGGCTTCTCATAATGTGTACTCTACTAAGTGTATTTCATCCGAAGAGAATTCATGCCAGTGCCTTTCTCCCAGTATCATTTTTACTTTTCCAGATAACTTTGCTGGCACCCGGTTATTTTAAACTCACAAGTAACTTAAGTCGAGAACGAGACGAATTTCAAACTTTTAACAACTGCAGTTTGGTAGCCGATTAAACTACCGCGCTACCTTCTTTTTAGACGGAAGCTTTTATTAAATTTCTCCACGCAACCACAGTACATGCTGCTTCCATGTGTATATATATATATAACTTCTTTCTGTGCAATGTGTTGTGTCATTCAATTACTCGAAGTATGGTATCGTTTTGTTTTCTTGTTGTTTTTTTTTTCTAAAGCGGACAAATGCCATTTTATCGGGCATACCAACTTGTTTTTGCGATTTACCTTCTCGAAACCGATTTTGTTTTTTCTATCGTTTGTCGCAGGTCTATGGGAATTATTGTCAATAGTGAATTTTTTACTCTACTTCCATCCGCTTACGTTAAAAAATCTCTCATTCTCACTATCCCTATTTACAATCAGATTCTCAAGCTATCAAACCCCTAATTCATGTTCTGGAGAACATTAGAAAAATTTGAAAACTGGTCTTGTGACGGCCTCAATTTTTCTCTAACCTTAAGACTTTTCTGACCGATTTCAACAGGGGGGAAATAAATACTGCGTCCTGTATTCATTTTCGAATTCTCTGCAAAATAACAAATGTTTCTCTTTTTAGAGTCTAACTTTGACATAAAAAACTTATTCGACGGGGTTCCCCCTTTTCCGTGTTAAAAACAAATGCATAAAATCGATGTCTGTTCTTTTAAATTCTGATCAGATTCGCAGTATTAAGTTTCAATCTTCTAATACAAATCTACAAAACAATAATTCCCAATAACCTCGACTCTGTGACTATCATACAAAAAGCACTTCATCAAGGATAATTCTAGCCAGCACGGAATTTTTTATTTTTACACCTATTTTTTCGAGCGCCAAGCTGATGCAAGCCCTTAAACGAAAGTTTTCTCTTTTCACTCTGGGGAAACCGAAATCACCGAAGCTCGTATATTTCAATTTTATACTCGGAATCGAAACACAACTAAACGGGCGGAGCCAATACAACAACATGCGATGCTGCTCTACTAAATGGCTGAATTTGGTAAATTTTAAAGTCAATATTTAAGATTTAAAATTGAAAACAGCCTTGTTTTAATGTCGGTTTTCTGTTTTCAATCTGTTTTCACATTTTTAAAAGATTTTGCATTTTACATTCGAGAAATAACTGTCAAAATATAGCAATAATAATAATGATAATGATGATGACGATAATAATAATAATAATCATAATAATAATAATAATAATAATAAATAAACGGTGGCCAGGGAAAAGACATATGTAAAAATTAAACCATTCCTCCGTACTTTTTGCGCATATCTTTTGGATGGCGCGTATGCATCTTCGTTTTAATAGAAACACGAACCCAAACTGTTGATAGCAAATTAAATAAAACGTTTACGCTACGGTGGAAATATATATATGTATATATATACTGGTAACACTTTTGTGTGACGAAACGACCCCTCTCCGTAAGGCGTATCTGTGTCAAAAATATGTTCATTTTTCTTTTTAAGTGCAGTCTAATATCGATGAATCGACACCGCATCGGAACTAAAAGCTACCCACTTTCTGTGTTCCTGGCGGTGTTATCGATTTGTTTTTTTATATTTTATCACCACTAATCCATTATCGGAGAGGTGTTTACTGGCAAATTTAATCAACTATAAAACTTGTTGATGACCTTATTTTTCACTAATCACCATCGCTCCATTTATTTACGTAGCTGTTAAGCAAGGAATTTATATCTTATTCTCAATCTTTTCTGTTTCTCTGTGAAATCGTGTGTGTGTGTGTGTGTGTGTGTGTGGTGTGTGTGTGTTCTTTTGGTGCGCGTTTATTCGAGTCCGAATCTTGTATATTGTCGAGATTAATTAAACTTGTTTTGTGGTACCGAAAAACCTATCCAATTCATGTTATCATTTTTTATCGCGAAAATTGTCGGATAAAAATCGACCATACATTAGATTACTGATATAATTAAGATTATTGTGGCGATTTCTATTTTTCACTACTTACTTTTGCGGAATAAATTAATAAGCATTTGGGCAGGTGAAAATTTTTATTTACGCCATCAATGTTTAGAGTAAAATTCATCTAACGATGCATTCTTTTCTTCTTTTTGTGTTGCTACGAAAACTGCTTTATCTTTTAGCCATCTACTGCTAATTTTTTGATGAGATAGCCGCTTAATGAAGCATCCAATTATATTTCACTGTGCTAAAGCTGATAATTAAAATTTTAAAATGTGTTCACAATGACCCGTTTATTCATTAACAGCGATTAATAATTTGAATTATACAATTTACAGAAAAGAATTTCTCATTAGTTTTTCGTGTTAGAGACTATTTATTTAAAGGATATTTTTATTTTTTCACACATTTTATACGTTACTAATACGTTCCCTTAAGAGGGAAAGAGTTTATTGTATTTTTGATGTGAAAACATCTTATACGGCGTGTTTTGCTTGTCAAGTGAACATTTTTGGGCGTTTAGCAAACATAATAAACGTTATTAACTTAAAATATTATTAATTTACCCCGTGAAAACATAATTTGGAAAAAAAATAATTTTTTATAAAACATTAAAATATCACAGTTTTAATTACCATGGGGAAATGGAAATTCGAATAAAGAAAACTAATTTGAAATCGCAATAGTACCATTTACAAGCTCATCGCTGAGATGGAAATAGTACATATTACTTATACGGCGTTTTTCGCTCGGAGAATTAAAATTTTCGAGCATTTTACCTTTTGTAAACGGTACTTTGTCTTAATTATGATATTAGTAATATTCTCAAAAAAAGAGGTGGGGGGGGGGGGGGATACAGGAAATAAAGAGCTTTTGGGAAAATACGGAAATCAGCTGTACGAAAAAAGACAATAAAAAATATAAGATTTAAACAGACATTAATACACACGGGTGAAGCCACGGGCAAAACTAGCGGGTAGGTAAATGGACCATTTATAGGATAAAAGAATGATATAATAAAAGTGGTAAATAAAGGATAGGAAACAAATGATTACAATGATAAAGCTTTGGGACCTCCAGAAATGGCATTCGATTGACGAGACTGGACACCGTATTTTTAACATTTGCTATGTTGTACATATACACACAACGCGTACATTTTTCTCGATTTAATAGATGTATTTAAAAGATAGGTGGGGCAGGAATATACGGCAGATATATGGAACGATGCAGAACACGTTTACACTATTTCGCACTGGTCTAGAGGTAAAACTTACAAGAAACGTCCGAATTTCCATTCTTCTTCACATTGCACAAACAAATTATGATAAGCTAAATTTGAGCCAGCCACCGTGGGGCAGTGACGTTTTGTTTGGGTAGAATATCCAGCTATTGCACATTGATACTTCTAAAAATTTCACTCTCGCTGGTTTAGTGTCCGCAGTTAACGCCCATAAAAAAAAAAAAAACAAGTAAAAAAAACCAAAAAAAGTAAAAAAAAACAGGAAGATAAATTTGCGATGATTTATACTCTTTGGATAATTTATTTTCGAAGACCTTTGTGTTTAATTATTAAATAAGCTATTAATATTGTGTTTAAAAATAAGAACTATTAGACTAATGGCGATTGAAAAAGTGAGATAATCAGTTTTATAAAAAGGAAACCAAAGAGTAATGTCAAAAAAATTGTGCAAAATATCAAAAAGTATTTAAAAGAATAACAAAACATAAGTGAAACATAAATATAATGGCTTGTAAATATTTTTTCATTGTCCAACAAATAATTAAAATCAAAATCGCGCTATAATTATTTTAAAAAAAACCTTTAACTCTCAATACTTGCATATTAGTATACATGTAAGTTAATATACATTTGGTTGACGGGTGAAATTTTGGTAACTCCTACTCCCTCCAATCAAAATAATAAAATAAAATAAAATAAATGCGATTTCCCATTAATTAAAATTGGAGAAAAATAATCAAGGTTAATAATTTTACGAACCGAATTTTTTTTTAAAGTCACATTGAATAATAAGTTACAAAAATCGGATATATTAAACAACTGCAACTATGACTGAATAGCGTTATATGAACGAGTTGTCGCTGATCAAAACTATATTGCTAAGCGCGCAAATATGATGATTTCACATCCTTTTCCCCCCGAATGTGTTAAAATATTCTCCCTATTTTTTTTAAACGTCAACTGGGGACCTTTCCCAGAAACAATTAGAATAGGAAGGAATCAATTATATCTTCATACGATATCAAATGTTGTTAGGAGGAAGTAATCAATATAATAGGAACAATCTGTGGAGAGAGAAACCGAGTATCAATAAAATGGAATAGAAAGCAGAGCACTCAACAGAAAGAAATGAACACTTAATAAACACATGGTCCGCCTTGCAAATATGCTCTTCTCCCTTAACGACATTGTGAAAATGTATTCGATCTTAATTTTATACTCGACTTTTTTAGTATAAATTCGTATTGGTTGTTGCTGGTCGAATATACTCTAATTTTAATTAATAATTTGAGGAATATCTAGTACATAACTCATCGAACGTAGTAGAAAGGACAGAACATAGAAAACACGTGCTTGTTTTCTCCGCTGTGTTCAAGGTTACAATTATTTACGTATATAAAATAACACGCCGATAAATAAACAATTTCACTACATTCTTATCACTTAGAAAATACAATTAATACATTAGAGTTAAACAAATAGGTTCAACGCTTTTCATACCGTCGCGATAGAGATTTATTTAATTTCCACCTTTTTTTTAATTTGAAAGTCACAAAACGTTAAAGTTAATAGCAGAAACTTTAGGACCACGAATGAGTAATGGTAGGAAACTAATCGATTTCAGTTAGTTTCCAGAATAAAAATATTCGATTATAAATTTACCAGAGAAAAAACCGATCATTTTAAAATAGCCGTTATACTATTGCATCACGAAATGTTTTTTTCACACCTTACCTCATTCTGAGGATGTTTTTCCGTATAGGTAATTCGAATTGTTCACATATTTAATAATAAATTTTAGTATCGTTATAAACTATTTTATTTTTGCCTGGATAAATTATTCCCCTGTTATTAAATAGTATAGCGCAAAATGGGAATTAAACGACGGAATCAACCGAAATCGAGTTAAAATTCAACTTTTAAGTGCCAGTCTAAGTAAATTATCGTAAACAATTTCACCTCTTACATTATATATATGCAAACACGAACATCGTATCTGTACTATTAATAATAATGTTATTGTCAACAATTTGGAAAACTGAAAATGTAGCGATACCCCATCATCATCAGACGCCCATCCCGATGGACGTCATAAATATATATAGACTTTGCCAGTTTTGAATTAGATTTACTAAATTTTTCTGTAAATAATGTTTGAAATTTCAAATTAAAAAAAAAAAAAAAAACTTACGTTACACCTAACGCCACAAAGCAGAAAAAAAAACAACCGATTATAATAATTTTTTTTCCCGAATATGATATTTCCTATTTTGATTTTTTATAAAAAAAAGTTTTATTTAAAATAGCAACAATATTATTTTCATTAAAATTTCGGTATAAAATACAGTTTACATAATTATAGGGGCATTAATAATATAATTTGTATTTTTTATAATTTCATATTTTTTTTTTTTTTTTTTTTCTTTTAATTGCTAATTTATAACTAGCCAAATGGTGCGAGGCTATCTAACAGATGTTCTCAATAAATCGAGAAGGTGCATCCATTGTCGCGTGTGCCCCTCAAAAATGATTATGAAATTAAGTCTTTTATTTTATTTAAAGTCGCGATGTAGATGATGCATCCGTCTGTAAAAGCGCGACGGCCAGCTGGTTTGGGTAGTTTTGTAATCATATCAGATGCTTTTGTGCGAGCCTCCTCCGATAATTTCTTCCCCTGTGTTTATTTCTAGATCCCGATGGATGACTTCATTGGACACATACGCATTCGATAAGTTAAGCGCAACACCTTGTTCTGAATTCGCTGAATAACTCTAGCTTATTAGACACGTCCTTGCGCATCCCTACAGTTACGCTGCGTAAGTCCATACTGGTCGCGCAATACAGAATTTTATATATGTATTGACATCGTATCGCGCAATAGTTTCAATGAAGTCGCAATTTCAAATACCGACTTTCCATTTGCATGATGGTAAATGACTAGTTAAACGACAGTGATTTGACATGCTTTTCAAAACTGATAAGTGCTTTTTAGTCGTTAGAACAATATACACGAGTACGTATGTATATGCGCTAAACGGTTAATAAATTAATTACGCTATTGATGCTCCGTTACTTCTGTTCGGTGTCATTTACTTACCTGGGAAATTCCCATAGATAAGGTAGCGGCTACCAACTGTCCGATGTTTACGTTGCGTGCAAATCTTGTCTTCTTCAACATTTCTCACTGGTATTCTTTTAGTTCACCTCTTTAACATTTTTTTTTTTTTACGTATGTACATGTCATGAAGAATATTTACTTAATTTCGGGCAACGAGTTAGTTGACTCGTTGGCGCGTTCGGCTGCTTCAGACCGTCGCTTTATTAGTAATTTTCCAGCCCAGAGTCTTCTTTCTCTTTCCTTTCGTTGCCGCCGCGACTGTTGGTCTGATCTCTATCTTTCTTCATAATCCTGTTTCCTTTTATTTATCCATACAACCTATTCCTTCTCTTTTTCCGTGGTTTCTTAATTTCCCCAACATGAGGCGGTCAACTATCTCATCTATAATTAGACTTCGATTTAATCACAGCTTGCTTCCTTCTTCGCTCTTCCGTTTCTCCATTACGCAGTTTCCTCTGTGCCCGTTTGATCCAGCAGAAGCAAACTTCACTTGTGATGCAAATCCCATTTTACTTGAATGTCCTTTATTTCTTCAGAACGCGCGATACTGTATTCCGGTCTTTTGCGTCTTATCCTACGCCTCACAGCGCTCACAGCATCCTTTCTTTTCCTTCTCCTTTGGTTATTCTTCTGTTGGCTTCATTCATATGCTCTATTTCTAATATTTTTCCTATATAATCATTAGTGCTGTCACATCTTGCGTTAGGTAACGTCTTTAGTCGACATGCTTAAAAAAACAAAAAAAAAAAAAAATGTTTACTTTATTCAACCCCCAAAAAATTATAATTGACAAAACAATTTTTATCCTCTCCATTCCTCAAATTTATTTATTTTTCTCGATGTCCAATATTTACGTTGCTCCCGGTATATATACACGCACACACACCCACACACCCACACACACCCACACACCCACACACACCCACACACCCACACACACACACACACATATATATATATATATATATATATATTTATTTATTCATTATTTTATAATCGGGAGGTAAATTTTTCCTGATTTAATATTTATTTCCTTATAATTAGTAGATGCTGTCAGACTGTCTACTCTTTTGTTGCTTATAACCCCGCGATGTAGTGAGTAATCAGTTTAAAAACTGTAGTGTGATATTTTTGTTCTTTTAAAATTAATAAATAATTTAAATAATTTAAAATGTTATAGATTAAATCGTGGTGCATGCGCCTATTCGAAATTGTAAGAACTTAAATAACACCCTAAAGATATAAATTATTGTTTTTACAATGTTCCTAAATATTGCTGTTGGCAGGACGATTGAAAGAAAAATCGCTGGACAAATTTTGCTACAGTAGTTTAAAACATAGAAGTAGTTTATTGATTTATCTTGGATGTTTACAAAAGATACGATGAAAAATAAATAAATAATTAAGTAAATGAATAGGTAAATAAATTTCACAAGTATGTCGATTACTATGTGCAATAAAAGCATAAAAGAGTTGTTGGAAAAATAATTTAAACTGAACCCACCCGAACTGAGGAAGAAGGTAGAGAGTTACGAGGATATTTATTAATATGATTTCTAGATTAGTGAATAAGTAACATTTTTTAATATTTTCATCTTTCGTTAAGTTCAACACTTCTTGTGATTTCGAATACGTACGAAATTATGTGAAGAAGAAAATAGGAATAAAAGAGAAAAAAACAAAAGAAAATCATCACCAAAAGACCTAAGATTAAACAAAAAGAAAACGATATTCAAAAAATTTTATTTCTGTTATGCAGATCTGAATGTGTATTATTATCGATAGGGAAGATAATTTGTTTTCTCTTTTCGACCTCCAAAGAAACATCCATTAGAGTAGAGCTCATCGACTAATTACGGGGGTATTATGATTTCGAACACTTAAAATGTTTTTATAACGGACCAGTTAAACACGGGCCATGATATATTAACGCGTACTGGTCTTACCGACAAGACTAAACTGTGTTTTTAATATTGTAAACAATATTCTTCTCCGAATGTGTCGGAAAAATATAGTTTAACATAAAAAAGAAACATGTGCCGGTTTATATTATTCCTCGATTTTAAATAATCGTATCAATGCTATTGGTTTTTTTTTTCTTTTGCTTGAAAAACGGTGCAATTTTTACTTTGGAATAAAAAATTTTGACAAAATTTGAACGTAAACTTTTCCATGTCATACAAAAGAATTTAATCCCGTATTATGTAATTTTTTTTTTTTTTTTTTTTTCGGCAGGTAATTTACAAAAATGTTCTTAACCACATCCTCTTATTTTGATTAAGCCAAATTATTAATTTTTTAAATCGGCTGCAGTCTATATCTCGTTCCATATTTTCGTCCGAAAATTTGATTGACCCCGGAGCTATACCTGATGACATAAAATACTGAAATACCTTCAAATTTACATCATTCTCGCGTAAATGTAAATTAGATTAATAACAACAAACACCGTATTGAAAGATGTGTAAATTAAATATGCCATTTTGATATTTTAAAATATTCCGATAAATATTCAAATACATAAAGCAAAAAAGAGTACCGCAAACAATACCCTTTTTATTTATTTGTTTATTCCTTTTTCCTCCCTAAAAAAGTGTATATTCTGCGTCGAGAGACACGAGCTTTTTCAGTAAGCTGCTAAATGGCTAATTAAATAATTCATATTTATTGTGTCCCCAGAAGTGTTCTTGCCTAAAATTAGTCTTAATCTCTTTTTAAAAAAAGCGTTAGCTTTCCTTGACAAACGGAATCGGCGTAACGTTTCATTTGAAAAGTATTTCAAAGTCCCTATCAATTACCCGCTTAGTAGAATTTTCGACACATCAAGGGTATATCAGAAACGCCTTAGATTTTGGTTCAGCAAAATGAGGTCTAATGCATGTACCGGCAATTCCATAGAGGCATCATCGTTCTTTTATTTATTTATTTTTCTACTCGAATAGCATGAAAACATTAAGTAAGCCACCGAGCCGAATACAACCATCGGGATTTTTCGTTGATTCAGATTGAACAATTGACCTTAATACCGATGAGACGAAGTTCGCCTAACATTTGGTGCACCCCTCTCTGTTATAGTTATTCGTAATTACATAATGCGTATATAGGATTTAAATGATAGAATAGCCGTCACTGGCAGAGGTCTAAAAGGAAAAATGAAACAACGAAAAAAGCAGGGTAATGAAAAGTATGTGTGTAAGTCTTCTGCATACGTAGTAAACAATGGTAAATGTATAAAAATTTATGCTTACGAAATTACAAAGCGGTTTTAAAGGAAACAGTGGATGGAAATATCGATAAAGCTTGACGCAAAGTATTAGGAAGAGTATTTTGACGAGGGTAAAAGGGGGTTCGTATTTTGAAAGACGCCTAACGAAATTTTGAGACTACATCTCTCGGAATCAGTGCCAGTTAAGAAATAGTATTGTTTTTTGTTATTTACGTTTTCACGCATATTCCCGCCTTTTTTTTTTCTTTTTTTCTCCTCCTATAGGCTAAAACAAATATTAAATGGTCATGAAATACCTGCTGCAGTCTAGTTATTCGGATTATTTACACAAATGCGAAACCGATGTATTAAAAAGTTCACAATATATAACCTTAGAAGATGATAACGGAATTTCGATAACGAATTGTTTAAATCGTAAAAAAAAAGTCTATCACTTATTTCGGTTTAATCGAATTCTCTCTCGTACGTGTGATTTTATTACTTGTTGTTTCGTCTCGAAGTTATCGGTAGAATTAACGAAATGGTTCTCTTCTTCTTTATAGACTATAACTTTTCGGAACGGCGAATGACGCAAAAGAAAATCAATATACAAAAATTATTATTTCATCGTTTAAAGGTACTGATAACGTTCACCTAATTTTCAAGCTTATTTAAATCGGTCGATAACCTAATTTCCGCGTAATTGCTTCGATTTCATTGACTCGAGTATTCGATCGTTTCACGAATGAAACAAAATATTATATTTTCGAATTTTTGCTTTTCAGTTACACCCGAATAAACACATAAACATGAACTTTTACCAACTTCATTAGTACGAATGTATACAACTACATCATATGGTGTAGTGTATACGCCCCCCCACCTGTTAATTAGATTAAATTAACCTAATGAATTATCTAGCAATTTTTTCCAAAATGTTTTATCTTCAGCAAGAAAGATAACCGTAGTATACGCATATATTGCCTGAATCTGTAGGAGAGGTATTTGTAATATACCAGGGGGCTAAGCCCCTTGGTCACTTCGCAATCTAACTCTATGGATTTTTAATTGTTTTACTTTATAAATTTTTAAAATAAAACGGTGTTCACTTTTTTACGAAATTTGGACTAAAATATCTTACAACACTAAACTCGGTAGTAGGCATACTATATATACACGAGAGAAATATAAATTTAATGCTCTGTAAAATGTGACACATATATTAACCATACTTATTTAATTTTCAAATTTACGTTTCCGCAATAACTATCGCTAATAATATTTTAAATTTACACATCACCGATCGAGAATGTAGGATTTAATTTTTAAAAAAATGAAAATAATCAGTAGACATTGGTCTCGTTTGTTTTCGACTGCTTTTTTTAATATTTTTTTGAAATAAACCTAGATGTTTCTGCCGCCGTATTTTCTGTATCGAAAGTAAAAAATTATAATTACGATTGACTTTGTCGCGGCATATGCAGTTCTTCAAAAATACAGCACAGTAGACATTAAGTGAAATGATAGTTGTACTCTAATTTATAATAAACAGCTCTAATACACGGTAAAAAAAAAAAAAAAAAAAAATGAACACTTTGTTAAAAACATTTCTTTAGTAAAAAGATTCACTGTTTTTGGTTCCATCTTACTGGTGTTCAATTGGACTACAAATTTTATCACCATGTATATACATAATATACATGCGTACGTGTATGTGTATTTCGGAACAAAAATTTGAGAGGTTTAGGTTTATTTATATTAAATAGGGGGAAATCGACTATCTTTGCTTATCTATTTCATTGTAATTAAATATAATATGATTGTGAGGAATGTTTATATGACGGATGCGATAGCAGTTAGTTATGATGTATGCGTCCTTTATCATCTGTATGTTGCCGTTGCGCGGTGATTGCTGTAGTGCACCGGCAATAGACACGCATGCAAAGTAATTTATGTATTCGTGCTGTGTATATGCACGCAAACAATTTGAAATAAAGGTCACCGATGACTCAGGGTGGATTGGAAGACTTCTACGTTAAGTGTAAATGATCGATATTGATCACTCAGCATTACCTCGTGGTGTCTATTTGATCGTTTATCTGTCGTGTGTTGTGTTTGAGCGGTCATCCCAAAGTTCGAGAGTCTTTTTCTCATAGTTTGCAGATTTTTCGTGTTTCATTATGAATAGATTTCTTTTTTTTTTGAAGGACTGTCTATGGCGGAATAAGCCTTTTTCCTTTCTTAATACATTTATATTCGTGTATATTGATTTTTTTATAAATTTTATTTTACCCACAACCCATTCCCTATCAGTTGGCGTCGATGGAAAGGTTAGCAAGAGTATTTGTAACCATTCATGTCCGAAATCAGCCTGAGTTTCTGATAATATGTATATATATATATATATATATATAACTCGACCATTTTGGCCTCGCGAGGGGTTGTGCTCCTTGACCCCTCTTACTTTCATTTATGTCTCGTTCTCTTCTATACTTTGTATAAAATGACCAAAATTTACAACATAATTCTTACTGGCATCAACACAAAAAAAAGTAACATAATCACAAAAATCCTATCCTAACATTTAACTTTCATTATATGAAGTTAAGACATTTTTTCGTTACATTTTTCATTACATTTTCGTTACATATTTCGTTACATAAAATTGTAACATTTGTAAAATAACAATTACAAAAATTCTATAAAATACAACAAACGTTACATAAAATTGAAACACTTTTTGAGACATTTTTTTTAGACACTTTTTTGGGACATTTTTTCTAATGGGGGGTAGCCTAAGAATTACGTTGTAATTAATATATGTATATAAACTCGGCCATTTTGGCTTCGCAAGGGGCTGTATGACCCCTCTTGCTTACATTTCTATCTCTTTCTCTTCTATACTTTGTATAAAATGATCAAAATTTACAGCGTAATTCTAAATCGGTCCATATGAATATAATAACATAATCACAGAAATCCTATAAAATGTAACAAACGTTACACATAATATTGGGACATTTTTTCTAATGATTACGTTGTAATTAATATATATTGCATGTGTAATGTATATATTAATAACCTTGTGGGAATTTTACACTGGAGTTAATATGAAAATGCTATAACGAAATCTGTTATGTTTTTGTGTCACGTTTATAACACATTTACTTCACTTTGCGAAGAAACCCGTAGTGAATTATTGTAGAAGACTAACATGTGGAGGTCCGAACGATTCAGTTTTTACATATATATGATAGATGGAGAGATAATTTTAAAATTACCGCGATATGTATTGGTAAAACATCTCTAGCGAAAATGTTTAGAATGTAACATATAATACTCTGCGCGATACGGTTGAAATTGAATGTAATTCTCTTTTTTTCATTATTCGATTAATCGGTCTATCGAGATTTGTTGATGTTCTCTTCGATTTTTCATACTGTAGTAGGAAAAAAAGTTGACTGTAGTTTTTCAAGATTCCTATCTGCAACTTTTGAGTAATCTCGGTAAGGCTGTTTCTCAAGGTAATTTTATTGCTAATAGTAACTTGGCCAGATATTTAGTTATCAACTGCATAATGCGATCATTAGAATTCCACTTGTAATCGATTTCGAGGTCAAGATATTTTTTCATGATTGTGAGCATTAATACCGCGTGTTAATAACGTCAAATATCTAGGTTTTGAAAATCATTATAAGTTGTATTATTTCCGATAGAAGGTGCTCAAATATTTAAAAAATAAAAAAAGAAAATAATAAAAAAAAAAAAAGACGTATTTTGGCTGAAATTTTGTGCATATATTATGAAGTCTCACTTTACGTTACAGCTTTGTTACAACATACTTTGTACTGGGAAATCGAAGGAATCAAAACATTAATTATTAAACATTTACTAATAATTAATAAATAAGGAACAATTAAAATATATTCGTTTATTTATATTTACTTTGCGTTCTCCGTTTTACTTGATCTAATATGTTATCCTAGGCCTACCCCTTTTTCTTCTTCCTTCCAATTTTTCCCCGATTACGACCGTCATAAAGACGTTGTGACGTACTGTGTATCCTAGAAGCCTTTCTTGTCTTTGTTGTATTGTTTCCATTAGTTTCCTTTTTTCGTTTACCATTTCCAACACATCTGAATTGCTCTTCTTCTGCATCCATAATATATTCATAATACGGCGGCATGCAAGGCCTTCATACGTTCTTTTAGATTTTTCGTTAACACCCATGTTTCCGAGTCATATAGTAATATATATTTCCCATATGTATGATTTCAATCGTTTTTTCCTTGTTTCTATTTTCATTTTTCTATTGAATAAATCTCTTCTTTTTATAAACGCTTGTTTAGCTATTGCAATTCTTGTTTTTACTTCTGTGTCGTTTCTTCCCGTGTCTGTTATAACACTTCCCAAGTATTTTAATTGTTCTACTTTAAAGTCTTGTAATCTAACATTATCTGTATTTTCTTTTTTTGTCGCTATTAGGTTTTTTTGTTTTACTTTTGCTTATGCTTGTGAATTTATTTGTTTTAAGTATTTTTATAAAGATATTATTGTTTATTAATTTTCAAATGAAGCGTCAGCTTTGATTAATTACGCATCTTAATTATAAGTATTTTGAGCATAGTTACTTAGATCTGAACCAAAATAACTTATAAAAATTAAAAAATGTGTCTAACTGCTCACTGGTATATTTTAAAAATATTAACTTTTATTGTAAATATGATTAAAATTGAATTTTCAGTCTTTTAAACCGTTATGATTCTTTAAAATAGTAACAATACTTCCAACGTTATTGAAATTCCATTTTTGCGAAAATAAGTTCTAGCTGTTTTAAAAATTTTTTATTTTATTGGCACAGTCCGCTGGAAAATTAAGCTCTATTATGTAAAATCACGTATATATTCCAATTAAAGTGAACGGCTAACAAGTAGATATTTAGGGATGGAAAATTTATCTGAAGGCCTTCGGTTAAAGGGAATGTAAAAGTAATACAACATCAATTGTCTGCTGTTCCACGACTTTTGTGCTCGTGCCCAGATCCATCACGATACCAAGCAGACTGAAGGCTAGTAGCGGAGAACGAATAGTCATGTTTGATCACCAATATCTCAGTGTATATAAGAAATGATGTCCTAAATCGCAATTTATAGATGGAAACAGTCAATGAAGTAATTTCTCGATTTACTTTAAAGTGCGAGTATCATCTGCTTTCGCTATGATTTTGGAAATGGTTTGAATATTTGATGTCAGAATGTAGTTTAATATATTTTCATTCGAGTTTCAGTATGTATGTTTAATCCGTGTTAGCTATGTGTCGTGTTATTGTATGCACTAGCATGTATGTCTGGGAGAAAGATTTATCGGAATGTTAGCAGAAGTCAGAGTTTGCCGATGTATCCGCCTGTTAAGTTCGCGTGTCAAGAATAGTTTCGATGTACAAATCAATTTAAAAAAAAAAAAAAAAAGTATGTATATACGGTACTCGGGCTTTCTGAGGGAAAAAACGGCAAATTTCCACGTTATTCGCAGAAATACAGGCACATGTCTTTTAAGAAAATAGCTAGAGTGTAGAATTGTTTTTGCAAGTAAAAAAGTACAAATCACAAAAAGCGTATCGTTAATTTTTAAATTTTATTTTGTATTATCTATCATCATTTACAACATTCGAATTAGCAGAATTGCAAGTTATAGATAATAGTGGACGATGGCTACTGTAGTAACTATGTTGTATATTCACGTGTTTCGAGACTATCCAATTTAACGAGAGAATACAGTATCAAGTATTTTTCTATTTCGTGAAGTGGATATGGCGAGATCGTTGTTTAGTCGTAATCCTAACTCGATTTGTGCATAAATTCAATAAATTTCGGCCAGTGCGGTCCTCTTAAATCCAAATTAAAGTCTCCACTAACGAGCATATCGTAATAATTATGTTTTTCGGGTACCTTTAATTTAGCATTGTATGCTATAAGATTTAAGACGATGAATTCCTGGGTTTTCTCAAACGATCTATTCGCTGAGATATAAACTGACGCGAGTATAGTTCTTTTAGCATTGATTGTTGTCTTGACCGAGCAGAAGTCGCCAACACCGTCGTGACATGTTGCGATTTGATCTATACTCATATTATTTGGATCAAACTTCCGAAAATCGTTTTTAGCAACTGTAATGCGTTGGAAAAAGTCAAGGTTTTCGCAACTAGCGACACCACCAGAACGAATCGTATTCCTTTTAAATTGAGCAATGGTGCGAAATCCTGGTATTTAAATAGAACAATCGTTTTCAATCCACGTTTTAGACAAGGCGAGAAATTGACATCGCGGATTAATCGCTAGTAAAATCGAGTAAGCGTGCGTTTAGCGTTTGGGTGTTGAATAAACACAACGAGAACGACGTGGAATTTGACTGCATAGAACGATTGAGAAAATTCCGGTACTCATCGCCTATCATTTCTTTGGGCTAGGGGTCAACCTGAAAATCGTGTAACGCAACGTAACGCAACGAAATGTAACATTCTCTTTATAATTTCGTAAAACTGAAAATTAAAAAAACACAGCACTTGCAATAAGTACGTGGGGATTTAATTTTTGCTAGGCAATTCGATGTAATTTTCACGTAATTGCGTGTTAACTCGATTTAATTTATATGCCAATTAACGTCAACTCTTCAATTATAATTTTAAAGACAGACAGTCCTTAAAGTTACAGGAACCCTAAAATAAATAAACGATTCTTCAAACGATGTTACCGTCAAAACAATATGAAATCAAATTAAGAATATAAACTTTTTTTAAATTTCATTTAACCGACAACACTGGCACGAGTTGTTAATCAAAAACCAACACGCTCGCACATTCAGTCGTATATATTCGACCAGTAAAGACGTCGTGACTAGTAAAGAATAAAAAATAATAATAAAAAACCAAAATCAATGGCCGATTCGACGCCGCGGGAATCACGTAAACGCAAAAGGGACGAGAAACTTCGTAACAGCCATGAAAATTCCTTCAGTTCATGATCGAAACAGCTGTCGATTCCAAAACTACCGAAAATGAGACGTTTGAAGCGTTTCTTCGATTCATCAATTCGAATAAACCGGCTCCGAACAGATTATCTGCGGAATGTTAAAATGTTTTACGAAATTATAAAGAGAACGTTGCGTTTCGTTGCGTTACATTGCGTTACGTTGCGTTACACGATTTTCAGGTTGAACCCCAGCCCAAAGACAAATACATGTCAAAATAATCGAAAATTTCTAGCACACCTAAAGCCTCTTATAATGTTCTTTGCTACGGTTTATCTGTTGGTCACTCCGAAATACAACGTTGTCCGATAAAATGTTTTCACATCTGGCCATCCCAAATCTAGAGGCTTTAGAACTGCTACTTTCCGATGATGACTTAAGGCGCCTTAAGCGCACAAAGCCTTATGAACTAGTCACCTAATTTATTCTGTAATATATTCGTATGTATGTATTTTGTGGATATGGGCATATACTTGGTGTGCGTGCGTATGAGTATTTATATGCGCGTATGATTATGTATATATCTGTATATTAGGAGTTATGTAATTGTACATAGTTTCTACTCTGCTCATGTTACAAATTAGTTAGATTAAGTTGTAACACTGTTTTAAAAGTAGTGCTAATTTATTTACTATAATAAGATTGTACTGAAATATACGTGTAAAAAAAAAAAAAAAAAAAAAAAATCTGGCCATAGTATAAACTAAGGCAGAATCATACGGTGTATTCATTTTTCTATGTGTGTGCTTTTTTTCAACTTGAAAGTTTTGCATAGATTTTAAGATAAAAATCAGAGTGGAGCTTTTAAGAATATTTTTGAGGGGCAAATTGGTAGGACACACGCGTTGTTCGGTTACACAATTTTTATAAAATTCTCGTTGATGTCGTACGTAGGTATATGAAATATAAGAGCTACTGTCGGGCCGGTGGATTTTAAATTAGCCGTGACAGTGCGATTAAACGCGAAAGAAATGAGAGAATTAATACTTCCTGCGCTGCCACAAAAACAACTGAGTTTAGATTCCGCTAAGAAAGCTCCAATTCTACCGAGAATGTGCACAATTAACGGGATACATTCGGCCTGTTTTAATTGTCGACTTAAAAATTTCGACAAAAAGCATCCGCTCCGTTTATTTTTTGGCCAATTTAAACCATTAAAAATCTCCAAATTAGAAATTGCCTAAACATCTGCTGAAGCAAATAAAAAAATCACATAAATAGCAAACAGAAACGGCATGTAATAATATGGAGAAACCTACTGAGGTACGGTTGACAATCCCCCGCCGCTAAAAAAAATCAAAAAATTATTGAGGGACACACGGATAGAAATAAGTTGAATATATACGTATGTGGTAAAAAAGAAAAACAGATTCGAACATTTGGCAATTCCTAACGTGGGATAATAAATGGAATTTAAACAAGCAGCTTTAAAGAAGTGTCACACGATTTGGAAAAAGTGGAGAATTCGTAGTAGGTTTTAAAATCGTCAATTTACTTTGTTCGTTAGTTTTTATTTTTTCTCGCTAGTTTTTTATTTTTAATACTTTATAATTCCAACAGAATTTCCCGTAATTATATGTATGCGATACTGCCAAGTTCTAACGCTGATTTCGAGAACAAAATAAAACTACCAATATAGCCACCGTAGCATATTAAGCGATGGTGTATCCTTTAAGCTAAAGGACTTTTGGTTCCAATCTCCGTTGTCGCACATTGAATATAAAAAAATTCACTTTTGGCCCACAAATAATGATAATGAAAAAAAAAAAAACAAAAAAAAAAAACAAAAAAAAAAAACTATTAGTAACTCGCACTTCAGTAAAACACGCTTAAAGAGTTTTTCATTGGTGTTTAAATAAACAATAAGACTAAATAATAAAACCGAAATATAAAGTTTAAAGAATCTTAATGTGTATATAAACAATAAAAAAGGCTACCGTGCGCTGTAGTTGGTTAAGTAAAAAGTAAAGTAAGGTCCATGCCCTTGACAGGGTGTCGGGGATTGTGAAATTAATGTTCACAATGTACTAGGCAGTGATATTTCGTTCAAGTAGAACCGAATTCGAATCCCGCCGCCGGATATTGACACTCGAAAAAATTTCACTCGCGCTGAGTTATTAATGTTCATAATTGGCGCGCCCAAAAATAAATAAATAAAACAAAATTAACCATGAAAAATAGAAACAAATCTTGTTTAGTAATAAAATGATTTTTTACAAAAAAGTAAATACCGATACTTAAAGATTTATTATAAAAATTTAATAAAAATGCGCTAAAAAGTAAAAAATAATTACTCCCGATTAGAAAATATATATGTCAGAGTGTGATATAACACCTTTAAAGGTGACATTATCGTAATTCTTATACAACACTGATACCCTTAATTAGCGTAGGCATCAAATACATATTACAATATCTAGGAACAATTTAATGAACATTTAATGCAGTTTTTAATTATTCTTTTAATATGTAATATGAATCCCTACTCTAATTAAGGTATTAATGTTGTATAACAACTACGATAATATCACTACTTAAGTGTTATATCACACTCTGATATATATTTTCTAATCGGGAGTAAGTAATTATTTTTTACTTTTTAGTGTGCATTTTTATTTAATTAAATTAAAACATTTTAATAAGAACAGATTTTTCTACGTTAAAAACATCAAAAGCTACATTTCCGTGGTAATTTGGTAAATTTATAGTATATTTTAAATCAATAAATCTAACCCGACGGCGAAAACAATCATGAATGAAAAGCATCCAAAAAGCTTCAATCTCCCGCATTATTATTAAGGATAACTCAAAAACTACCGGTCAAATCTTGATCAAATTTAAATGAGACCACATGAGAAATACCACCTTTCAAATAAAAAAGAATCGTCGAAATCGGTTTACCTTGAAGAAAGTTCTAAGGTAACACATATAAAAAAATAAATAAAAATACAGTCGAATTGAATACCTCCTCCTTTTTTGAAGTCGGTTAATAAAACTAACTTACAAGGGGGGGGGGGGGATAAATGATTGTAATAAATACGTACCAACCAATATGAAACAGAAATAAAAATAAAAAGTAAAAATCAGGTTTAAATAAATTCGCTATTTTAAAACCTATTACGAATTCTCCAAACGACGTTTAGTCTGGTAAAAAGGGCTTCTATGCTAGAATACGTGATGTTAACTAGCAGAAGTATAAATATGAATCCAAAGAAAAGACTAATCACATATATGGAGCGTAATGTACGGATGCGAAAGCTGGGTGATAAATGAAACTGAAAAGAAAAAACCTGGAGGGTGCGGAAATGTGGTTTTAGAGGAAAATGCTAAAATTAAAATGGACTGAAAAGGTTCAAAATGAAGATGTTCTTAACAGAGTGACGGAAACTCGTAGTTTATTGAACATTCTCAAAAAACATAACCATATAGGACACATACTGAGAAATGATGAACTATTAACCAAAATTATAGAAGGAAAAACAAGGAGAACCAGATACAGAGGAAGACTGAGAAATAGGTTCTTCTTCTTCTTTAGGTGCCGTACGCTACGTAGCGCGTTGGCGCAACCTATTCGTACATTTTTAGCTACCAGGCAATTATTATAAGGTTACATGTCGCAAATAATTAAAAATTCATGAAGTGTACAACATACAACAAATTAAAGGCAACAGCGTAACGGTTTCAATGATTGATTGATTAAATATGAAATAATTTTTTTTTGCAATAAAATATATTCTTTCATAATTTTATATAATTGTACCTAAATGACGCTTTAGTGAAGTAATTCATAATATTGTATTTGAAAAAGTTTTACAGTAAACACTTTGTTTTAAATTTAAATTTCTTATTACATTCCGGGGGTTGGCGAAGCTCACTAGTTATTTTAAAAGTTGAACAAATTAAAACAAAAATAAAAGCGACAAATTGGTAAAATATATCGCAAGTTTTACGAATAAATGATAAACCGTTAAGCGTTCACAATGGCGATTTTAAATAAAGTTTAAAGTATAATAATCTGCAACCATATCGTTAAAACTGAAATACAACCGGTACACTAAAAATTAGAAATTACGAGGAATAAATAACAAAAAAAAAAAAAAAAAAATGCAACAACTTGAATATTCAGTTAGTCGAGTTATAAATTTTTTTTTTTTTTTTCGTTTATGTAGCCAATAACAGACTTGCAAATTTTGTCCAATTTTTAAGGTCATCTTCCTCTAATACGTTTTTTCTTCCATTTTCTATTGCGTTTTTCTAATTAACCTTTTACCTAACCGGTCAATACGTGTACAATTTCATTAAAATTAACGTCCCCTCGCTGGCACCATAAATTTTATTGCTGTCACGCAGAGCCGTGCTCAGAATTGTGAAAGGTTGGTTGGGGTGAATATATATTTTATAAATAAATAACAATACATTTTTCACTAATATTCATACTATTAATCATTTCCATAATTTTGATTTACCATGTATTAATAATTTACACAAATGAATTACCCCGTATATGAAGATTAATAAAAATTACATACGTTATTGATTATACACTCGTAATGCAAAAAAATTTTCCTTAAGATATTAATGAAGTACCTAAAAATAGTATGGAGCATAGTTTTTCTTTTTTTTTTTTTAATTTCAGAACGCCCTAAAAAGTCATCAATATTTATTTTGAATTTTCGATTTTTTTCAGATTTTTTTCAGATTTTTTTCAGATTTTTTTCAGATTTTTTTCAGATTTTTTTCAGATTTTTGTGCATTTCTAATGATTAATTCAGTTACAAAGAGAGCGGTTTAACCCCCGCCCCGTGGATACGGCCTTGCTGTCACGTGATGTGCAGGTGTAAATTGGTTTTCCGATTTGTTCAATACCACACGAAATTCTCTATTCTCTGCAGCTGTGTGCAAACTATATTATTTCTTTAAAAAATTACCATTTTCCTTCTGAAAATCGGTCCAGTTTTATTTCTTTGTCCTCCAGTTTATCTGCAACTTTTGTAAATACATGCACACGCTTGAGCGAGGTGTGATTCGTGCATTTTGGACGAAGAAAAAACTGGGGACCAGTTTTGAGGGTAATATGGAAAATTATATTTTTTCAGGAATAATAAAAACGATTTAATTTACGCAAAGCTGACGAGCACGGAACTCGGTGTGCACGCGTGATTCTGTATTGAAATACCGGAAGACCAATTTACTCGCGTGTTAAAGAACACGTGGCAGATTATCGACATAAGCGCGCAGAAAAATTCGTGATCTGAGCGTGTGGGCATGTGATTAAATTTAATGAAACTGAAGTGGAGACCGAGATTGCCTACTTAAGTAAAAGGCTAATTAGAGAAGCGATGGGGGAAAGCAAAAAAAAGGGGGGAAAAAAACATTAACAGAGAGAAGCGTCTTAAATTGGACAAAATTTGGAAGCCTGCTATTGGTCGAATAAAAAATAGTAAAAAGAGGGACCGGGAAATACCCGTAAACCGACCAATTGAAGTTGTTGCGCGTTTTGCGTTATTTATTCTCGGTCATTTTCTATTTTCGCGTGTCGGTTGTATTTCAGTTCTGACGATGGATAAATGCTTTATCGGAGTGGGGGCGCTACTGTTAATGAATATAATTTGCCCGAAAATTTTAACGATATACTAAGTGCGAACGTCTTAATTTATTTTTAAAGTTTACATAAAATTTACGAATTTTATTTTTATATAGTTTCCGATATTCTCTACCGTAAAAAACAAAAAAAAAGAATTTAATATTCTGACATAGTTTAAGGGGACTTGCTCTTTCCGCTAAAATTCTTCCATATTAGCGTATTCGATATCTTCATCAAAGGTTAAAATAAAAATAATTTAAAAATGAAACTCAATAACTTTCAGATATATTACAAAAACGGTAGAAGTGAATTTATTCAGCGTAAACTTTAACTAAAATTTACGAATTTTCTTTTCGGATACAATTTTCATTTGAATAGTCTGTCGAATTTTACGTGATATAAAAAAAACAAAACGGAATGGAAAAAAAATGTAATACGTCCCCCCGGACGCAATTTGAGGTTATTTCAGCAAAAACGGCGGCTCGTTGCTATTTTACTTAAATTTTTTTGTCGGGTAGGGCATTTATTCTTACCATTGCAAATAATTTCATAAACCATTGGTATTTTCAATATTTTTTGACTTTTTTAAAATTTTTTTAATTTTATTTAGCACATTGAGCATGCTATACATATATATATATATATTGTATATAATATATTATATATGTATGTATATTAGTTGTAAAACTGGCCGCGTACCGTGTGCAACTGCTAGGGTGATTAATGTGATTATAGTAGCCATATGCTGTTTATACATATATATTAAATGGTAGATTTTGCTTCGTTGAAATTCTGATTTTTCAACTGAAGTGTCCGATTAAAATATCGGTTCATCGGTCCCCAGAATACGCGCGCCAGAAGGATTCGTTCATTTAAATTTACAACGTTATTTTCGTCTATATGGAGTTGTTCTGGTTTTACGAATCGTCGAGAGATGGCCCGACAGTAGCTTGGAGATGTAAGCGGAATTGATGTTTTTGTCGCGTTTATGAATGGAAAGTGTAAACATTGCTTGAACGAAACCTAATTAAAGAATTCGCAGCCATTAGAGTCATTTTGGAATGCGTCGGTGTAGTCTCGTCTGTGGGGAACTGGAATATGTTTCATCGTTCTGATATCGAAGCGAAGCGGCCGAGAACGCCCGTATGCAACAGCGTATAAATGAATTTGGCTGCCCTACGATTTTTTTGGCTCTGCTTCAACGTATTCTAGTAGTGGTACTGGTGGGTTTTTTTTTTTTTTTTTTTTTCTTTTAGAACATCATATAGTTCGCGGCAAGAGCGGGGATTTGTGGACATTTTTACCGACAGTCCTTAAACGTACAATGGTAATCCATTTAAATGGTTCATTTATTGTGTTGTCGTTTAAGAGTAAAATTAATATTTACCCATTTAAGCGAAGTTTCATTTTGTTTATTTATCGACAGTTGCGCTTCAGACGGGGTATCGGCGGTCTTAATTGAATACTCTTCTTTGTAATGCTATTCGTTACTTCTCTGTTCCCGTTTATTTCCATCTTTTTTTGCAGATACAGGTAGTAAACTAAATTAATTTCCTTTTTTTTCCCGTTAAAACAAAAACTAAGTAATAAATCTCGCGAATACTGATTAATAATGGCGGAGCAGTTCGGAATTTTCATCACTTTGTTAGCTGTAATAATATTTAATGCAGAATCGGTAGTGAAAGTAGTGCGAGTTCCACTTTTTTTTTCTTTTATATTTGCCCGTTGTAACGATATTTTCGATTAAAAATGGCACCCGAAACTCGTTAAATTATTCTCCTTATAGAAGAACACGAACTTGTTTTTTACTTGTTTTTTTTTTGTTTTTTCGCTATTGAAAATATAGGCGTATCTAAAGAATTTTTAACTTTTGGCTGAGGCGTTATTAAAAATCGAAAACTATAAGAACACCGGATTTCTTTCATATAACTAGGATACGCCAGGGAAAAAAAATACTGAGTATTAAAAAAGTGCGAAGAAAAATCCGTACACTGGTTGTAAATTTTGGTTTTAAATAATTTTCAGTGTAGGAGGTAGCGAGATGATTCTTTTTTTTGTTTTTTTTTTTTTTTAGTATTTTACACCGCCGAGTTTTTACGTGCACATGGGGGAAATTCTGCTGCGTTTAGAAAAAACACGCGAGAATTAAAGTAAATTGAAAAAATCCTCTCTTTTTTTATTGTTTTTTTAAGTTTTATGGATTTTCAACGCGGTTAAGCCTTCACCGCCAATAGGGCAAAACAGAATTCAGAATTCATAATCAAGCGCCCTGTTGTAAAAGAAATTTTATAGGATTTTGAATAGTGAAATTTCTATATCATTCCCAAACAAAACGATATTTTAAGAAGGATGCTCTGATCGCGAGGTATGGTATCCTTCTATATATGTATATATATTTTCTAGAACGACACGGCTTACGATGTATGCAAAAAAACCGTTCGTAACACGTTTCCAGAAAAAAATTAATAACGTTATTGCCGGGGGCGGATCATCTAGAGAGACATTTGGGGAAATTGTATAATTACGTAATATCTTGCACGGTACGAGTCATCAGTAGATTTGAGAAATACCTTATATCATAAAGAAACTCGAATAGAGCGCCCACCTCTTTAGAAATTTAAAAATGTGTTTTAAAAATACATAATTATTATAATTTAATTTAAATTGTTTTTTTTTTTTTTTTCGGAAGGGAAAAATAAAACGAAATTATAAAATTTCAGCTAAAAAATAAAGGGTTTAGAATTTGAATAGTAAATTTCTAGAAAGAGTAGAACAACAGTATTTTTTTATTAGACTTTACTTTTTTTTTTTTTTTTTTATTTTTGTTTAATCTGAATCCGAATTCTTTGTCCCCGTGAGTTATTGAAAAAAAAAATATATGTATTTCTTATTGAACTATTTTTAATTAAAATTGCAAAAAAATAAAAAAGACGAAAGATCGACGACAGTAAATAAAAGTGTAACATCAATAGTTTTACTAGATAACAGTATTAAATATTAGTTATAATTAAATCCACGTTATACAAATTTTTTTATTGTATAAGTTTCTAAAACATTTTTTCATCGAGGTTTTGGTTCTTTTTGGAGGGGGGGGGGGGGGTACTGTACTTTCCTTCCCGTGAATCCGCCACTGGTTATTGTACGCTCTATCTGTAATGTTATAAATATCGATCTAAGATTTTTGTGGTTTTCATGTTCTACTCTTCAACCGATTATTGTCTTTCTTTCTCACGATGTTTTCGACAAAGATGATTTTGACGCGGTTTCTACTACCGGACGAAATAGAAATGTGTGGTGATATTACAAATAATTATTGCAAAAAATAAACTAATAAAAAAAGCGTTATATAGCTCTGGTTGTTAAAATTGAAAAATCGACAACATTTCGCCGCAACTAATCCGATTTCCAAGTTATTACCAGCTATATTCCTACAAATATAGGATTTTGAATCGGGACAGCTTTTTTCTATTTTTATCTTTTTCTGCGGGGATTTGAATAATTTCTAGCCTGATTCGGGTGTAGAAGATCAATGCAGCACGCTCACATAGTACTTTTGAGTTCTACTGTTTTGTTTCGCGGAGGAAATACTTTAAATGGCGGAAAAAATATGCCATCATTTTTATCGAACAAAAAATTAATTAAACTTTTTTTTTTTTTTTTAAAGCTATTATAAGTTCTCTTTGAAAATAATTTGTATTTCCAGAATTAAAATTTACTTTTAAATATAAATGAGCGATAATATTTTCGATTTTTTTTTTTTTTTTAACATTCCATTTTTGAAAATAATCAAGATCGGCTTTCTGCGGAGTCGTTCGCTTTTAAATATCGATTTTTCTCCGTTTAATGTTTTTTGGCGGATGGCTTTGAACGGTTGACTGATTGCAGTCTGAAAACCGGATGTGCGGAATTAAATAAAATATAATAGGAAGAAAATAAAGAGGAATTACTTCTAAAGCATTGGATTTAAATTACGAAAAGTATCTTACAAAGATGTTTCTTTATCGAACTGCATATTGCCGGAATATTTCTTGAATTACCGGTTAAGAAGTTGAAGAACACGTAATTCTGTGTAGCGCTGAGAAACAGACTTTTAAAGTGAAGTAACTTAAAGTATGTATATGGATGGTAAATAATTTAATTTGTTACCCATTCGTGAACGACAAATTGAGCACTAAAATATAAAGAAGATGCTCCTTCCTATTAACAATATCTGACCGCATCGAAATATAACTGATTCATGTCCCTTTCTAATTGTTCCTCCTGATTGACGAGCCAAAAAAAAAAAAAAAAAAACCCTAAAAAAACCCCCAAAAAATAAAAAAGATCAAAGAGACGAGTTGCTGGAGTAATAAAGTGCGAGATAAATGCATTTTTCTTACATGTGCTTGGTTATAATGTACACATAATTCTTCATCCGACAAATTCTGTCGAATACTGGCCGTTTATAAACAGATCGTTTTTTGCTTTGTTTTTTGTTTTGTTTTTTGTTTTGTTTTGTTCTTCGTTTTTCGTTTTTTTTTTGTTTTTTTTTTGTTTGTTTTTTTGCGATATTTGTACTACAATTTTCGTTTACCTGGAAAAAAACAACGATCTCATTAAGTATTTCTCTTGGTCAATGAATTTCAGCTGCCCGTCATCAAGTGACAAGCGAACATACAAAAGAAAAAATGGATTTCCGATGGCGGAGTGCCATCGAACGATAAGCTCCAACGTAAGAATCAAAGATTTACGTTGTTTATATATTCATGACAGTGCACGTTAATAAAATTCGTAATATTTTATAATAAATAAAAAAGTAAACATGATAACGTTTCCGCCCAGTTTTTTGCCGAATTCATTTTTCGTAAATAATAACTTTTTCCAACAAACGCCGTCCAAATATCTTTTTCGCAAATGCCAGAACTTCCCAAAAAAAAATATTTTGTTCCGAAAGAAATTCTAATTAGTATCATTACCCGGTACAGATCTATAGGGGGCTTTTAAATAATGTCGGGCGATTGTCATCTACACCAAAACGCCGGTCAACCCGGCTATTCTACCCGGATTGAGGATAGTAACAGATGACGAAAAATCTGTCGTTGGCCGAAAATATGAAAACGTTAACGCGTATGAAATAAAAACCAAAATCGAATAATCGCCTAATCTTTCCGATGTTACGAAGTTCAAGCAAGAAAACTTCCTTGTGGTGATTTTACCATCAGCACGGTACACTTAGGGCACGAAAAATTCACGACCTTGTAAAGTTACGAGAGCGCGTGGCTTGCCTCAGTTGCTCCACTTCTGAGTATTTATACGGTCCGGGAAAAGTGCTGTGTGACACTGTTCTTGGGCTTCGGCGAGAAAAACGCGCGGATTGCCAAGTTAAGATCGGCAACATGAACGCATGATGCACCTTCGACGAAATAAGTCTCAGTGTCAAATAGCCAGCAAAACTTGTAATTCCGTCATGTCTTTTGGCAAAGAAGTCTACAACGTCCTCGGGATTCAAATTGCTCTCTAGGTTCGGCGAATGCTAACTCCCCGATTTTCAAGAAAACGGTATTTCCTCCGGGTGGATCGATATCGCTCCTGTTGAACACTCCTTATCATACACTTTTCGGCAGTCTCACTAAATCTTTCGCGAACGATTTTTTGTCCGCTGTTTGTGTCATTCCAGACAGTAATGATCGATGGTCGCGTTTCGTCGGAATGTCGTTCTTTAAATTCCGTAGAAAAATTTTACAAACGTAAATTCAAAAAAGACTACCTATTTTCGGGAAAGTGAGTTTGAGAAAGTTTATTTTCCAGAGAATGAAAACAAGCATTCTGATAAGAGATAATTGAGGAGATTTAAATTGTCGTGTTTTTGAAAATTGTCAGTATTCGCTTTGGAAAATTATCCGAATCTACACAATAGTTCATTGTAACGGTCGTATCACGGTACCGGAAAGGTTCATAAATATGATTATTTTCGTATTTTATTATTGTAATACATAGAGATGGAAAAAAACAGCACGACCTTTGACTTCGTCTTTTTAATCCCCGGCATCTTTAGCAGTAATAAAGTTGCTTAATTTAAGTCAACTTGGAAGCAAATAAATCAGAGCTCAAAATACATGTGTAAATATGAAATGCTAATATGGGATTCAACAAAAAAAAAAAAACATGAAATGCTGCTGTAAGTAACTGGCGGACATGTTCCATGTTCATTTGTATATGTGATGATTTCTGTTCATTACTTTCGATCCCCCAATTGAAAGCCCAATAGTGTTCTGGAGTAACGGATAAGTGATGTTGATCGTATCTTGAAGCTTCGTGACGATCCTCGTGCTTGGCGCTCTAGTATAGCAATGTTATCCGCAAAAACAATAAAAAACAGATAAAGTTACAGTTGCATCAAAAAATACCTCGAGCGAGATTGTGATAAAGGTTTCGCTAGCGGAAAGAGAAGATGCAAATTTCGGTAAATCGTCGTAAAATACTACCAGAGTTTACAATACATCGCATCGGAAATGCAGGTCCGTCAAACTGTTCAAATTCCAACTCTGACGTTTAGTCATACATACGTCTATGTATACATATATTTGTTAGTATATATTTAGTTATTAAAAGGGAGAACACATTGATAGAAAGCAGTGCACTATTGATAGCGTACGTCACCGTCATTTGTGTTCGTAGAGACGACAGGTTCATCCATTCTCGCCATATTCGGAAAAAGTCTCACACACTGACATCACTCCGCAAACGAATGTTTCAATTCTCGTCGGTCTTTATTCTTCAATTTAGCTTTTCACGCCGCTGTCCATACTGGTTTCTATGATTGACAAGTCAAGTAAAGAATAGCAACTCAGCAATGAATGACCGAGTTTCGGACGTATATCACACTTTCCCCGAAATCGGTACGTAAAATTCTGGTTAATAATGTTACAAGGACCTTCTGCATAGCCATTTATATTAATTAAGCTTCAAAAGCGCGTACGATGCATACAAAGACGCTTCCTCTCTTTTCTAGGTCCCCACTTCATTCAACTGCACGTTAAAGTTAATTTTTGAAAATGGAATTGAAAAAAAAACAAAAAAAAAACAGTCTCCCCAATTAGAGTAGCAGCACGATGTACTAAAATTAAACCTAATTTAATTTACGTTGCTTTAAATCGGATATAGAGAGAGCTGTCTGAATGCGGTGTCATACCGTTTGTTAAATACAGAGCTAATAAAGTGATAAAATTATATTAATATAATAAATATCAAAATCATCTTACGGATAGAGTATTAGAGATAAATTGCGAACCTTATCAGCTTCAGTATTAGATAATAGAAAAATCATCACGAAGTCTGCTTCAGATTTTGTTCATTATTGTTATTTCTTTAATTTTCTTTTACAACGAAAATAAATGAATATTGGTTTTTCCCAAAAGAAAATCCAACAACACATATATACTTCATCTCTAATCTGACATTCCGGCATGCTATTTCTTCAGTATTAATTATATTTCCATTTTAATTTTTTTGAAATTATTAAATTTTCGTTTTTAATAATATTCTTCGATTTTCTTTTCTAAATAAAAATATAGGTTATTTAGATTTCAGATATTAAATTAACACAATACTAAATTTATCTTTATTGATTTATTTTCTAATAATAAAAATGGAATATTCATTCGGAAAGAAACGTTTCTAGAATCATTTTAAAAAAAAAACCTTAAATATTTACTTATTTAAAAAAAAAAAAAAAAAAAAAAAAAAAAAAAGGGTTATTCGCTATGACGAAATATTAAATGCAAGTTTACGTTTTATTTCCCTACAATATAATCCTTTATATGAACCAGGTAAAATAATACGCGACGTATCGTATCGATCTGCAAGATTGTATAGTTTTCTGTTGCTGACCCGTAATGTGGGTGAAAAATTTAGACACAGCCATTCGGCCAAAAAAGTGACCAAACTAAAAGTCGAGAACGTTTACGAATTGTTAAAGTCCCCGTTTTTTCCTCACCTTTTGCTGATCCGAATGAACACGTTCAGTTATTTTTACGAAAAATTGAATTCCGAAATAAATTAGGAATACGATGAAATTAAAAATTATAAGCAATAGTACCAAAAAAAAAAAAAAAAATAGAAATAGAAATAGAAATAGAAATAAAAACTTGCTATGTTTTTTCTCTCTCTTTCCAGTTCTGCTTTTAATCCTTTTTTTTTTTTTTAATAAATTTAAACGAAGGGGGAGCCCCTTCAAAGACGTAGTTGTGTGACAGTGCAGTGTGCCCCAGACGCAGTCTCGACAGGATCGAGAAATCCCTACGTCAGATAGCGGAGGCCACGATGAGTCGGTGATCGACTTTATGGACCTAAGCCAGGTCGTTTGTTCTGACCATAGGTTGCTCTACTCTTCAGAAAAGTGCATCGGAGCATCGGAAAGACTCCTAATTGAGACAGTACATGAACGGCATCGAGCTAGATAGCACGCAAGTCAACCCGTTCATTGCGAGGAACCCCAACATGGCCAGGGACCTATAAGAATGTAACATATACCTCGGAACCGTGAAAGTTCGAATAGCCGGGTTTTTTAACTGTCTGGGATCTGGATATAGATTGAAGTGAGTCGGTAATAAGAAAGGCATTTTGAGACGCTGGGCTGGAAGAATATGTCTCAAGACAAATACATTTCTGC
The DNA here is from genome assembly GCA_039619475.1 of Icerya purchasi. NCBI lineage: Eukaryota > Metazoa > Arthropoda > Insecta > Hemiptera > Monophlebidae > Icerya > Icerya purchasi. The sequence goes on along the minus strand of CM077115.1, from coordinate 73,148,589 downwards.
CTCTAAAACAGAATAGTAATCGTTTAAGCGCTCGGTGCACAGTAGGCCTCCAATTTCATAAGCGCATGCAATTGGTGAAGGAGAATTAGTAGGATTCGCTTTAGCTGCGTTTGTATACATGTGAATGCAGTTAGGGAAGAAGGCGAGTTTATTTGATACTACTTGAAACTAATCCTTGATCAGTTTTAACTGAGCTATCTTATATTTTTATACGTTTACACCGTCAAAAAGGATTATTATGTCGGAAAGTTTCATTTCTTCATCAACAGTTTAATTACCTGATCTCTAGTATCAGTAAAAAAATTACTTGACCAGCCCGATTATGTCATTAAAAACTTTTTATCGATCCATCTGAATTATTTGCTATAGTTTTTATCGTCGCTATTGAAGCAGCAGCTGATGTTCTGTTGATTGAACGTTTTCCCCATTAGCTCTTTAACATCATCGATCGTGTAAAATGTTGATAGCTATTGATGTTCTAGAAATTTTCCAGTGACTTTTGAAACAGTAACTGTTTATAATTATCGTAAGAATTTGTTTGACAGAGCACGCGATGAGCTGACTTTAATTCAAACTCCTTTTCAGAAGTATGTGTACAATGCATAAACATAGTTCGCGCTAAACATAGGATAACACAGCAGATTTGTCACTATGTTAAAATGTGTGTGTCAATTTGTAATCACATTAAAAAATTCTGAAAACCGAGCCAAGAATTATTTCAAACCGATTGAGGGACCCACACGCAACTGAAAAACGCGATCTACTTAATAATAATCAAGACCTAAAATAATTCCGTTTAATTTTCGGCTTTAATGATTTCACAGCAGCCCTTTTTTATTTTTTTTTTCGATTTTACATTTGTTAATGAAACTCTCTATACGTAATTCTGTCTTACGTCAAGGATACTAAAAATAATTACATCGAAAAACTGTAACAAAATTCCTCACCATTTTTAAGTTTATATTCCAGTCAGTAGGGAATGGAATATTGCTCTTTTGTAATTCTTATCGTGATTTTCCCATTACATGCGGTACTAGAATGACATAGTTATTAATGTGTAATGTTACGAAGTTTTGAGTACTGCAATCAAAAAAATAACTGTTGACATTACGAAGCAATTGATTTTTTGATTTTTTGATTTTTTTCTCTTTAGGATCGCCAATGATGGACATTAACGCAACGCAAGGGAAATTTCTCTCTATTCTTAATTTAAATAATCCGCATATCAAACGGTAACATTTTGTCCTCTTTTCATGCCCCTTCTAATTACTTTCCTTGTGATCCTGATATCATATTTTGTTTGGATGTGCGGCTTTCTCTGCTGAGCAATCGCCCTTCTATTCTGCTCTGTTAAAATCCGATATCTATATATCCCCTATCGGTGCCTGTAAGAATTTTTTCGTTTCCTTCTACTTCTGTTATTTAAATATCCCTCGGTGGTTTTTCATTTCCAGCTGATCGATTAAGACTGGGCCCAAAAATATATACCTATATTATATTAACCGTTTCTGTTTGCTCGATATTTTCGCATAATTGCAACAAAAACAGATTAATAATATACTTTATAATACGGAGAAATGTTGGCCAATTGTCTAAAAGTTTCTAACTGTCGGATACGACTTGCGTTATATATTTGACCAACTGAATCCCGTACATATTTCCAAGCCGAGACTACTAGCTCAGTCAGCATATTAATTTTTTTTTTGAGGGATAACTTAACGGATAATCGTTTCCGGATGATGCTATTTATTAAGTAAATACTCATGATCAAATTTGTTTTCTCACATAAGCGACATGTGCTCTCCATCTGGGGTACCGTTCCGGTATCAATATTAAATACGCGATCTTCTTATTTAATTGAACTGTTCTGTATTCCTATTTACCGAGTAAACGTTATTTTTTGATTTTTGATTAATTTTCCACTCAACTGTCCGGTATCCTCTTCGTATTAAAATGTTTAAAATGAAAGTTCTTGTTATGTTAAATTTAACCCTTCTGCTCTTTTTTTCCAATAATTTTATTAAAAAAATAAATAAATAAAATAAGCATTTATCGGTTTGTAAAAAAATTGTTTGAATGAAGATTCTAATTTTAAAATTTTTTGTTATAAATATCGCGTATTATCCTCTTTTCATATTTTTGGATATATACGAAGATAGAAGAAATGGTAAAAAAGATTTTATTACAATGTCCGTTTTTTATTACTAACAAGTACAAATGTGAAAGAGAAATAAAACAAATAGAGATAAAAATGAGCTTATTTGCTAAATGATTTGCACATATCACGCAAAAAGTACATGTTAAAAGATGTAAAAATAATTATAATTTTTTATCTGAAATGACGAAATTTTTCATCTAAGCTTACACTTTTTTTTTCTTTTTTTCTTCAGTTACGTTAGTAATTTAAAAAAAAAAAACATCCACCATCCATCGTATCACTATTTTCCATCGCGAAATCCGGAATTGCGCAGTATTTATCATTCTTCTTCTTCTTCTTCTTCTTCTTCTTCTTCTTCTTCTTCTTCTTCTTCTTCTTCTTCTTCTTCTTCTTCTTCTTCTTCTTCTTCTTCTTCTTCTTCTTCTTCTTCTTGTGTATGCTTCTCCATTACTGAAGGTTAGCGATCTATGTGGCAGTCTGGTCCCTTAATATGGCCCCTCGAAATAGCGTCCTGCTTCCGAGCCATCTTCGCAAGTCCTTTATCCATGAATTATATGGTCTTTCTACCGATCTTTTTCCATCAATTCTTCCTTCTACAATAATCCGTAATAATTCGTACTTATCTCCACGCATCACGTGTCCAAAATATAGCACTTTCCTTCTTTTAATATTTTCATCTTATGTAGCACTTCTTCGTTCTTCACTTATTTTATCCACGGTATTCGCAACATTCTCCTATATAAATATATTTCAAACACCTGAATATTCTTTTCTGTGCTGGAATCTAGAGTCCAGCACTCATATCCGTATAATAATACTGCTCATTCGAGTGTTCATAATTAAGCTTGATCTTGTAAATAAATTTTTCATCTCCACAAAGACACGTCTAGCTTGCTTGATCCTTCCGCGGATTTCTTCCTTATTTCTGATACGACCGTTTAATAATATGCCCAAATATCTGATCGAGCTGACTTGTTTTCTATTTCATTGCCGTCAATTACCAATCGCAAATTGTTTTGTTTTTTTTTGAAAAAAGCATTGTCTTCGTTTTTTTACTATTCACAGATAACCCGTAATCGTGGCTGTATTTGACTAATTTATCCGCCATATGCTGTGACTTTACTTGACTGTTTGCTATTATTACGGTATCATCGGAATATTTATAATTCTCCCACTTACCTTTACTCCGGCATAATTCTCATCTATAGCTTTTTCGAATGAATATAAATTAAACAATAGGAGTGAAAGAATGTATCCCTGTCGCACTTCTTTTTTGATAGCCAAATTATATTATCTATTCTAACTACAGCTGTTTGATTCCAGTATAGCTCTTTAATAATACGGATATCTTTGCCATCGACATTAATGGATTTCAAAATTTCAATTATTTTGTTATGTTTTATCATATCAAATGCTTTACTATAATCCATAAAACAAGCGTACACATCCACACTCATGTCTTGGCATCTCTGTATAAGCATATTAATCGCGTACTGGGTTTCTCGCGTTCCGAAACCTTTTCTAAAATCAAATTGGTTATCACTTATCTGCTCTTTACACTTTCGATAGATCTTTGTGTGAATAATTCCGAGAAACACTTTCAAAACATGTGACATTAAACTTATTGTTCTATATTCCTCACATTGTTCCGCATTTGCCTTCTTTGGTATATGAATTTTGATCTTAACCAAGGGATTATTCCTGTTTTATATATTTTGTTGAGCATTTCTGTTAGTACTTTCAATCCTAATCCTTTTCTGCTATAACTTTTAAGGTTTCCGCGTGTATTTGATCTGGACCCGTTGCTTTGTCATTTCTCTGTTTTGTAATCTCATATATTACTTTGCTTTTCATCATCTCTGGCCCTTCTTCATCTAAATCACTTTTTTCTTGTATCGGAATTCTATCATCATTGTTTAACTCCTGTATATATTCCCTCCATCGTTGAAGTTTGTCTTCTAGTTTAACAATGAGCTTGTTTTCTGTGCTTCTCAATTTACCTGTATTACGTCTATATAATTTTCCAGTAACTTCTTTAACTTTCCTATGTACATTGAATGAGTCATGTTTATTTTGCAGGTCTTCAATGTTATCGCATTTCTCGTTCTACCATTGCTCCTTCGCTTTCCGGCACATTCTGCGAATGATTTTATTCATTTCTTTATACTTTGCTTCGTTTCTTTTTAGAATTTTTCGTTTCTCCATTTTTATGAGTATTTCGTTGTTCATCCATTTCTTTTGACCCATTTTTTCTTTTTGCTTCAGCTTTTCTACTTGCGTTTGCGTTAAAACATTTTTTATTTGCCTCCATGTCGTTTCCACATCGCAACCTTCTAGTGCTGCACTAACTTCCTGTTTCACATCTCTTTTTGCTTTAATGTTCTTATATCAATGATTTCCCTATATGTCTGGGTTTTGTTTTTAACGAAACGACTAATTTTAAACTCCATTACGACCGGATTATGATCAGAGTCTATATCCACACTTGGATACGTTTTCGCCGACTTCACTGATTTTTTAAAATTATTGTTCATTAAAATGAAATCAATTTGATTTCTTATAACCTTTTCCTCTCAGTATTTATCATTACGAGAATTTAATCCGACAAATATTTGAATAAAGAGAGAAAGCTGAATTTCTAACATGGAATTCCTCAGAAGATTCTATTCATATAATCAATGACGACAGATTCAAAACTTCTTTAAGTGAAGGTTATTTTTACTTAAATTAAGATTCTTCCACTGCGTTCATTTTCGATCGAAATTTTTTTGTATTTTGCGTTAAAGTACAGTATATTTAGAGGCCAAACTGTAACGTTAAATATAAAAATTCTATACAGTTGAAGTCATGTTAAATATGCACCGCGGTTTTTTAATTGATAATGCCGTTTACCAAAATTGTAGGACTCAGGGAGTAAGCGCAGATGTATTTACATTCAGATTATACAAGACTGAAACAGAATTTCCCCACATTTCTTTTTGAATCTTATCTAAATTATAAATTACCTGGCAGAAATAACAAATCAAAAGACTAACAGAAAGAAAATAAAAAAAATGTGTTTACATGTACATACAGGTACATATATTAATTACAACGTAATTCTTAGGCACCCATTCGAAAAAATACCCCAATTTTATGTAACGCAAAATGTCCCAAAAAAATGTCCCAATTTTATGTAACGCTAAATGTCCCAAAAAAATGTCCCAATTTTATGTAACGTTTGTTATATTTTATAGGATATTTGTTATTGTTATTTAAAAAATGTCACAATTTTATGTAATGAAATACGTAACGAAAAATGTGACGAAAAAATGTCTTAATTTTATATAACGGAAGTTAAATGTTAGAATAGGATTTTTGTGGTTATGTTATTTTTTGTGTGTGTTGATGCCAGTAAGAATTACGTTGTAAATTTTGATCATTTCATACAAAGTATAGAAGAGAAAGAGACAGAAATGAAAGCAAGAGAGTAGTCATTAAATACAGGAACTGGCAGTTCCGCTAATCCGAACCCCAATTCCTGTCCCGGAGGCGAAAATTCACCCCAGACCGGTAATCCGAACACAAAATTCACCCCAATTCATGTCCAGGTGGTCAAAATTCACCCAAGTTTCCCCCGATTCTTCCGAGTTTCCCCCGGACGGTTCCCGCTCGTTTCCGATAAACCGAACGTCCAAACTGTGTCCCGAGGTCAATAAACTGTCCAAAGAGTTATTCGGAGGCGCAAGTAACCCCAATTAGTGTCCAGGTGCTGAAAGTTCCCCCAAGTTCCCCAAATTTCTCCGAAATTCCCCTGTACGCGTCCCGCTCGTTTCCGATAAACCGAACCGATTATTAATTAACATAAGTATATTAATTAATGTCTGAAAGTAACCCAAGTCTCCGATCGCCCCGCCCGCCCGCTCCGTTACCGCAATTTTTTTCAAAATTCAGGACCTAAGTATGAAAATTCCAAAATTTAACCCAAGTATATTATTTAATGTCTAAATCTAACCCAATACCCCCCTTCGCTCCTCACACACGTATATTTCAATCCCGCGCACGCTCCGGTCGCCATCGCGAAAGCGCACGCGCCGATCCCACGCATATTCCGATGTCCACCGCGATATCCCGCGCACACACGCGCACCGTTCCCGATACCGCGATTATTTCTTTAATATTTCAAAGTCTAAGTATACATAATATAAAATTAGCCGAAGGATAATTTTTTATTTTCCTGATTCCCCGATCTTACTGCCATATTCCAAGACGCACGTCCCGATCCCACACATATATCTAACACAGCGTTATTCTCTGCGAAAACGCACGCGCTGATACCCCGCATATATCTATCATAACGCTCTCCGCCGCGAAAGCGCACGCACCGTTCCCCCGCACGCGCCGACCGTTTACACTATCGCGATTATTTTTTTAATAATTATTTTTTTCACATAATAACCCAATCCCTGCTCTGTTGTCTAAACCTAACCGGTTATCCAAAACATTTACAAATTAACAAATCAATTATTTCTATAGTCTAAAATAGCCTTAGTCTCCTTTACCCCTTCCACCCTCTTTTACGATCGATTTCGTTGTTTTAATATCGAATATATCGCATTATATTTACTTTTACTACGACCATTAAACCCTCGATCGACGCTCCCGACGCCTCCGTCATTTCATATTGAGAGGTAAATATTTTTTTATGTGACCGCTATGAATGCACACCGTCCCTTCTCGCACACCCATCTGCTGTCGTTAGTTCCCATATCGTTCATAATAACTTTTATTCAACTCCAAGTATTATGGAATTATTCCAATTATATATTTTCTTCACTTCTGACCATTTCTTCCGACCGTTCATAATATTTTTATTTTTCCCCGGTTCTAAAAATAAATCCTATAATGCCTTCAACGCTATGAATGCACACATACCTGCCGTCGTTAGTTCCCATACCGTTCATAATAACTTTTTTCAACTCCAAGTATTATGGAATTATTCCAATTATATATTTTCTTCACTTCCGATCATTTCTTCTGACCGTTCATAATATTTTTATTTTCCTCTGGTTCTAAAAATAAATCCTACAATGTCTTCAACGCGATGAATGCGCACACATCTTCTGCAGTTAGTTTCCATATCGATCTTAATAATTTTTCGAGCCTAAATATTATAGAAATAGCCGAAGTACATTTTTTTCGTTTCCGATCGTTCTTCCGACCGTTCATAATATTTTTATTTTCCTCCGGTTCTAAAAATAAATCCTACAATATCTTCACCGCTATGAATGAACACCGCCCATTCCCACACACTCATCTGCTGTCGTTAGTTCCCACATCGTTCATAATAATTTTTTCGAGTCTAACTATTATGGAATTATCCTAATTATATTTTTTTGCTTCCGATCTTTCCTTCCGACGGTGTATTATTTTTATTTTTCTCCGATTCTAAAAATAAATCCTATAATGTCTTCACTGATATGAAGGCTTACACATCCTCTGCAGTTAGTCTACATATCGTTCATAATATCCTTTATTCAACTCCAAGTATTATGGAATTATTCCAATTATATTTTTCACGTTTCCGATCATTTCTCCCGACAGTACATTATTTTTATTTTTCTCATAATCTAAAAATAAATCCTTCGATACCTTTACTGTATGAATGCATACACATCCTCTGCAATTAGTTTCCATATCGTTCATAATAGTTTTTTTTCAACTCCAACTATTATGGAATTAACCTAAGTATATTTACTTCACTTACGTTAAATTCTTCCGTCCGTTAATAATTTTATATTTTTTTCTCAGATTCTAAAAATAAATTCGTCGATGTCTTCACTGCTATAAATGCGCACACATCTTCTGTCGTTAATTCTCATATCGATCATAATAATTTTTTCATGTCTATGTATTATGGAATTACTCTAAAATATTTTTTTTCTCCCTCCAAAGATTTTTTCCAAAAGTAAGTATTTGTAAATTTATGTCGAGTTGAGTTTTATTTAACACGATTTCAACCCCCCTCCCTCTCCTTTCCACCCTACACAAATTACAAATCTTTCATATTATTTTTCACGAGGACATCCACCCGAATGTGAATCCGCGCCACCCATTCCTGCACACACATATGCTAGAGATGGTTTCCCAATCATTCATATTAATTTTTTTCCAAGTCTATTAGTTTAAGAATATTTTATTTATTTCAAACTCCAAATATTTTTCAAGATCTTTTCATATTATATTTTATTTTCTGTTTAAGACCCCATCAAACCCTCGACTGTCGCAAAAGCATCCCGACACTTCTCACACACGTTCTCCATTATACATTATCAAAATGAATCGAAATTTATAATCAACGAAGACAATTTACTGATGCTATATACTTTTTATATTTTTTCCCCGTACTCCTCGACCGCCAGATCCGTCACAAAAGCGTACAAGTCGTTCCCACACATATATACATTGTCACGACTACACAACACTATATCTGTGCATGTTATACATTCCTATTATGTATTTTCAAAATCGAACCGACTCTCAATATTTTTCACTTTACACGTATCTAAAAATTTCTTCTTCTCTCCTTTTACTACCCCTGGACTAAATTAACAACCATACATAATGTTATTTTTATTTATTTATTCTCAAATACTTATACACGCATACACATCCGTTAGCACTATTTACCAAATCATTCATATTAATGTATTACAGATTTTTAAGCTTCCAATCATTTCACCATTCATAAGTTTTTTATTTTTATGCAAATCAGTCGACGTGAATCTCAAACATCCGTTCTGCACACATGTTTCTACGCATTCGTCACTGTATCCGTCCGTTATTCCACTTTCATTTATTTTATTCATTTGTTATTTTTTCTATCAAAAGCCTGAATCTAACCTTGAACCTCTTTACCGTTCATCATTCTTTGTATGTAATACTTTTCTGAGCTTAGTTACCGTAGAATTTAATTAATCGATATATTTTATTTTTCAATCGACAAAATTTTTAAAAATCTTTCATAATCATATTTTTATACAAATACAAGTATGGTTATAATATTTTTTTAAATTTCGTAAATTATTTTTCCGCGATATACACGAGTTCGTCTATGAGGTGTTGGTGGTCAATTGTATAGAGCGACAGATAGAAAAAACCTGTTAGTTTACGAACCACAGCATGTTCGAAGAAAAAAACACGGTAGCACGACCAGATCAGGGTTGCAATGTGCGAGTGAGAGAGTGTATGTGAGTGAAATAGAAGGTTATATTCTCGAAGGCAACAGCCTGATTGTAAAAATACGCTAAAGATACCTGCATCTATCCCTGAACAGTCATCATATCGAACACAAAAAGGTTGCCTAAAAGAATATTGTTTTCTTTTTCAGGTAACGAACAGTAACATTTTTTTCTCTGTGTTATAAAATTAGCCCGAGTATATTTTTTATTCTTTCATTACGCTAAAATTTTTTCAAATCTTTTTTGTAATATGCTGTGCAGACAAATGTACGCCGCAGACACTTCTCGCTTCATTACTACTGATATATCTGTACGTTCATTGACACTATTCTTATCGTAATATAGTTTTTTCAGGAAATCGTAGAAAATGGTTCTTCGCTCCATTCATACTATGTAATCTATTTCCAAAAATTCAAATCGTGCATAATTACTTTAAAATCAACTTAAATATATTTCACAATTTCCAGAATTAGCAATCTCCTTACAGATCATTATCTCATTTTCCGATTGTCAATAATATATTTTTTTTTTAATCTATCGTACATATATTATTTTTTTATCGTTTAAATTTTTCTTCAATTCGCAAAGGGCCTAACCTATAGAAAACATATTCTTGTAAACATTCATGACGAATTCACTCCTTCTACTTACATTATGAGTTAATTTTTCTGTAATTATTTTTAACATCTTGAAATTATAGTAGTATTTTTTTAATTTTTTTATTTTCCATACATGACAAAAATATTGAAATCACTACATCTATAAATGCATTCACCGTAAGACTCCACTAAACTATCATGAATTTTTAAAATTATCCCAAACATACTATTTTTCACTACAAATTACATTCGTCTATCATTTTTTCTATATAATCACTAACCTACGAAAACACTTCGTTCGTTTTACTCATGTCGAAGCAATCACTCCTTTTCCCTCTTGCTATCTATGTTCAAAGTCTAATAATGTAATACGAAATTATTCTAAATAAATGTTCATGCTAGCAAAATTATTACATCACCCCTTTTTCTACACAATTGTATGCATGTTTCCGAAAAATCTCACTATATATTTTCAAAATTAACTCCAGCCCACGTATTATTTTTACATTTCATTCATTTATATTTGTTTAATCATATCTGCTGCAAGACCGTATAAAAGAATACAAGCAGTTCCCGCACACATAATTATTGTTCAGAGGTATTGTTGGCGTACTTTATCATATACTTTTGTAAGCTCATACAGAACGGCTTCATAACCTTTTATCATTCATTTAGATGCGGAGTCACATAACTTTTAGCGGAGCAATCAATTCTTTGCAAAACTAATGATTGAAAGCACACACCCCCCCAACGTGGAATAGCGAGGATTTTTTTTTTACACACCCAAAATAAATGAGATAATTATTTCTCTATATTTATCACATTACCAAGATTGTGTATATCACGCAATCGCCTCTTTCACTCATTCGTCGATTTCAAATGTGAATGAAATTTTCGTACCATGCTTTATTCATACATTTTATTTCTGAATAGAATGTTATATGGCGGGGATGGCAGTAAAGATTTCAATTTTATATATGAAGAATGGATGAAGCAATCCAGAGACTGTTGTAAATGTATAAGTCTTATTATTTGAAATATAAAATTTGAAGGAAATTTATATATCTTGCTTCGTTTTAAGATGTTTTATTTTTACATTTTTTTTTAATCTCCCTCTTACTATTATTTTTGAAACGGATGTTGATAACTATGAATAGTATTTGTGATTATAGAGAGAGAGGTAAACGTTTTCCTTACTTTTGACTAATTATGTACAATTTTCAATCATTTTTTACAATTTTTCGCACATTTTACTACTTTTACATTGTTTTAAGCAATTTTTGCTATTTCGCATCATTTTCCAGTCTTTTTTTTTGTACTTTTTACACAATTTTCATCGATCTTTCAACAACTTTGTAAGGGTTTTTTTTTTTCTTTCTTACATCTCATTACAATATCGTTAGTCATCAATGATAACAGTACATATTTATGCTTTCACATCACCTTTCGCTTCATCTGTGCACATCTACAACTTAACAAGCGCAGAACCAGTTGAATGTTGTAGGCCCGCAATCACGATCTACATTTGATTATTGGATTTACCAGTCACATCTTTGAACGTTTGATTTAATGAATTGACAGGGACTTTGTATTTTGCTCCCCCACTCGATATCTTCAACAAACTATCATGCTAACGTTTAATAAGAGCAGCCATAAAGCTCCAGACGTTTACTGAATGTTTTCTCAACACATTCACAGCCCATACCCCATACACTAAGGAAATCTTTAAACACCTCTATAACCATTCCTTTTAAGCTGGAGGGAGCAAGGGACTCCTATAATCGTTTTGACAATCAACACTTCGTCGTCCATCGCCCTAGCTTTACTTGTCGTTGCACAGACATGTAGTAAACGTTTTCTTCTTTTACAATTTTTTTATATTTCAACACTATTAACAAATTTTCTCACCATACTAACTAATTATAAACAGTTTTCCATTATTTCTTATCATGTTCTTATGTTTTAGAGTCTTTTTACGCTATTTTTTTCAACAATTTATGATATTTCTTATCATTTTCTTGCGTTTCAATGTCTTTCATACAATTTTACTCAATTTTTCGTCATATTCGTCAGTTTTTTATTTATCTCTTACATTATATATCTGAATGTGTCGAATATCCAACCTTTTAACTATATTTTATAATTTGATACGATCATAGATAATAACAAAAGATTTAATTCAATATTGTTCACAATTTATTCAATAATTTTTATGACATTCATTATAATCAATAAAAATAACCATTGCTTCATTGTTTCAATGTTAAATTCTAATATATCATTATCAGCCATTAATATTTTACAACATAAAATATCTAATTTAACTGAATATATCCTTCTTCAGCCAACTTTTCTTCAATCATCCGAATTTCAGTATCTAAACCATTATTTCCCGATTGTTTAGATCTGTGTAGTATCAATAATCGCTCAACCAATTCATTAGGATCGTCAGAATAATTGAAATGAGAGTCTTCAAGATTTACTTTGCGAACAGTCCTATATGCACGTTTCTTTTTCGTTTTACCCTGATAAACTTTTACATTCTTTATGGTAGATTGAAATAGAGGACGTATTATTTTTCTGTATTTAGGAAGTGGAGTACCCTTTAATACACCAGTAACACGTACATGAGCTCCAGTAAATTCCAGTATTTGTTTATATAAAGCTAAATCATTATTTGTATATTTATTCTCATCAACATTTGCTTCCATCAGTAAATGAATCAGTCCTGGTGTGTAAGGAAATTTAGTTAGTGTTCTTCCTTTTCCTAAATAAATTTCACCACATTTCCGATTCCATGAAATTGGTGTTGAACCCATCATATACTCATGTGTGTTCGCATTATATTGTATTCCATATACAGGATCATTTGGTAGAGGTTCATCATAATCTATTTGAAATGGAGCCGTTTCATGTATATTAAGGGCCTTATTATCACGATTTTCATATTCTTCTTCATTTTCAATAGCAGTCTCATAATCACGTTTCCTACTGTCATTAGAAAGTTTGTGTCGTTTTACCATTGATATATCATCACTTATTCCATCAGAACCATTTTTCATCCTTTTAGGTATTTGTAATGATTCCCGAATATCCAATATCTGTTTTGTAACAGGTTCAAGCATTGCAGCTGAAGTATTTGTAATAGATTTAGTCGCATACTTTAACGCATTATATTTTTTCATTATATCGCTGCGTATCCTTTCCAGTTCGCTTTTAAGAAGTGCTTCTTTATTTATTCCGTTATTACCAACATTAACCATCACTTTACTAGTTGATACCATTATTACAGGTAATTAAAAATTCATCAAAACTTACATGTAAATCTTCTCTATATATACATTTCACAATCTATTTTGAACACAGAGAGTTAATGCTAATTCATCAGCAATAATTTATAGAATGTTTTTAAAGGCTTAAAGGATGCTTATTATATACATATTGTATTTCAAACTGTTCCTTAAATACACAATTCATGAAACAAAATCTTTATAAATAAAAATAAACAACAAAATTGGAACAGAAATTTTAATGGAATTTAAGAATCAGTATTTATTTTTCAATATACTAATATCTCAAAATATGTGATAACATCTAACCTTTTACTAATGATATTACAAAATCTGGAGCAGTGTAATTCACATGCAGGATATATATATATATATATATACACATATCTACATACATATATATCTACATACATATATATCTACATATATACATATATATCAACATATACACATATATATCTACATATATACACATATATATCTACATATATACACATATATATCTACATATATACATATATTATCTACATATATACATATATATCTACATATATACATATATATCTACATATATATACATATATATCTACATATATACATATATATCTACATCTATACATATATATCTACATATATACATATATTATCTACATATATACATATATATCTACATATATATACATATATATCTACATATATATACATATATATCTACATATATACATATATATCTACATATATACATATATATCTACATATATACATATATATCTACATATATACACATATATATCTACATATATACACATATATATCTACATATATACACATATACATCTACATACAAACATATATATCTACATATATATACACATATATATCTACATACAAACATATATATATACATACAAACATATATATCTACATATATACACATATACTCGTATATATATATCTACACATATATATACATATATATATATATATATATATATATATATATATATATCTACATATGATGTGCTATACTTTATGAGATGGGTATGTTATAAAATTCAATTTAAATCTAACAATCTTGTTACACAAACGTAATTTGTAAAATGATATAAATTTCTCAAATGTCACTAAAGTTACATGTTTTTCTTTTTAGGCTTTCTACTCAAAATTAGTCAACAACACCGCACTTTAATATTGTTTAAAAAAAATTATAAATTTTTTATATTATCTATTATTTTTTATTATTTAAATTATACTTCGCGTTATATAAGTTATACAAATTCATTATAACCAGCTCCAAAAATTGACTAGTGCTATCCCCAAACAGCAATATGAAACATCATAGTTCCCCAAAATCCTCAGGCGTCCACTGTAATTTCTATATTATCATCATCACTAACACTAATAAATTCTTCCTTTTTAACACCATTATCACATGATTCATTGTTTAGAGGTTGCAGAATACACTCAAAACTAGAAAAAATGACAAATTTACTTTTATTCCATCAACTGCTCAGGCTGATGTTACATTATGAACAAACCTATACCAGCTTGTTATAATGAATTTGTATAACTTATATAACGCGAAGTATAATTTAAATAATAAAAAATAATAGATAATATAAAAAATTTATAATTTTTTTTAAACAATATTAAAGTGCGGTGTTGTTGACTAATTTTGAGTAGAAAGCCTAAAAAGAAAAACATGTAACTTTAGTGACATTTGAGAAATTTATATCATTTTACAAATTATGTTTGTGTAACAAGATTGTTAGATTTAAATTGAATTTTATAACATACCCATCTCATAAAGTATAGCACATCATATGTAGATATATATATATATATATATATATGTATATATATGTGTAGATATATATATATGAGTATATGTGTATATATGTAGATATATATGTTTGTATGTATATATATATGTTTGTATGTAGATATATATGTGTATATATATGTAGATATATATGTTTGTATGTAGATGTATATGTGTATATATGTAGATATATATGTGTATATATGTAGATATATATGTATATATGTATATATGTAGATATATATGTATAGATGTAGATATATATATATATATATATATGTATATATATGTGTAGATATATATATATGAGTATATGTGTATATATGTAGATATATATGTTTGTATGTATATATATATGTTTGTATGTAGATATATATGTGTATATATATGTAGATATATATGTATATATATATGTATATATATGTAGATATATATGTATATATATGTAGATATATATGTATATATGTATATATATGTAGATATATATGTATATATGTAGATAATATATGTATATATGTAGATATATATGTATAGATGTAGATATATATGTATATATATGTAGATATATATGTATATATGTAGATATATATGTATATATATGTAGATATATATGTATATATGTAGATATATATGTATATATGTAGATAATATATGTATATATGTAGATATATATGTGTATATATGTAGATATATATGTGTATATGTTGATATATATGTATATATGTAGATATATATGTATGTAGATATATATGTATGTAGATATGTGTATATATATATATATATATATCCTGCATGTGAATTACACTGCTCCAGATTTTGTAATATCATTAGTAAAAGGTTAGATGTTATCACATATTTTGAGATATTAGTATATTGAAAAATAAATACTGATTCTTAAATTCCATTAAAATTTCTGTTCCAATTTTGTTGTTTATTTTTATTTATAAAGATTTTGTTTCATGAATTGTGTATTTAAGGAACAGTTTGAAATACAATATGTATATAATAAGCATCCTTTAAGCCTTTAAAAACATTCTATAAATTATTGCTGATGAATTAGCATTAACTCTCTGTGTTCAAAATAGATTGTGAAATGTATATATAGAGAAGATTTACATGTAAGTTTTGATGAATTTTTAATTACCTGTAATAATGGTATCAACTAGTAAAGTGATGGTTAATGTTGGTAATAACGGAATAAATAAAGAAGCACTTCTTAAAAGCGAACTGGAAAGGATACGCAGCGATATAATGAAAAAATATAATGCGTTAAAGTATGCGACTAAATCTATTACAAATACTTCAGCTGCAATGCTTGAACCTGTTACAAAACAGATATTGGATATTCGGGAATCATTACAAATACCTAAAAGGATGAAAAATGGTTCTGATGGAATAAGTGATGATATATCAATGGTAAAACGACACAAACTTTCTAATGACAGTAGGAAACGTGATTATGAGACTGCTATTGAAAATGAAGAAGAATATGAAAATCGTGATAATAAGGCCCTTAATATACATGAAACGGCTCCATTTCAAATAGATTATGATGAACCTCTACCAAATGATCCTGTATATGGAATACAATATAATGCGAACACACATGAGTATATGATGGGTTCAACACCAATTTCATGGAATCGGAAATGTGGTGAAATTTATTTAGGAAAAGGAAGAACACTAACTAAATTTCCTTACACACCAGGACTGATTCATTTACTGATGGAAGCAAATGTTGATGAGAATAAATATACAAATAATGATTTAGCTTTATATAAACAAATACTGGAATTTACTGGAGCTCATGTACGTGTTACTGGTGTATTAAAGGGTACTCCACTTCCTAAATACAGAAAAATAATACGTCCTCTATTTCAATCTACCATAAAGAATGTAAAAGTTTATCAGGGTAAAACGAAAAAGAAACGTGCATATAGGACTGTTCGCAAAGTAAATCTTGAAGACTCTCATTTCAATTATTCTGACGATCCTAATGAATTGGTTGAGCGATTATTGATACTACACAGATCTAAACAATCGGGAAATAATGGTTTAGATACTGAAATTCGGATGATTGAAGAAAAGTTGGCTGAAGAAGGATATATTCAGTTAAATTAGATATTTTATGTTGTAAAATATTAATGGCTGATAATGATATATTAGAATTTAACATTGAAACAATGAAGCAATGGTTATTTTTATTGATTATAATGAATGTCATAAAAATTATTGAATAAATTGTGAACAATATTGAATTAAATCTTTTGTTATTATCTATGATCGTATCAAATTATAAAATATAGTTAAAAGGTTGGATATTCGACACATTCAGATATATAATGTAAGAGATAAATAAAAAACTGACGAATATGACGAAAAATTGAGTAAAATTGTATGAAAGACATTGAAACGCAAGAAAATGATAAGAAATATCATAAATTGTTGAAAAAAATAGCGTAAAAAGACTCTAAAACATAAGAACATGATAAGAAATAATGGAAAACTGTTTATAATTAGTTAGTATGGTGAGAAAATTTGTTAATAGTGTTGAAATATAAAAAAATTGTAAAAGAAGAAAACGTTTACTACATGTCTGTGCAACGACAAGTAAAGCTAGGGCGATGGACGACGAAGTGTTGATTGTCAAAACGATTATAGGAGTCCCTTGCTCCCTCCAGCTTAAAAGGAATGGTTATAGAGGTGTTTAAAGATTTCCTTAGTGTATGGGGTATGGGCTGTGAATGTGTTGAGAAAACATTCAGTAAACGTCTGGAGCTTTATGGCTGCTCTTATTAAACGTTAGCATGATAGTTTGTTGAAGATATCGAGTGGGGGAGCAAAATACAAAGTCCCTGTCAATTCATTAAATCAAACGTTCAAAGATGTGACTGGTAAATCCAATAATCAAATGTAGATCGTGATTGCGGGCCTACAACATTCAACTGGTTCTGCGCTTGTTAAGTTGTAGATGTGCACAGATGAAGCGAAAGGTGATGTGAAAGCATAAATATGTACTGTTATCATTGATGACTAACGATATTGTAATGAGATGTAAGAAAGAAAAAAAAAAACCCTTACAAAGTTGTTGAAAGATCGATGAAAATTGTGTAAAAAGTACAAAAAAAAAGACTGGAAAATGATGCGAAATAGCAAAAATTGCTTAAAACAATGTAAAAGTAGTAAAATGTGCGAAAAATTGTAAAAAATGATTGAAAATTGTACATAATTAGTCAAAAGTAAGGAAAACGTTTACCTCTCTCTCTATAATCACAAATACTATTCATAGTTATCAACATCCGTTTCAAAAATAATAGTAAGAGGGAGATTAAAAAAAAATGTAAAAATAAAACATCTTAAAACGAAGCAAGATATATAAATTTCCTTCAAATTTTATATTTCAAATAATAAGACTTATACATTTACAACAGTCTCTGGATTGCTTCATCCATTCTTCATATATAAAATTGAAATCTTTACTGCCATCCCCGCCATATAACATTCTATTCAGAAATAAAATGTATGAATAAAGCATGGTACGAAAATTTCATTCACATTTGAAATCGACGAATGAGTGAAAGAGGCGATTGCGTGATATACACAATCTTGGTAATGTGATAAATATAGAGAAATAATTATCTCATTTATTTTGGGTGTGTAAAAAAAAAATCCTCGCTATTCCACGTTGGGGGGGTGTGTGCTTTCAATCATTAGTTTTGCAAAGAATTGATTGCTCCGCTAAAAGTTATGTGACTCCGCATCTAAATGAATGATAAAAGGTTATGAAGCCGTTCTGTATGAGCTTACAAAAGTATATGATAAAGTACGCCAACAATACCTCTGAACAATAATTATGTGTGCGGGAACTGCTTGTATTCTTTTATACGGTCTTGCAGCAGATATGATTAAACAAATATAAATGAATGAAATGTAAAAATAATACGTGGGCTGGAGTTAATTTTGAAAATATATAGTGAGATTTTTCGGAAACATGCATACAATTGTGTAGAAAAAGGGGTGATGTAATAATTTTGCTAGCATGAACATTTATTTAGAATAATTTCGTATTACATTATTAGACTTTGAACATAGATAGCAAGAGGGAAAAGGAGTGATTGCTTCGACATGAGTAAAACGAACGAAGTGTTTTCGTAGGTTAGTGATTATATAGAAAAAATGATAGACGAATGTAATTTGTAGTGAAAAATAGTATGTTTGGGATAATTTTAAAAATTCATGATAGTTTAGTGGAGTCTTACGGTGAATGCATTTATAGATGTAGTGATTTCAATATTTTTGTCATGTATGGAAAATAAAAAAATTAAAAAAATACTACTATAATTTCAAGATGTTAAAAATAATTACAGAAAAATTAACTCATAATGTAAGTAGAAGGAGTGAATTCGTCATGAATGTTTACAAGAATATGTTTTCTATAGGTTAGGCCCTTTGCGAATTGAAGAAAAATTTAAACGATAAAAAAATAATATATGTACGATAGATTAAAAAAAAAATATATTATTGACAATCGGAAAATGAGATAATGATCTGTAAGGAGATTGCTAATTCTGGAAATTGTGAAATATATTTAAGTTGATTTTAAAGTAATTATGCACGATTTGAATTTTTGGAAATAGATTACATAGTATGAATGGAGCGAAGAACCATTTTCTACGATTTCCTGAAAAAACTATATTACGATAAGAATAGTGTCAATGAACGTACAGATATATCAGTAGTAATGAAGCGAGAAGTGTCTGCGGCGTACATTTGTCTGCACAGCATATTACAAAAAAGATTTGAAAAAATTTTAGCGTAATGAAAGAATAAAAAATATACTCGGGCTAATTTTATAACACAGAGAAAAAAATGTTACTGTTCGTTACCTGAAAAAGAAAACAATATTCTTTTAGGCAACCTTTTTGTGTTCGATATGATGACTGTTCAGGGATAGATGCAGGTATCTTTAGCGTATTTTTACAATCAGGCTGTTGCCTTCGAGAATATAACCTTCTATTTCACTCACATACACTCTCTCACTCGCACATTGCAACCCTGATCTGGTCGTGCTACCGTGTTTTTTTCTTCGAACATGCTGTGGTTCGTAAACTAACAGGTTTTTTCTATCTGTCGCTCTATACAATTGACCACCAACACCTCATAGACGAACTCGTGTATATCGCGGAAAAATAATTTACGAAATTTAAAAAAATATTATAACCATACTTGTATTTGTATAAAAATATGATTATGAAAGATTTTTAAAAATTTTGTCGATTGAAAAATAAAATATATCGATTAATTAAATTCTACGGTAACTAAGCTCAGAAAAGTATTACATACAAAGAATGATGAACGGTAAAGAGGTTCAAGGTTAGATTCAGGCTTTTGATAGAAAAAATAACAAATGAATAAAATAAATGAAAGTGGAATAACGGACGGATACAGTGACGAATGCGTAGAAACATGTGTGCAGAACGGATGTTTGAGATTCACGTCGACTGATTTGCATAAAAATAAAAAACTTATGAATGGTGAAATGATTGGAAGCTTAAAAATCTGTAATACATTAATATGAATGATTTGGTAAATAGTGCTAACGGATGTGTATGCGTGTATAAGTATTTGAGAATAAATAAATAAAAATAACATTATGTATGGTTGTTAATTTAGTCCAGGGGTAGTAAAAGGAGAGAAGAAGAAATTTTTAGATACGTGTAAAGTGAAAAATATTGAGAGTCGGTTCGATTTTGAAAATACATAATAGGAATGTATAACATGCACAGATATAGTGTTGTGTAGTCGTGACAATGTATATATGTGTGGGAACGACTTGTACGCTTTTGTGACGGATCTGGCGGTCGAGGAGTACGGGGAAAAAATATAAAAAGTATATAGCATCAGTAAATTGTCTTCGTTGATTATAAATTTCGATTCATTTTGATAATGTATAATGGAGAACGTGTGTGAGAAGTGTCGGGATGCTTTTGCGACAGTCGAGGGTTTGATGGGGTCTTAAACAGAAAATAAAATATAATATGAAAAGATCTTGAAAAATATTTGGAGTTTGAAATAAATAAAATATTCTTAAACTAATAGACTTGGAAAAAAATTAATATGAATGATTGGGAAACCATCTCTAGCATATGTGTGTGCAGGAATGGGTGGCGCGGATTCACATTCGGGTGGATGTCCTCGTGAAAAATAATATGAAAGATTTGTAATTTGTGTAGGGTGGAAAGGAGAGGGAGGGGGGTTGAAATCGTGTTAAATAAAACTCAACTCGACATAAATTTACAAATACTTACTTTTGGAAAAAATCTTTGGAGGGAGAAAAAAAATATTTTAGAGTAATTCCATAATACATAGACATGAAAAAATTATTATGATCGATATGAGAATTAACGACAGAAGATGTGTGCGCATTTATAGCAGTGAAGACATCGACGAATTTATTTTTAGAATCTGAGAAAAAAATATAAAATTATTAACGGACGGAAGAATTTAACGTAAGTGAAGTAAATATACTTAGGTTAATTCCATAATAGTTGGAGTTGAAAAAAAACTATTATGAACGATATGGAAACTAATTGCAGAGGATGTGTATGCATTCATACAGTAAAGGTATCGAAGGATTTATTTTTAGATTATGAGAAAAATAAAAATAATGTACTGTCGGGAGAAATGATCGGAAACGTGAAAAATATAATTGGAATAATTCCATAATACTTGGAGTTGAATAAAGGATATTATGAACGATATGTAGACTAACTGCAGAGGATGTGTAAGCCTTCATATCAGTGAAGACATTATAGGATTTATTTTTAGAATCGGAGAAAAATAAAAATAATACACCGTCGGAAGGAAAGATCGGAAGCAAAAAAATATAATTAGGATAATTCCATAATAGTTAGACTCGAAAAAATTATTATGAACGATGTGGGAACTAACGACAGCAGATGAGTGTGTGGGAATGGGCGGTGTTCATTCATAGCGGTGAAGATATTGTAGGATTTATTTTTAGAACCGGAGGAAAATAAAAATATTATGAACGGTCGGAAGAACGATCGGAAACGAAAAAAATGTACTTCGGCTATTTCTATAATATTTAGGCTCGAAAAATTATTAAGATCGATATGGAAACTAACTGCAGAAGATGTGTGCGCATTCATCGCGTTGAAGACATTGTAGGATTTATTTTTAGAACCAGAGGAAAATAAAAATATTATGAACGGTCAGAAGAAATGATCGGAAGTGAAGAAAATATATAATTGGAATAATTCCATAATACTTGGAGTTGAAAAAAGTTATTATGAACGGTATGGGAACTAACGACGGCAGGTATGTGTGCATTCATAGCGTTGAAGGCATTATAGGATTTATTTTTAGAACCGGGGAAAAATAAAAATATTATGAACGGTCGGAAGAAATGGTCAGAAGTGAAGAAAATATATAATTGGAATAATTCCATAATACTTGGAGTTGAATAAAAGTTATTATGAACGATATGGGAACTAACGACAGCAGATGGGTGTGCGAGAAGGGACGGTGTGCATTCATAGCGGTCACATAAAAAAATATTTACCTCTCAATATGAAATGACGGAGGCGTCGGGAGCGTCGATCGAGGGTTTAATGGTCGTAGTAAAAGTAAATATAATGCGATATATTCGATATTAAAACAACGAAATCGATCGTAAAAGAGGGTGGAAGGGGTAAAGGAGACTAAGGCTATTTTAGACTATAGAAATAATTGATTTGTTAATTTGTAAATGTTTTGGATAACCGGTTAGGTTTAGACAACAGAGCAGGGATTGGGTTATTATGTGAAAAAAATAATTATTAAAAAAATAATCGCGATAGTGTAAACGGTCGGCGCGTGCGGGGGAACGGTGCGTGCGCTTTCGCGGCGGAGAGCGTTATGATAGATATATGCGGGGTATCAGCGCGTGCGTTTTCGCAGAGAATAACGCTGTGTTAGATATATGTGTGGGATCGGGACGTGCGTCTTGGAATATGGCAGTAAGATCGAGGAATCAGGAAAATAAAAAATTATCCTTCGGCTAATTTTATATTATGTATACTTAGACTTTGAAATATTAAAGAAATAATCGCGGTATCGGGAACGGTGCGCGTGTGTGCGCGGGATATCGCGGTGGACATCGGAATATGCGTGGGATCGGCGCGTGCGCTTTCGCGATGGCGACCGGAGCGTGCGCGGGATTGAAATATACGTGTGTGAGGAGCGAAGGGGGGTATTGGGTTAGATTTAGACATTAAATAATATACTTGGGTTAAATTTTGGAATTTTCATACTTAGGTCCTGAATTTTGAAAAAAATTGCGGTAACGGAGCGGGCGGGCGGGGCGATCGGAGACTTGGGTTACTTTCAGACATTAATTAATATACTTATGTTAATTAATAATCGGTTCGGTTTATCGGAAACGAGCGGGACGCGTACAGGGGAATTTCGGAGAAATTTGGGGAACTTGGGGGAACTTTCAGCACCTGGACACTAATTGGGGTTACTTGCGCCTCCGAATAACTCTTTGGACAGTTTATTGACCTCGGGACACAGTTTGGACGTTCGGTTTATCGGAAACGAGCGGGAACCGTCCGGGGGAAACTCGGAAGAATCGGGGGAAACTTGGGTGAATTTTGACCACCTGGACATGAATTGGGGTGAATTTTGTGTTCGGATTACCGGTCTGGGGTGAATTTTCGCCTCCGGGACAGGAATTGGGGTTCGGATTAGCGGAACTGCCAGTTCCTGTATTTAATGACTACTCAAGAGGGGTCAAGGAGCACAGCCTCTTGCGAGGCCAAAATGGCCGAGTTTATATATATATATATATATATATAGGGTGTGCTTCAGGGAACTTACATATTTACAGACGTGATGCACAACCCTAGTTTTGAAACATCTGTGTATCGTATAGAATTTTTAACATCAGTGTTAATATTTTTACAATAACGGAAGGAAAAAGTTATTTTCTTTTTTTCTTTCTTTCTTTCACTGTACCGGTAAGAACCATAAACAGTGCTCGTGACCTCTCTTCCTTATTCTTACTAACCATGCAATACCAACCCGTCCTTCCAATGAAGGATTGAGTCACAGATAATAATAGGATTGTAATAGGAATAAACATGTTTTATAACACCAGCGGGGTAACATGGTAACCTATACAGTGAAGTATGGCCTATAGTGTTCGATCAGCACTATAAGAAGAATTTGAGAATATTAACAGTTAATTAAATGCCAGCTATATGCATCTCTTAGAATATTAGCGTGTAGCTGAATATTATATATATATTTAGAATATTAATGACCAAGGGCGTCGCCAGCCGATGGATCAGGGGGGCAAGATGAGTTGCCAGTCGCCAGGGGGGGGGGCAAGATGATAGAAAAAGTATATGAGTTATAGGAGAAATAAAATTTATAATTTGTAAAGGCTTAATATTTTATTATACAAGAATAAAATCTTAATTAAAACATAATTTCCGTGGGCTTCTGGCAAATTGTTCATGATTAAGCGCCTATGAATATTCATCATGGTCAGTTGATTAAAAAGTTTCAAGGCTCCGGGGGGGGAGCTGTCCCCGTGCCCCCGCCCCCTGGTGACGCCGATGTTAATGGCTATGCCATTTTCACGCCAGGGGTTATCAGGAAAAGTGTCCTGTCACGAAATTTGTCCCATATATAAGACTTTAATGCGATATTAGCGCCCCTACATCCCCTAGTGGTGAAAGTTGGAACTGAACGATTTTTTTCCGTCGAACGGCGTAGCCAATGAAAAAGTTTACTCTTCTATAAGAATTATAGAAGAACTTGACCTGGGGGTGAAGGGGGCTTGTCCCATTCCCGAAAGGGCGAGTTTTATATATATATATATATATATATATATATATATATATATATATATGTACATGCGAATTATTCATTTAGCAGTAATTGTACTTATGTTATTGGCGTGTTTCATAGAATCAGCACGATAACATGGCAACCTGTACAGTGAAGTATGGCCCATGGAATCCTGCCAGTACTATAAAGAGTATATTAACATTATTTTAACGCCCGCTACATATGGCTCTTAGAATACTGTCATATAGCGTTATAAAATGAATATATACATAAATTATGCGTTCCGTACTAATTGTATTTGTTATGTTATTGGAAGAGCTTCACGGCACCATTTTCTTTTTCTTAACCTCCTTTTAGGATTGCTCGGCAGTGTTTTAGTGTACATTTTATGTATATAAGGATTCGGATTTAATTTTAATTTTTCAAAAAATTTGTAATATTGTGTGGTATAGACTTCACTAACAAAGGGCATATTTAAATCAGCGTGTAAGATCATATTAGAGACGTATTTAGGGGCAGCTGCGATTGTTCGGAGAATTTTGGACCGCTGGCTTCGGATTTTTGATAAGTTACTTGCACAAGTGCATCCATATATCTCCAGTCCATACCTCGATATTGGCGCTATAATAGTTAGATAGATGGGTCTTTTTGATCTTAGGCTTAGAGTAGAAGATCTGCCTAATAGAGGGTATAGTATCCTAGCTCGAGTAGAAATTTTTTGACAGGTCTGAGCAACATGATATCTCCGGGTGAGTTTGCGATCGAGAAACATTCCCAAGTATCTCGCAGAATCTGATTGTTTTGATTAGGGAAAAAGTTAAAAATAATCGGAATTATAAATGGTTTTTAAGAAAAATCACTAATACATTAGGTGGACAAGTTATTAAAAAGGCTTTGCCCGTTTTCTCGTCTTTCTAACAAAACATTGATGTTTAATATTATGCTCAGAAGTATTATTATATAAAATAAAATAAAAATAAAATAAAAATAAAATAAAAATAAAATAAAAATAAAAAATTGGGTGCGGCTGTGCTGGGGCACAGGGTCGTTAATTTAACGTGAAACGCCGTATCGGTTTAAGTATTTATATATATATATACACATTTATATACATTTATATACATTTATATACATTTATATATTTATATATATATATAACTATATGCGATGAAAAATAATAGCGTTACGCGATTTTGTTTCACAAGCAATTTTAAAGATGTTTCACGTTAAAAAAGATGAGCTTTAATAAAATCACTGATTTTAATGAAAGGTTGTATCAAGGCTCAATCAAGAGGGTTTAATAGAACATTTTCCTTCTGAATAAGCAGTTGTTCGAATCCGCAAACAGAAACGCGGTGGTTGTGGCATTATTAAGCGTAGCGGGAACTCCGTTTAGCAGACAATTACGGTGACTTAATTGAGAAAATCTAAGAATTAAGAAAACTATTGGGAACCGCTAAAAAATCTGTAATTTTCATAATCCTCGAGAACTCATAAAATATCTTTCTTAAAATATACATATAATCAAGAATTTATAAGATTTACGTAATAGAGCAGCCGAACTAAGTCAACTATTGTGTAAGACTTATATTTCTCTGCGATTTTCAAGAGCTTGATTAATAAATTTAGTTTTCGATTTGATTTTTACATTTTAAGTGTTGTAGGGATGACGTGAATTCAAACCTGTTATATACGTTACACGAAATCTATATTACATATAAAATAATAATGTTCATGTATTTATTTTATTTTTTTCAAATTTAATAACGGACTATAATCTCCTTCAAATCTGGTTACCGTGTCCCGTTTATACCTCAAAATCTTTTCTCTCTAAAGAGATTTTCGTCGTTACGTCTTTTACGTCTTCGTGTCCCAAAATTTCTTCCTGTTTCAGCAATTCTTGTGAAATCCAACTTAAATCTCATACAATTTTCCATATCTATTGGCAATCATTCTAAGGTTACCGATTGTTCGACAAAAAAGTCTCCGATTTGCGTCGCCTACGATTTTTCATTTCTAATAACTGTCATTTTATTCTTATACAAATTCCCATTGTAGCCAATATCATCGTCCTTTCTCATTCTCGTCCTGTACAATTACTAACCTTTCTTACATTTCTTCTTCGACTTTCCTCATTTTCCCAACGTATGCGTTTTTACTGCTGATTCAAGAGGACGCTTTCTATTCCATCATTACCAAAATCATCCGACGGTTAGTCGTTTATATATTTTTGTAATCTTTTTCCAATTATACTATATTTAGTTATTTCAAATTCCGTGAGTGTTTTTCAGGTTTTATATCCTCTTTATCTCTTACTCTTTCCTGTGATACTTTATCATTACACACTCCTAATTCGTATAGTACTTGTCGTACTATTCACATTAATTTACGCTGTAGGTTCATATCATCGGAGAAAATAAGTTAGTTGATTCTTTGGTTGCTGCTTTTTCCTGTTATTTTTTTTTTTTTTAATCCTTAAAATCGTTTGCCCATATTTAAAATTACTCTCCTTCTAACAAAAAGAAAGAAAAAAAAATCAGCTTGATGTTTTTATATGTTTCTTCTTTATCCAATTGTCGTTCGTTTCGCGTCTGTCTGTGCAACCTAACATTCGGAACGCTCCGGTTCTTCGAAATTTTCTCACTTCTGTCGCTTCCTTATTGTCTTCATTCTGTTCATTTTCCGTTGTCTTTGTCCGATTTTCGTTTTTTCCGGATCTCCTTTTCGTATTTTTTACATTTTTATAAAATAACCATTTGAGGCGTATGAAGTCGTTAACTTTTAATCCGACCAAATAATGCCAATACGGAAAGATCAATAGCATACAGAAAAGGAAAAGATAGGATATATAAAGAAGTATGTTTTAGAAAACTAGAATACAAAACATTCCATAAAAAGGAAGCAACACAATTAACATGGCGTATGTTTAGCGTTGTAGACGCAATGGTATTATAGTCGGGAAAAAGGGGGAAGACACAGTAGAGAACGATTAAAACGTAGACGAATAATGTAGATAATAAGAAAACAATGAAAGTCAAGGAAAGTCAAGGAAACATGCATTAATGCGGAACAGGTGAAATAAGTGATTATTAGGAAAGTTTAAGTTTGCTGGACTCGGAAATGAAAACCTCCACATAGCGGAAGGGGCATACAGAATTTTTTTTAAATAGCAAGTGGGAAGAAGCAGCATTCGGAGCTGTCAGCTACTTATTGTATCAGCAACGCGCGGATGGCTAGAATCAATATGAACGGATGAAGATAAAAGAATGCGAATGAGTAAACGTGTACGAAAAATGATAAAGTCGCAGGAATAATCCGAAAGAGGAGAATAAATTCGCTCTTGGAGTCAGAAATAATGAAATAATTGGAGAAACAAATAATATATCGTCATCAAGGAATGAAGAGAAGGAGTGTTCAAAGGAAAAGAAGTAACATTAATAGCATAGAAATTCAAAAGAGGATGAGAAGTAAAGGAGAATGAGAAGATAGCGGAAAACCTTTCCTGTAGCGTAAAGAAGTGAAGAAGAGATACGCATAGATTAATAAGAGAAGTTGAACCGGAATGTTTATTGCTGACATTTTATTTCCTAAACATAATTATCAAAAGGACAGGAAGCATCGGTGAAGGAGATCAAGGTAAAACGTTAAAAGAACTGATACAAGCGAAAGGACCAATGTCAGGACGAAAGTCGAACATGTTACCGGAAGGGAAACACAGTATAGTGTTTTAACTTCCATATAGTTTAGTATAACCTCGAACGTTTCTCTTTTTTTCAGAAATGGAACGTGAGCAAGAATTTTTAAAAAATTACCCTTTCGAAAAGAAAATCATTAAGAAAAATTAAGAATGTTAAGAGATCGCTCGGTAGGTTTTTAAAGACAAGATAAGGTGTCTCGCTGAAATCTGCAATGAAGCTGGAAGATTTTAAAAGACCCATTTTAATTCATTAATGCAGCTCTACATTATAATTACGGTGTTATGGTAATCCTTCTCTCCCGTGAAATCGGATTTCCTAGGCAAAGTGCTTTCACAATGTGCTAATTTCGGGTACCAAGGTGATGATATCATTTTATTTTCATTTAATGAACACATTGACCAATCGCAGAAGTGAACTAACCTTTGAGAGTGAACCGTTAGGAGAAACTGTTTTTCCTTTATTTAATATAATACCAGAAATATTACAAAAACCGCGTGATTTTGAGACTGTGTTCCTACTTATTCAGTTCGGTAATTAAAGATACTGTAGCTGCTTAACCGCTCGTACTCGTTTTAATATTTAAACAAGTTAAAGTTAATGCTCTAACTACGAACGCTGGTTCTAGATGATCAACGCACGACCGGAAATTCATTGTTTACACAAGAACTGTGTGAAAACAAAGCAAAATCATTGCAAACAACCGGAATACATAATTATTTTTCTCTATCTGCTATATGGTTCCGTATTCATTATCGCACGCTACACCCGTAATGTTTTAAGCGCAAATCAAAACAATAGAAGTTCCGGTGCCTGAGATTCAGGAAATTAAGGAGCGGAAAGATCAGCGCGGCCGGGAAATAATTTTCCGCGATGAAAAAAGAATTTAATAAAATAGTAAATTGACAAATGCTGTCATGATGCAGCAGTTTATCATATAGATAGATGATTTTAAGGTTCCCGTATATGATCGTTAGTTTAGTTTTGTATAAAAACGAAAAATACGTGTCCTCTTCTTAATAAAAGTACGAAATACGAAAGTTTTTTTGTTGTTTTTTTTTAACTAAGTTTGTCAGCAAAGACATTAGCCCAAGAAATGGGAAGGAAGAAAAATAAATTGATATTCTTATGCGTTTAAAGGCAGAGGATAAAAATACTTCGAGAGCGGGAAATCAAATGAGAGAATATAAGAAGCATATCGATAAGGGGTATAGGGATATCAAGTTTTAACAGCGAAGAATAGAAGAACGATTTCTCAGCAGAGAAGGCCACCAAACATTCAAATAAAGTATGATATCAGGGGGTGAGAAGGACAAAATGGAGTAGATGCGGATGGAAACCGTGTGAAAATTATGCAGGAAGGAGACTGTGGTTAAAACGAAAGCGACAAATAGCAGATATTGTAGAGCGTTTTAGGGGAGCATCAAGAAAACCATGGATGAAGTTGAAGAGATGGCTGAATAGAAAGGTAAAAAAGGAAGCAGGATTAGAAAATGAAGAAGAATAGGAGTTGAGCCATAATTTGGAATGAGCGACTGAAGAAAGAAGAGCAATATTAAGGGCTGAAAATGGAAAAGCGGGCTAATGAATATCCACTAATTCATTACGCTTAATGACTAAACAGCCAGAAATCCACAAAAGATCGATTTCGATCGAGTGGAGGAGGAAAAGATCATGGATGAGAAAGCGTACAAGAAGTATTACATAATCGGAAGAGGTGGAAGGAAGGCTAGATGAGATAGCCTGTAAAGCACTTTTAGAATCCGAGATTACGAGCACAATTTATGGAAGACCAGTGTAATGAGGAAACAATAAGAACAGCGCGCAGAATAGCAACATAGTCCGCATAGAAAATTGCTCAAAAGATTTAGAATAATCGAAATTTTCCTAATGTTTCGTTGTTTTTATTTTTTGTAATCCGCGTGTATTATTTCTATTTTGATTAAGTTGGCGTGCGATATTAGTTTAGTGGAGAAATGAAGCTATAGTAGTTTAACCTACAAGCAGTCTGTTGAAGGTAGATACAACTCCGTCTGATTATTAAGCCACTCCAGATTGTCTGGAGATTCTCGCATCGTTAATTAACGGCTAACAAGACATTAGAGCTTTCCTTTCCTTTAACGTATCCTGTATATATGTTTTCGTCTACAAATTTATTTCCCTTCGGACTGCTAATTGCACGAGTTCTAGTACCGATCTTTTTTCACTCCCTTGCTGTCTCTCCATAGTAGTTCTGGCCGTCTCCACCTTCCCCGAATAACTTTCTTAGTGTCCTCAGTTTCCTTTTGTACTACGTTCTTCCTTCTTGATGGGTAATCGTCCGTAGCTGACAAGCCCAATAAAATAGTAAAAAAAAAGAAAAATTTTTTTTTATTGTATTCACGATCTTTAAATCGACTTTTATTTCGAAGGTAACTAAATCGGCTAGATTTAAGGCAAGTATTATGTCCAAGCAAACTGGAAAAAAAAAAAGGATTCTGGTAAGAGTCGGTTTTTTAGGTTTGAACAAAATGAACTATGATCGGAAAATATCTCGAAATATATAGTATTTTCGTTAGGTTGATAGAAGAGGACACATTACACATCGGTCGTTGATTAGGTTTTGGGAAATATTATTAAGCAGTCCCGGATAGTACGCAATATCCGGCAATTATATCACTACTGGAGTCAGTAACTCCTCTACAAAAGTAGACTCCCGGAGAGTAAGCAGAACATGCGGCAAGGTGATGTCTTGCATATCTGTTATTAGTAGATTTAGTTTCCGGTTTATCGATGCGAGATATTTCGCCTATTTTCCAATTTTAGAGGTAATTTTAACGTTCGCTAAGAAATATTTTAATTGGTCACCGGAGGTAACAAGTTTTTTCACCTGTTAGTTTCATTATAATCTATAGCGATGACATGAGAGTGCGTTGTATTTTGAATTGAGAGACTGCAATGGGTATTATGATGGGTCTGTGTGGCAATAAGAGTTCTTCACCTGACTGTTAGTTCTTGCTCCGTTGGTTGATATAACCGTTTCTGTTCGCGCTGCGGTCGGCTTTTGTTCTGGCTTGCCAGCTTTCTGCTGATAACGGAATCGATTTTCATACATATACAACGCAAATAAAAAGTCAGAAGAAACAAAACGCGCAAATCGACCAATAGCTGATAACAAAAAAAAAAAAATACCGCTTCGAAACGAGCTTTAAAAAAACAAAAACATCGCTGATAATAAATGTTTATTAATTCTATACAATTTAAAAAGAGTCTTTTATTTCGTTTTTTTTTCGCTTTTTTTGTCAAACATACAGTCCTAGTGTATATGAAGTATAGAGACCAATTTTGTTCCAGAGAGACAGTGAAAATATAGAGACCTGCCGGTAGCAGCAAGCCATGCGAAAAGTGACCGAAAACTCGCTGACCCCGAGGGTTGCAAAGAAAAAAAGGAAGTACCGGAAATAACAAATCGGTAATTTAACATAGAAATTTTCACACATTTTCGTGTTAAATCTCTGTAGATCGTTTGTCCGAAAAAAACTTGTCGTTCGAAAATTTCCTTTATTTTCCCGGTTTTTTAGGTTTAATTCACTTTTATTTTAAATAATTTACGGGCCTCGCAATTCATATTTGGGAGAAATATATACTACATATAGATCAGTTCAATTATTGTTAAATATATTAGCATGAATAATCGAACGTAAAATGTCTAAAGTCTATTATTCACCCTATATAATAAGTAAATAAATCGCCATTGGCAGAAAGGCTCCGGCTGCCAAAAGATGACAGTTTCGAATTCGTTTCCACACAGCTATATTTCAAAATAACCTAACTGCGGCCTTTGTTATGTGTGGTATGATTAAGCTTAATGTCCGATTATAATAATATAAACACCTTGAGTCCCAAGTGAACTTGAGCCTAATAACAGGGAGAATTCGAACACATCAGAGGAAACCGCGGAATAAAGATAGATCTATTTCACTGACTTTTGCGCCATTATTTTTTTTTTTAATTTAATTTTTTTTCTATTTATTTCTTATGAGGAAATAACGCAAATTAAATATAACATAAACCCCCGAATGCAAAAAAAAAAAAAGTGACGCCGTTCTATTGGTAGTACTTTAAAAAAAAAAATAAATTATAATATGATACATATTCTGTACGTGATCATAAGTGAAAATGAATACACTTATTTTTTGAAAAAAAAAGTTGTTAAATTTTATCTTTGCCCTTTACCCTGAAGTTGCACTTATTCTTACCATTTGTGGGAGAACATCTCGACCCGGCTCTTAAATTGTAAAATATTTTGTAAAAGACACGGATTATGACACGATACGTTACTGTTGTTGTCGAAATCTTAAATTGTCAGAATCCGTCATGTTCAGTGAACAACTGGAGGAGCAGGAATTTCATTATTTCGATGATTTTCATTCGTTCAGAAAGCGTTTGACTGCTTTTTTGAAAATGGTCAAAGTTCGGATTTTTTCTTCAGAACCGGTTTGTTTTTGAATTCGACGTTTGCACCTAAGTTAAGGCGATTTTGTGGTTTTTTAGATCAAAATATTTATAATTTATAACCAATGGAATTACCTTTTATTTTTCCCCTTGATAAAACAAGAGTTGGAAGAACAGAAAATTGGTGTACAAATATATACATAGAGTAACAACATCAATCATCAGATTTTCGG
This sequence comes from Icerya purchasi, assembly GCA_039619475.1. Classification (NCBI taxonomy): domain Eukaryota; kingdom Metazoa; phylum Arthropoda; class Insecta; order Hemiptera; family Monophlebidae; genus Icerya; species Icerya purchasi. Next base: position 73,115,277 of record CM077115.1, on the reverse strand, counting down.
ATGATATAGTAATTTTAGCGGAATCGGAAGAAGAGATTCAGCATTAAATATTTTAAAAAAGCCACCTCTAGAAAAGTATAATATGAAAATAAACGAAGAGACAAGACGAAAATACTGATATGTGAGAAAACACACGTACACAACAAAAACAAGAAGACATCATAATTAACAATAAAACTATACACACAGAGCCAAAGAAGCAATATATCTGGGAAACCTGATAACAGAGAATGGAAAAAACACAGAGAAAATAAGCGAAGGATCAATCTGGCAAAAAGCGCCTTTATGCAAAAATACGCGATGTTAACTCTAGCAAACTTATGGATATGAAGCTACAGAAGCGACTGATTAAATTGTACATATGGAGTATAATGTTATACGGGTGCGAAACCTGTGTTTGATAAATGAAAACGAAAAGGAAAAGCTGGAGGAGGCAGAAATGTGGTTCTGGAGGAAAATGCTAAAATTAAAGTGGACCGAAAAGGTTAAAAATGCAAATGTCCTTAACAGGAAACTCGCAGCTTTTATTGAACACCGTCAAGAAGCGTAGAACAATAATGATCGGTCGTATAAAATAATGAAATATTATCCAAAATTATAGAGGGAAAAACAAGATAGGCCAAACAGAGAGGAAGACCGAGATATGTGTCTCAAATAATTATAGATATGAAGTGCACAACGTAGAGCCAATTAAAAACAATAGTATAGAGCGAATGGAGAAAACGAACCACTTGGGTTCAATGATTGATTGATTGATTAAAAATTTTAATCATTACGCGAAATAATCTATCCCTCGTTACGTTCCTTGTATGCCTCCTTTGTCTGGATATATTGCTCGAGTATGCCCTTGTTTTTTTTTGGTTTTTTTGGGGTTTTTTTTTGTACTATAAGTAAACGAATTAAATGTAAGATAAATTTCAATAATGGGCTTATCTCTGTCGAGATAAATTTTTAACATTTACAAATTTCTATTACATTATTTTCACGAGCCACAAGTTTAAGTAATGTAAAATTAAGTTTCCTGCAAATAAATTGTACAAGGTATTCAGAGCTGCGTTTAAAGTTATTAATCAGATATCCGTCAAACTTGACGAATTCGGAAAAATAAGTAAATATACGCACTTCTATAATACAAATTTATTCGTGCGATTTCATATAAATATAAAATTCATAATTATAATGAAAGTTTGTGTTTTTCTATTACGAGTACGAGTACTTTTTCAAACTTCTACAGGCGCCTTCTGGAACGAGCAGATTCGCGCAGACCCAAACTTAGAACCGCTGTTCCACGAATGGATTAGGTTTTGATGGTCTTGGTTTTTTTCGTATTTTTAGTTACCCGGAGTTCTTTTCATCCTTTTCGGAATTTCTAGTTGCGGAAAAGAGCTTGTATTATTAAATAATTATTGCGCGACTCTCTCTTTTCTTGACCAGTTTTCACGGAATAATGATAATTAATGTAAATTGCTGCGTCGATCATTTCGATTTGTTATCGAAAAAATGTCACTTAAAAGAGCGATAAACCATCGCGCAAAGGTTCACCTAAAGATTGTAACAATAAATCTCGGATAAAAGAACAAAAGATGGCAATTACGATGAAAATAATTTTCAGTTGCGTAATCGCCTGCGCATTGTTAAAGTACCGCAGAATTAAAATTGCTACGCTTAACAGAGATATATATATATATAAGCACCTTGATTGATGACTCCGAAACGACCGATAATTTTCGTCGCGCTAATTCCGATTTATTCGCGATGATAGTAGCAACGAACCGAAATGAATGAGAGCTGATCGTAATGAGATGGGGTTTAATTAAAGACACGCCTACTGATGCGGTGGCCAGCGGGGGGGAATTGATCGTACATTAAGCCACGCTACTATCCGCTTTTAAAGAGAGTTTCGTTTTGTAATATCTGCGGAAAGATCCTGAATGATCGATCGAATTTGTTAATTAAAACAATTTACAAAATACAAAGCGTAACCATTTTAATCGGTTTAGAAGGCGCCATGGAAACATTTTGTTCGAATAAATTATTAATGCGTTCTTTTTCTGTTTTTTTTTTCTTTTTTGACTAGGAACTTTCCCTAATATTTACTTTCTTTACTGCGTAAAGGCTCAAAACATGATCTCAGAGTAAATTTTCTAAATCGCAGATGTGTCGAATTGAAGGCAGCCGTGAATACAGAATGAAACTGAGGATAAAATCGTAGCGCAAATATTGAAACCCAGATTATGTCTGAAAACAAGATGGAGCAACAATCGGACCTGCTCGTGATGTTTGCATTAGAAGCCGCAATAGACTCATTTGCCAGAAAAATCAGAAAGATAGCGAAGAAAGGAAAAAGGACGATTCAAATCACCTTTTTTTTTAAATGCCAGAAACAAGGTGCTAAGACATACTGAGTTAAAAGAAAAATCATTTCGAAGTTGTTATATTAATGAAGACGATAGTATTGATGTAAATTCACATAACGAGAACAAGCCAAAAAATTGATACCTATAGCTAAAGGTAGTATAGATACGATAAAAAATTAGGAAGAATTATATCCAGATTGGTCATTTGAGGTTGTTTTTTTAGTTTTAAATATGACGCGAGAATCAATGCACAAATAATTTAGAAGGATACGAGTTTTAAAGATCCCAAAAGAAATATATTAAAGTTAGTAAGGCCCTCCCCCATATTTCACGAATGATCAATGGCCAAAAAATATCTTACCGTTTAAAAAATGTAATAAAATAATTTGCGACCGTTTCTGACGCTTAAATAGAGCTTTTAGATCCAGTGAAATACGCATAATTTCTCCCAGATAAAAAAATAGATGCGCCAAAAGAATGTGCACTTGTTGCAGAAGATTTCTTTGCAAACAGAGCATAATTTATGTGCCGTGCGTGTTTCAATAAACATAATAATATTACAGATATATGAGACTGTATTTATTTTAAATTCAGTTAAGTCACTCGAAATATATATAAAATTTAAACGTTTTATTTGATTTCTTAAAGTTACTTCTGTTTTCAGTGTTTTTTCAGATAATTTTTTCTAAATTAATTCTGTTCATACATAGATAGAAATATATTTACACATATTCCATTCTCTGGTTCTCTGTTGTACTCCTATCCATATTTTTTATTATTAACTTTAATTATTTATTATTATTATTATTATTATTATTATTATTATTATTATTAATTATTAATTATTAATTATTAATTATTATTATTAATTATTATTATTGTTATTAATTCCTTATTTTTATTAGTAATCCCGACAATTTTTATCTTTATTGTTAATTTCTTTATCGGTCTTAACGTTGTTGTTCGCTCTACTCTTGCTTAAGTAAATTTCCTCCGTTAATCTATATGTGCCGCTTCTCCGTTTATTTTATGATTATAGAAGTACTCTTTGTATCTATAAGAACCGTTTCCGATATCCTAAAATCTTTTCCATCCGTCGTTAAATAATTTACATAATGTATCTATTATTTTTATAGCCCTAGTTATCTTCCGTTTATCCGATTCTTTAATCTTTGTTGCCATTCGGTATCATTTTTATTACACCTTTATCTTAAGCGGTCTCCTTTAATAATCGCGTCTGCAACTCGTAGAGGAATCTGTACACTTTCCTTTTCCGAATTAGTTTCAGTTCGGCCTTGTCCAAGACTCAGTTTAGCTCTAGCTCGAGTCCTAGCCTGGAACTCTGTTCAATTCGAGTGCTGTCAGGTCTACTGGTTTTTTTTCGATTTTTGAAGTTTTTACTACGTTCGGTAGTTCGAAGTCGTAATTTTAACCAAGCGATAAGCCAGCTAATTTTCGTCTTGTAGAACGAAATGGTAATATTGTTATTTCTCGTATATAATAATATAATAATAGATCACGGACTGCTTAGCTGTTTGGATTAACGATAAAGAAAAATAAACAGAGTTCGCCCCTAATTTGTCACCTTTATTCGTCTTCTTTTGATGGGGAATAGAGGAACGCACTATCTCTGTAAATAATTTTATTAATATTATTATTATTCTTTCAGCGATTTTGGCCGTCTTTGGACCGCGTATTATAATGCATCCTGTCATTTCTTCTCCACTCCTTCCAGTACATCTTCATCAGCTTCCATCTTTCTTTCACCTGTCCAAACTGCTCCCGTTCTTCCTTTTTCCTTTTCCATGGACCCCTTCCAATCCTGTACCTTTCTTTGAAGTTCGTTTCTATCTTTTATTTCTTCTTCGTTTATTCCCATTTCTGCAAGGTCACTTTTCACTTCCCGAAACCAGTTCAGCTTTGTGTTCGCGTTTTTGTCAAAATAGGCAAACAATTATTATTATCATTATTATTATTATTATTATTATTATTATTATTATTATTATTGATATTTTTATAGTTTGATTTGATTATTACTATTATTATTTATTATTTTATTATTATTATTATTATCGTAGAAATTGTGGGGAATAGTGAAAAAGAACTAGAAGAATAGGTACAATATATGGCAAATGTAGTTAAAAAATATAACATGGCAATAAACGAAAAAAAGACAGTGGTAATGAAGTGTGATCAAAAGCAACGAATAGTAAACGTAAAAATGTCCAAGAGGTACTGCTCAATAGCGTGGTTATGGGTGCCCAGCCATGTTGGGATCCCCGGAAGTGAGGGGGTCGCGATATATCTGCTCGTTCAGCAATGCTTTCTCCTATGCCTGAAAACGCTTTCGCAACACTATGTATTTCGGCTTAGTTCTTGGCTAGATATGGAAAGCGCACTGGACCTCCTGCCAGACGTTTTTAAGATCCATTAAAGCCGTAACGTGGCCAATATGGAAAACGTGTCTCGTGCATAGTTTTGCGCACTAAATCGGCTGTGAACAGAACATACAGCCCTGTCTCACGACTATACGTTCCGAGCAGCTCCGTCTCCTACATTCTACCCTTTCTACCGACAAAACAACATCCCTACCGTATCGCACATGCTATGTTTCTGTCCAGCCTTTTCAAATCACCGAGTATCATGGAATAGCAACGATAATGTCACTAGTATCCTTATTAACTCATCGGCGGCGATGGTATCTGTCCTTTAGTTTATGAAGGCAGCCGAGTTAATTAGTTATCTTTAAATACTGACTGTACATCTATGTGCTGTAATAGCCTTGGTAGCTACAAACAACACTTTAGATGGTATGCTAGATATATACATAAAAAAAAAAAATAACGCGAATGTCTATTGAAGTGATGTTTTATTGTAGCGTCTTCTGACAGGTTAAAGAAACCGTACTATTCGGAGGAGAGCGTAATTGCGTAGCTAGCGGGGCGTAGTTGGTGAGAATCGGAATGTTTTTGTTTTGCACGATTACACAAAATCTCAAAGAAAAAAGAACAAAAAGAAATGAACGTTTTTTTTCGTGTTTCTACTAAGGTAATCCGAAAAATTAAAAATATCAACAACAACCACGATAAAAAAAGAAAAAAATATCAGTGCGACAAAAAATACATAAATATACTCGATGAGGAAAAAGGCATTAATATAGAGTAAAACAGGTAACTTCTATCTTATCTTTAGCACATTAGGGTTTATCAACAAACGCGTGATAATGAAACTCGTCCATTACTCCGTATTACGTCATTCAGTCCACTGATCTAGAAAACCTTCATGATAATTTGCTATTTATATTGTTAAAAAATAATTTAGTTACATTTACGTAAGAAAGATAGGAATGTTTTATTTACCGCATTTTTTTCTTTTTTTTCCTCTTATTTTGTTCTTTTCCACATATTTTCTTTACGAATAAATCTATTAAGTTTTCTACCTGTTTAAATAAACCGCTGAAAAGAACGCATAAGTAAAATAAAGTGACTCCCATAATTTTGGTAAAGAAACATTGGTTGTTTAGGGGATTTGTTTAACATATTGAAGCTGATGGATCTGAACAGAATATTGGAATCAGTTCCTTTCCTCGGCTCCCTCTACTTTTCCGGATTTCTTTGCTACCCCGCATTCAATTTCCCGGAAGTTTAGTCGCCAAGCACTTTAGCTACCAGGCTACTGCGCTTCCACTTGCGGTAATATTATCTAGTTGTACTTCTGTGACGTGCACAATTTAGACACTCTGATTGTTCTTATAACAAAGGTTCGGATTTATACGCCCTAAAACACCTCGAGCATTGAAAATTTCATAACGGATATTGTACATTTGAAAAAATAAAATAAAATCTTGTGTTTTTCATATCATTCTTTAAAATTATAAATCCGAATTTAAAAATTGTTACATTTAAATACAAGAATTTTTTCTAAATTTTCGACAAGAAAATTATGACTCTTATCTGTTAACGTATTTTTCAGTACATTATTCGACCTCACTCTCAACCGGTAAATATTTAAATACGACCACTTCAGTTGAAGTCTAAAGAATTTCATTTTCATCTAATACTCCGTTCAAACTTTTGGTTTACTTGTTAATTTTTTTTTTTAAATTGGGCTCGTCAACAAAGGACTTTCACCCAGAAAGAATTAAAGGAAAACGAAAGTTATATAGTGAGACGATCAGATATCGATAATAAGAAGGAAACAATGGAGGGGATAATAAGTGTAGAAGGAAAAGACAACGGGGACAAAAGGGAGCAGCAAGCCCAAGTCTAAGCAAGTGGCAGTACAGAGCCGAACGCTCCACCGAAAGAGATGAACACTTAATAAACATGTGATCGCCGTCACAAACAACCGCACCATTTGAATGGAGAGGTCAACATGGGGAAGAGGCCAACGAGAGGCGAAAGCGTGAGAAAGGCAGCAAAGAATGATTAAAGCGCAAACGCACAATGGCGACAACAACAGAACGAGGAAGTGAAGGGAACAGAAGAAACCAAGGATTTGAAGGAAGATTAGGCTGAACTCTAATTTTATTTGTGAATAAGATAAGAAAAATTTCGTAAAAGAACAAAAGATTTTTTTTCTCTACGAAAGAAAGATAAAAGGGGTACAACAATGATGGTTCCACAACTGACAAGAAGGAATAAATTTTATTTACTTTTTTTGCTTTTAATAAACACGCTTCAAGGTTATTTGCGACGCCGATCATGTGTTTTTCCAGTGTTCATCTCTCTCCGTGGAGCGTTTTGCCTTGTATTCTTATTTGCTGAAGCTTGGACTTCCTACTCCTTATTGTGCTTCCTATATCCTGTCCTTTCCTTAATTATTCCTGCTATTTGTTCCTTTTTAGGTAAAATTTCTGATCGGATTAAAATATAACCAACTTCTTTCCTTACCTTTTGTTTCTGGGTAAAAGCCCTTGGTTGACGGGCCCCCCAAAAAAAACAAAAAAAAACAAAAAACAGTTCATCATGAAAAATAGACTTGCATAAAAAATAAAAAGAAAATGGAATAACCTTTCCCAGATGTATTTTCCTCAGAAAATTGATGATTTGACACATTTGCGCGACTTTTTTAACAGTCCCAAATATTTTATTGCGTGTGCATATGTGTGTTTTTTTTGTTTAAATGTACAATTACGAAAAGTACATAAAAATCTTGAAAACAAGTAAAATATGCACGAGGTGTCCAGAATATGCATTTATAGGCACTACGTCGTCGAAAAAATGCATTTATATGCACTCGGCATATTTTGAAGGTGCAACCAACACTCCTGGATACAAAAGTATACATGCTATACACGCAAAATTCGAATCCAACTTGTAACAAAAAAATTTACCGCTAAAACCAACACTGCATCTAACTGCGTCTTTAACTATAGAGGCATTGTTGCAATGGATGTTCCAAAATTTACTGAAGAACAAAAAGAGATTGATTAAATTTCTTTCTCGTATGTTCTCAAAACTATTAGAGGAATAAGAAAAACTTTCTGTTAAATATATTTATTAGCGGGCAAAGGTAAGAGACAAAAAGATACACAAACAGCGTTTGTCGTAAATTTATCAAATGTTGTTGCATTTTATTTGAGAAGAAATCAAAACGGCTGCCTTCACGTTAATTCTAACCACAGATAAAAAATCTTTCAGCGGTGTTATTAGGCCCGAATATTCATCGAGGTCGATTTGATCATGCGAGATCATATATGTATATATATATATATATTATAAAAAATAACCTCAAGATCTTTTGAACCTCGCCGCGATGCTCTAGAGATACTCGAATAATAGTCTTCTATAATTATTATAAAAGAGTTGATTTTAGCTGACTATTGTTTCCTCAGTCATTTTTAAATGCCGCTCGGAACGTAATTGTTAAGCAAAAACGTTACATTTAATCGATACAAAAACGTAACACGATTTTCGTATTACTAGTAGCGTAAAAGTGATACGGTCTTTAAAATATCCGTGTTCTTGATACAGGTACGGAAGCTAGAAAATGAGCAGTAGCGCTGCTACATCGGATGTGGAATCAGGACCTGAGCAAAAAATTTCGAATGGGGACGAACAAAAACCGGTCAGTTTGAACGATTCCAAGACATTGCTTTATGAAAAAACCAAATTGACACTTGCCGCTGCTACGAATGCAGCTCGTGAGCTACATAATAAAGATGCAGAAAATGCCAACGCGAAAGACAAAATTTATGGCGATGTGCACCAAATCGGTCGGAATTTTAAAGAAACTTCGTAAGAACTTTTCCATTTTCAATGTGTAATTGAAAAAAATACATCTATTTATATTCATTTATATTATTATCGGTTTTATTTATTTTCTTTTTTTTTCTTTTTTTTTTGATAAACAATTTTACCTATTCCGTACATCGATATTTTTAAAAGATTTTCGTTTATAGATATCCCAAAAAATTTGAATTGTTGCACTTCTTACTTCTTTGTGTAACGTGGCGTATTATCAAGGCCAGAGACACGACATTAAGAATAAAACAGTTACACGCTGGATAGTAAATTGGTTAATTTCAGGAAGGATAAGACAGATTTTGTTTTCGAAGGAGCGTCGCGCTACAGTATTTCAGAAAGAGAAAAGGAATAATTTAAAACGGAACGGTGTTGAAAAAATTAATAAAAAAAAAAGGGAACCCGTAAATGAAAGAAAGCAGTGCGAGCAAAGGGGAAGAGGTTGATTCCTGAGTAGATAACTGTGTGCAAAATACTAGTAAGACCTAGGCGTATTCGCGAGATGATTCTCCGGTTTTAAAAGAAAAGGATTGTTGAGATTTTACATACTATGTCAGATGAGATGTCATATTAAGATCTGAAGAGTGATTTTTTAGCAGGGAATGGTCTCAGAATGATCTTTAGTTATCTTTTAGTCAATTTAAAAAATATATGAACATTCACATCGATTTTAATTGACAAAAAATTAATGTAGCATACAAAAAAAAATATTAAAAATTAAAATAATAATTTTAATAAATACGTGTATTTTTTTATGAGAATTTGATTTTACCACAGTTTTGCTTCTTTATAATCCAACGTTTTTTATATTAATATAATAATAACTAGCAGATGATAATGTGAAACGAAAAGAATAACATCACTACTCTGGAGCCCCTTTATGAGTTGGAAAGTGCAGTGGTGCTATTGGTCTAGCACAAAGCTAGAGTGGCCTTTTTAAAACTTTTAAGATACACAAATTGAAGTACAAGGTAAAATTTTTTTGATCTTTTTTTTTGTTTAATTTTTTATTATAGAATTTTTTCTTATTAAAGAAAAAGAAGACTAAAACAGTTTTTCATCGCGCATGTATATTTTAAAAATTCCATTTAAACTGATGTCTAATATTAGAAAATAAAATAATACCAAGCCCTTTCACTAAATTCCAGGTTATTCAAAGTTTGTATAACTGTAGGGGACGAAAAATATATTAATCAAAATTCAATATAAAATAATAATGATGGTAAAAAAATTTAACAAACTAATGCGTATCTATATTTATATAGAGTGGCGTGCCGACGTTTCAGACCCAATGGGGAGGAGGCAAAAACATAAATCACCCCTATACATAGAAAGGCTTCTCTATATAGATTAATAAAAAAGAGAACGTAGTTTTTTTTTGTCGCTACTGATAATATGGTGTCGGAGCTGCTTTTATTCTTCCTGATAAGTTGATTCTGAGTCTTTTCAACTCCTTTCCTTTTTTTCCTATCTTTTTAGTCGAATCCATGGCTATTTTACGTGCTATCCTTTTTATATCTTCAACATCCAATTTATCGAAATTCATCACATGTTCTGATTCGAAAAGCACTTTATTAGCCATCTCGTCTCCCTTCTCTAAACCTTCGTCAGATTCTATTATTCTTTATATTCGTTCCTTAATTTATAATTAATTAACAATCCGTTCTATCCTAATTGACACCTGCTCTGGATTCCGGGCCAACGCGGCATCGTTGGTATTTCCGATTGTTTGGCATGTCTAGCTGCAGTAAATGGCCGTTTCATAGACAGATTCCCCTCCCAATGTCTGTACCCTCTCACCTATCGTTTTCACCATGTCTACTGATCTCTTTATACGTCTCTTTTCTCTAATCCTAACTCCTTTTACCTTGCTATACACAACCCTCTCCACCCACTTCTTCCTGGTTTAATAATTATCCCTGCATCAGCCGTTCTGTTATTTCTTCCATAATTCGCCTCCGCTTTAATTACAGTCTGCTTCCTGTTCCCCTCTTTCGTTTTAATATTATTCAGTCTCCCTTGTGTCCCTTCCGTCATCCTATCTTAAATTTGGCCTGTGATGTAAATCACCTTCCATTCGAATGCTCTTCTATCTCCTCGGAACGCGCAGTCCTTTATTCTAATTTTCTTGGCTTTGGCCTCTCGACTCCTTACTGTGCCCACTACATTCTTGCTTTTCCTTCTCCTTCTATTGTTCCTGTATTGGCTACCTTCGTTTCTTCTGTTTCTAATCGCTTCCTGATATAACTTACAAATCCCTACGTTTTATCAATCTGTTACCCCTCTTTGTGTTGGGTAAATTTCCTATATTGACGCGCCTAAGGAAAACAAAAAAAAATTGAAATAAAAACGCTATCCCTTTTTACTTTAAATCCTCTTATCGAATTTTTATTTTTTCCAAGTGTATCCGAAATTTATGGTTTTTGTTTTCTCGGTTCGATGGCCACTTTAAATTTTTGCAACGGCGATATAATATTTAATGTGGTTAAAAAATTGGATTTTATTAATTCAAACAGCTTCGTATTTATTTAGCTTTTCGTTTAATTTTCTTGAATTTTTATTAAATAACTGTTACATATACTGGTATAATATATATTTTTCTAAGGGGGCGTCACCCCCACAGTTTTTTATTTGGGGGGCGACTGTTCATATCCTCCCCCCCGCTTGGCACGCCACTGTATTAATTACAACGTAATTCTTAGGCTACTCCCCATTAGAACAAATGTCCCAATTTTATGTAACGCAAAATGTCCCAATTTTATGTAACGCAAAATGTCCCAATTTTATGTAACGCAAAATGTCCCAATTTTATGTAACGCAAAATGTCCCAATTTTATGTAACGCAAAATGTCCCAATTTTATGTAACGTTTGTTATATTTTATAGGATTTTTGTTATTGTCATTTAAAAAATGTCACAATTTTATGTAACGAAATATGTAACGAAAAAATGTTTTAATTTTATATAATGAAAGTTAAATGTTAGAATAGGATTTTTGTGATTATGTTATTTCTTTTTGTGTTGATGCCAGTAAGAATTACATTGTAAATTTAGATCATTTTATACAAAGTATATAAAATAAATAGACATAAATAAAAGTAAGAGGGGTCAAGGGGCTATCTTGCGAGGCCAAAATGGCCGAGTTATCTATATAGCAAGGATTAAACTTTCAACCGCTCTACCATAAAACGAATTTATATTTAAAAGTACATACTGTAGAACTCTTTCAATACCATGCGGCCACTGACGCATATATTATAACGCTATAGTATTGCTTCGAATCGTGTATGGGATTTCAATTTGGGGGGAAGCAAAAAGAGAACGATAATTAAAAACGATTAGTAGACAACGAAAGATATGCTTAAAGATAATATTACCTAATAAAGATCAGGTTAACAGTAATATTAGCTGGTGGAGAGAGAGAAATGAAATGTCTCCAAGGATGTACTGCTTTTATCACCGATTTCTTGAATATAAGACCACAAGTATATCAATAGCTACAATGATAAAAAGCAAGCCAACAAGGAATATAATAGGGAGGTATATTTCATTCGACCAAAAGACATAAATAGTAAAATCGACAATACGGATGAAATAGTTTTGATTAAGCTGCTAGAACGAATCTCAGATAATTCAAAACGAGATAGGAACCTGGAAAGTAATAATTAAACAATGGTCAGTTGAAAATATTAATGAGTGACATTAAAATAGACAATATGGGAGCTGGCTGTGGCGGAGAATCAACCAATCGCATTTGTCAAAAATGTAGTATGGAATGGTTGCATAACAATAAGTAGTTCTTTTTTGTTTGTACTTCTTTTTATTATTATTATTATTAGTATTATTATTTTCTTTCATTACACACCTTGTGTAATTATGAAAACTAATTGTAATGAAATATTATAACATATGGGTAACATATTTGTCGAATAAACGATAATAAGCGTGTTGGGCACCCGCAGACGGGCAGTATGTCTTGCGGGACCCACAACTTATTTTAAAATTAAAAAAAAAAAAAAAAAAGCAAAAATTGAAAAGTAGCTCTGATTTTTTAAAGAAAATTTTAATGAATTCCGGAACCGGGCGGATCTCTTGTAAAGTTGGCTAGCCAGTATGTCGCCGCTAGAATAAATAATTTAATCAGCGCTGCAATTGTTTGTGAAATAATTTCAGTGATATTATTGCAGCTATTTGGAAACATTAATGAATTTAATTAAGGGGTACTTTGGATGCGGGATGTTAGCGATGGGAATGGCTTACAAAAACGGTGGTTGGCTCTGTTCTACCGTGTTTCTCGTATTCTTTGCCGTTGTTTGCACCTACAATCAGCATAAACTGGTACGCGCATATTTTTTTACAGCAATTTAAATTTCTATCTGTACGCACACACACACACACTGTACTCTTCTAAAACCCATCTAACGCACTATTAACACACCGCGTAATTAATAGTTACAGTAAAATTTTCCGATAATTGACGATGCTTGACCTATTCGTTCAATAGAGGGCGATGAAAAATTTTACCGTTCCGACTTGCGTCAATTTTATTCGACAATTTACAATTTTCAAGAAGGCAAAATTATCATAATTTCAAACAGTTCTTTTGGGATGGCACACTTGAGGCTAATTACACCAAAAAACTGCCGATGTTGTACTGACGACTGCTTAGATTATCAGTCTGAACTGTTTCCAACTAATACATTTTCGTAGAATACCGCTTTGGTACTTCAGCTTTTACAATGCCAACGAAACTCGTTTAATGGTGCGATGGTATCGCTTGTTCTGGCCAAGTTTTTACACCGTCCGGAGCTATTTCAAATACTGCTCTTGCTGTTACATTAGTCTGAAGTCCTGTGCTGTCAGAGTCGGGGAAGTCTAGTGTTTGATGAGAACAATATTCGATGGTTTTGACGTCTCCAAGGGGCAATCTCTGTTATAAAACGAAATTTCAGAACATGATCGCTTGCGTGAAAAAAAGGGTCCTTCATCATTGCTTTCCTCTCGGTTTCAAAAATAGTTCAAAAACTCGATGCAATAACGATATGACAAAGAAAAATGTTTTATACCATTGAAAAGTGTTTTTATAAACATTATATAAATATTAAAGACGAATAAGAATAAGAAGAAGAAGAATAAAAAGTAGAAGAAGAATAAAAAGTAGAAGAAGAAAAAAAAGAGGCGAAATTTCTCTTTTTTAATATATTATATAGTACGAGGGATTTCATCGAGACATTTTATATGTATTTATTCATTTATCTTTTTAATTCAGCTAGTCGGAGAAGTCATTTTATCATTTATTGGAAGCAATGCGATTATCAGCGCAATTGGTGGAAACGTTATCTGGACTTCGGATTAATAGAAAGGAAGATTCATGAAGCCAATATGTTACAAGCTTAATCTCCCGGGAAGTGTTACGACGCGTTTAAAGAAAATATCGGGTTAAACTCCGCGCTGTCCGCGACGCTCTGAGATAATCTTTTTGATTAGATTGGAAAAAATAGACATACAGATGTGGTAAAGCAATTTTACAGCTTGGGCAGTTTAACCAGCTGACTACTCTTCATCGGCATCAGACAGAATTGGAGTCATTCAAGACTGTCCCGAAATGAGGCGTCATCGTATATATTGTGATATTTCAACTATGAAATTGTCGTACTGTGCGGGCGTGTGAGCGACAGTTTTTACGAAGAAAGATCTACGTTAAAAGCGAAATGGGTCGCGATGCATCCGTTACAGCATTGGATGGACCAACTATTTTACATTAACATGAAACTAATTGTGACTGATTCATCGTAAGAGCGAATCACATCGGCAAAAAAGCAAAATCTACCGGGTCGCGTAAAACTTTGATAATTTTTAGTTTGTAAAAATTTAAAAAGATTAAAATATTACAAAAAAAAAACACCAAAAACCCAAAAAATACGCAGTTCCCTATCAAGAATTAGTGAATTTGATTATTTATTGATTTGAAGAAAACACATGTCTATATATATATATGTATATATTCAGAGAATATATGTATGTGCTACTAATAAAATATAATGCGGTTTACTTTTCAGATACATCTAGCGACTATTTTGAAGAAAGACTTGAAACTGAACTACTGGCCCGGTTTTGGCGATACAATAGGACTGGCGTTTGAAAATGGCCAAACGGGTTTCAGACCTTTCGCAAAATTTGCCAGGTTCGTTTACTGCGTAGAAGTTATTAAATACGTCAATAAGTGCCCGGTGTGTTAAAACATTTTTTTCTACAGGAAATATAGTGTTAACGTAGTTTAATAGAAAATTCGCCGACACCCATACCGGGTGTAAAACCGAAATAACATAATTTATAAAATTGACGAAAAACTGCAACCAACTCGTCAGGGGAAGGGATTATGGGGTGGGTGACCAGACGATTGTCTCTTATATAGAATAGCCACGATTTTAATTGACTTCGTTACGGTAGGTGTTACAAGCTTCGTTACAGGAGTTTTCTTTATTGTCATCGATAGTAAGAATGGCATAATTCCAAACCGAATTAGACTAGTCGAATACAGTTTCGCTTGCTTTCGCAGCCGATCATCAGTTATCTAATCAAGTTGCATATATATATATATATATATATTTCGATTATTTCGCCGCTTGACGAAACTTTCGAATGGGGAAAATGTAAAAATTTGTAGAAAATTATAAATTAAATAAGAAAACTTTTTTCTATTTTTTTAATTAAACCTCATTAAAGTAGAGATAATAAAAATAAAAAAACACGAATTAGACAGTGTTCTTTAGAAAAATGTAGAGAAATTTTTTAAGACAAATTATTGCTTACAACTTCGGTATGTTTTTGAAACCATATTTAAATAAAAATGACAAATGTTGATAATGTAGGAAAACGTGCTGTGGTTTGTTGTTTCCTTTCATAGTTCAAACTATGTCAGTTCGCGGGGTTTGATTAAAACGTAACATTTTAAATCGAATGCATTACACGTTGCCGCTTCTGCCTTCTACCGAATGAAAAGAAATCAATATATATATATATATATATATACGAGATTCATACAATAATACACGCCGTTTATTTATTGATAAAATATACGCGAAACACATCGCATTTAAACACAATCATTATAACTTACAAAATTGTCATTTCAGTGTTAGAATTTGGTAGATTTTCGAAACCTATGTCAATTCCGGGGATATTCTGACGATACTTGGCATTGTTATCAAATTCCTCGATAAAAGGAGGGACCCCCCCCCCGCCCCGCTCCATAAAAAATTTGTTCCGGGTAATCGCGTTAGGTTTGTTTTGTTGTTTTTTAGAATAAAATCATAAAAAATATTTTTCATATACATCTTATATGTTCTTTTTTTAATCACCGCAGCTGCAGTGTCTTAAAAAAATTTTACCGTGTCACAAACAACTACGTCATGACGCGGGCATCGAACTACGGAGAACTGGAACCACGTTCTTTAATGACTGTGTGTATTTTCTTGTTGACTAAATCGGACAAAATCAATAATGAAATATAAAACATTTTCCGATCAAGTACGGCGACGATAAACGTACGGTGTATTTGAATAAAATTTTACGCGGTGAACAATCAATGACGCAAAGTATCTGGGAGCAGATTGTATACCGAACGTTAATTCGAAACGTCATCGATGGCCAGTTTCGTGCGAAATTACAACATTATTCCCTCACTCATGGGCAGTCGCAAAATATCAATACATCCAAAACTCAACTATATCGGCCTACATAAGCAACTGTACAAATTTCATTACATCGAACTGCCGGTAAATTTACCGATAACAAAAAGTCACTGCTGCTGAAAGTCAACTAGCAACCGGGCCCCTATTAACACTCGACACCTATTTCAATATCTCCAGTAAAAATCATATTGCTTTATCATTCTTTCCTTTGACGGAAGCAGTAGTGTAATCTCGTTTTTGTTTCATCTCTATACGTTTCTTTTTTTTCGATCTGTTTACCTCTAGATGGAGAACCATCTTCTCTGGCAACGCAGAGAGTGTTATATCTGATAGACGATGGACTGAAGGCTAATAAAAAGAGGGGAAGTAAAGGAGTTAAATATCAGCGGAGATTACAGTTTTACAAAATTAAAAGAAGCTGCAAGAGCAACTGTAAATAATATAAAATTAAGCGGAACAAAGAAATACGAAATACTTAAATCAACGCTGTAAGGGAGAGCGCCCATCTAAGCGATACGATTCCGATACGACAGCGATTTTAAATCGTAAGCGATAGCAACACGATTCCGATACGACGTAACGCCCACTGAAGCAACGCGATTTATCCGCTGGAGAAGCAACTTAATTTATGATGTGGTGTGATAGTGCAAAAAATGTCATATTTTTCTTCGTTTTCCTGTTCTTTTTTTAGTGAAGAAGCAATGTATCGTTAGTAAATCTTAACAATTTAAATCAAAAAAGAAAACAACGTTATTGAGTACATCCATTTTTTCAAAAGAGTAACAAAATAAACGCTTTAATGTTTATAAAAAACTGAATATATACTCGGAAAAGTTCTAAAGTTTTTATGGAATGAATAAGGAAACGTTTAATTGGTTAGTAGAGAAAATTGGCCCAAAAATTGTAAAAAAAAACACCCATTTTAGAACATTTATACACCGCAGAAACGTATTTTAATCACATTACGGGAAATACATTTGTTAATTATGTATATCTAAATGTTTAGAAACATTTTCTATACCCCATATGTACATATATATTGCTGTTAATTTATATTACATAACAAAATAAGAAAATGTAAATATTAATATTTATTTCATAAATATGAATTGTTTTTAAAAATATTCTGAAATAAATTTAAAACACCGATTTTAAATTGTTATTTTTGCCGATTATTCATATTACGCATAAAAATTTAGAATGTAAACAAACAATCGCTTGCTCAAGCAACTTAATATAAAACATGTAGCACTCGAGCGACGGCGATACGATAGTTGCTTATCGGTTGCTTGTCGCATCGCGTCAGTGGGCGCTAACTCATATAATAACGTGGGTTATATTCTGAACTACATTTAGTTGCTATCGTATCGGAATCGTATCGCTTCGGTGGGCGCTCTCCCTAAGGCTAGAAAATAAATATTGGGAAACTGATAATGGAGATAAAAGCAGATGACACGATAGTACATTTCGACGATACCGATAACGATGATTTTGATATTTTCAACGACACATCAGAATGTAGTTTAGAATCCGATGTAGTTATTGGATGATTTCTAATTAAGTGGTGGGAGATAATCTTGAACATATTTTGTATGAAATATTAAATTATAAGTTGCAAATTTTCATATCTTTTGAATTACCGTCAAAGTTATCTACTATAATATCGTTAATACAGTGTAATAGAGGACCCCTGATTTCATGGCGTTAGCCCGTTTCGGTTGTTTTACAAAACGGACTTTGGACAGCCTATAATATATATATATCAAAATATTGAAAATAAATTATATAAATTGGAGAGTATATTGCAAGATACATTTATTCTGTATTATAGGATAATTATCTTAATCATTCGTGTCCGTAACCTTAATATACCGTGGTGCATTGTATATATGATTTACACGTCTGTATTGTAACATTTGTAAATGATCAAAAATATAGCATTTCTTTACCACCAGCTTACATACTACTACTATCTTACAATATGACTGTCATGCTGCGCCTTCTTCTTACACGAACGTAAGTGTATAATGCTCAAGACCATATTCTGTATACAACGAACGTGTAAGTACTACCACATCATACTGATATTGTAAATGTTTGATTTTTAATACTAGCGCAGTCCAAATTTTATTTATATATATATATATATATATATATATATATATATATATATATATATATATATATATATATATGTATATATATTATATATATATATATATATATCTATATATATACATATATATATATATATATATCTATATATATACATATATATATATATATATATATATATATATATATATATATATATATATATATATATTATATATATATATATATACATATATATATATATATATACATATATATATATATATATATACATATATATATATATATATACATATATATATATGTATATATGTATATATATATATATATATATATATAATTGATATGTATCTGGTGGTTTTGTCATTACTTTTTTCATCTGGCTATTAAGATTATGTCGTTTTTGATAATTGTTAAACTGAACACTAAGGCACATTGGTACTCCAATCATTTTTTCTAGTTATTTGCTTACGCAACAACTCAGCCTATCAAAACGAATTCAATCACGTGTTATCCTTTATACATTCCTTCCTATACATTTATCTACACGGATGGTTCGAAGTCTGATGTTGCCGTTCGGGCTGCGATCATTATCCCCGCGCTTAACTATTTCGAATTCTTTCGGTTCTCCTCCTTTTCCTCCATTTTTCTTGCCGAATCCATGGCTATCTTGCAGGCAGTCCTTTTTATATCCTCGACAAATAGCATCTCTAGATTCTTCCTATCCTCGGACTCGAAAAGTGTTTTATTGGCTATCTCCTCTCCTTTTCCTACTCATGTCACTGATCCCATTATTCTCCAAATTCGCTTCTTAATTTCTAATTTATTTGCATCCCGTTCTGTTGTAATTGATCTACTATGGATTCCTGGTCATTTGACTCGTTGACACGTTCGACAGCGACCAATAGTCTATTCATTAGTAGATTTCCTGCTCAAACTCTCTACTGTCTTTCTTATCGTTCCCACCACGATTTCTGAACCGGATTTTATCCTCCATTCTTTACCAATCCTCGATCTTTTTACCTTTCTGTACAGCTCTTTCCTTCCTCTCTTCCTTGGTTTAATCTTTTCCCCTACCTTAGCCGTTCGATTATTGCCTTTATAATTCTCCCGCGATTCAATCATAGTTTGCTTCCGGCTTCGCTTTTCCGTTTTTCTATTGTTCAATCTCCTTTGTGTCCTTATGACCCTCCGGAGCTCAATTATACCTGCGATGCGAATCACGTCTTGTTCGAATGCCCCTCTATTTCCTCCGAACGTGCTACTCTGTATTCTAATCTTCTGCGCCTTAGCCTTTCTACTCCTTATAGTGCCCACCTCATTCTTGCATTCCCCTCTCTCAGTATAGTTCCTTTGTTGGCCTTCTTTATCTCCTTAATTTCTAATCTTTTCCATATACATATATATATAATGTACAATTCTTTGCGTTGGGTAAGTTCCACTGTTGACGTGCCCCCCCCCCCCCCCCCAAAAAAAACAGCCTCAGATAACGATATGTAAAAAAAATAATGAGCATTCGCTAGAAAGGTTGATTTCTTTTGAATGTATAATTGTTGACTAAATTTTGACGGTATTTATAACTTTATTATACTTTATATTGTATTGCTTTTTCATTTATTTTATTTTTTTTTGGAAATAGATTAAATGTATAATATATACCGCTTTACTTTCTTGTTGTTGTTTTTGGTCAGTGACGAGATTGGTGGCACTTTAAACAGGGAGGTAAATTTTATTTCTTTAAGGATGTAACCAATAAGTATTGTACATATCTTCTTTTAAAGTAATTTGTAAGTTCTATTATTCTCGATAAAAATAAATTTTTAACACTTAATTAAACAATTATATATATATGTATATATATATATATGTATAATTGTTTAATTAAGTGTTAAAAATTTATTTTTATCGTGAATGTATTTAACAATGAGTCCGAATAATAAATACAGTTCTATTATTCTATTCAATTCAAAAGTCCCATGAAAGAGTATATAATTGATAGTTTTATTAAATATAAGTCTACTTTCAAAATATTTTCATAGGCTTTTTTTTCATTTCTCTATAAGCATTGTCTCTTATTGTTTTTTTCTAAGCAAGCTACCGTACTAACGTAGTTGGTCAGGCGGTGTGTTTCGTTCGAATAAGGTCTGGTTCAAATCCCGTTGCCACATATTGATAAATACACAAAAAGTTTTACCGGCGCTGGGTTAATGTCTACAATTGACAAGTTCCCAACCCTCAAAAAAAAACAACTTATTATAAGAATAAGCTAATGAACGTCTTTTTCTTTTAATTTTTAAACTTTTTTAAAGCCCTTAAAAACAAAATTTAATCAAAGTTTCTGTACTAAATAGAATACAAGGAAAACTCTGTAAGCTACACAAAAATCTATTTAACTAAACCGTACGTCGGATTTTAGAGATAGTTTTAACCTTTTTTTCTTTCTTCATTTACTGAAATTTGTTCGGATAGCCAACATTTTTAAGATTAGGGCGCTGTTCAAATGTTATCCGGTTTTATTACTTTTTAATTCCAAAATCTTTTGCAGCGCTAAGTGAAAATAAAATGAACAAAATAATCACAATAACCGAATATTATGGAGAATAACAAATGTTATAAAGAGACAAACGACGTTCATTATTTTATAAATCGGCTATCGAACTACTATTATACGTAGTAGCGTCCTTACCTGAAAACGAATTTACAGGAAACACGGTTAAATCGAAACAAAAAAATGTTCTTTTCAACAAGCACTATTTCGCCTAAACATTCGTTTCTCTATAAGAATTATCGATGGAAAATTCGTTCGTCGTGCGCATGCGCTTAAGTAATTCTTTCTGTTTCTGTTTTTAAATCTTTCCCAATTTAATATTTCGTTACTTCGATAATTATATATAATAATGATTGAAAATACGTGTGTATTAATTTCAGTGATTATATCTAGTAGGTCAATAAGATACCTTGAGATTTTCGCGACCACTTTTGGGCAAGTGTTTTTTGATAATTTATATCGTTACTTTATTCAACAGCGAATCGGTCCAAAATTATAAGAATACTAAAGATAATTGATCGTTTTTAGATGATTCTATGTTTGATTATTTTTAAAGATGCCAGAGAAATATTTATAAAACTCTATTTCACAATGAATGAACTATTTCATTTATGTTGATAGCATAGTTACTGCTTTCATTTATAAACAGATACAATTTTAATTTTGCGTATATTACTAATATATGAAATGCAGACATTTTAAATAATGCTTAAACATTTTATTTAAATACCGAACAGATTTTTTCTTCGATTACACACAGGGCCGGAGGATTGACTATGAGCTCAAAAATCTGGTAACTATTTGATAAAACGCTTGTTTGAAAATTTTTGAACTTCGATATCGTTTGAACAAATCAACCGATCGAAATGTGTTTTGCAGCATTCGACGCAGTTTTCAAGCACAAAAAGATAGCTAGCTATAATAACAATAATCCAACAAGAAATTTGAAAGTTATTTTAAAAAAACACTTTTTTTGAAAATTTTGAACTTCGATATCTCTTGAACGAATCAACCGATTGACATGCAGTTGACAGCATTAGACGCAGTCTCTTAAGCACAAAAACATGACTTATTAAAAAAAAAAAAAAACAAAAAACGATTCGACAAGAAATTTGAAAGTTATTTCAAAAAAACATTTTTTTGAAAATTTTCCGTCAACGATATCTCTCGAACAAATCAACCGATTGAGACGCGGTTTACGGCATTCGACGTACTGTTTTTTTGGGGAATAGAGCTAATTATTTTTTGGAATTGATCGGTACAGGAGTCTAAAAGTTATTTCAAAAAACTTTTTTTTGACAATTTTATTTTTGAGATTTCTCAAAATCTACCTAGAAGAATCGGTTTAAATTTTCAGCAAATCTAAGTTTAGTGGAACCCTTTTGAATACCGCAAACCGATTTTCGATTAGTCAAGCCGTTCAAAAAATAATAAAAGGTTTACGTACACACACACACACACATACATACATTAGGACACCATCGTAAAAATAGTCAGAATAGCTTCCTAAGACCTCAAAACATGGAGATTTAGTGAAAACTCGATTTTTGAAAATTGGGATGAAAACAATAACTTTCCGAATTCTTGAAAATTTTCAATTTTTTTAGCGGGAAGTTAAAAATTGAAACAAATGAAAGGAAAATATGCGTATTTTTTATTAAATCGTTTTGTAAAGTAAAATATGTTTGAACTCTTTTAACTTTTTTAGATACAAAATCGTTTAAAACATCTTTGGAAGGAAATCTTTTCCAACATATCATTTTCAATCGTCATTATCGCCAATGAATTTAAACGCTTCTGAGGCATTAACGAACCAAAATAGTAGTTTTTGGATTAGTTTTAATTTCGAAAAGTTACGTTCCCCCGTAGCGTTTGTAATCATCAGAGTTCTATATAATATCTGCAATGCTATCATTACATTCGGGAAAGTTGATTGTGCCATATTACCAAAAATTAGTTTATACGATTCCGCGGCAAGTACAATTTTATTAAGAAGAAGTACTTGGAACTATACCATCTCGTCTATAAACTCAGGCTCAACGTCCTCGGAATTATGTTTCCTAAACTTTGTACAAGCCTCTTTAATTTCAACGTTGGATTTAGTCGAGAAATCTAATAGAAATCCAAACAGAGAATTAATTCCCTGGTAAGCTTCTAGTCGCCGCGACAATTCTGTACATAGCATGTCTAGTGCAGGTGAATAAGTTTCAATTTTTAATTTCTCTTTTTCTCTGTGCACAACATTTTCTGCAGATCCGTCATCGTAATGCCTTTTCCTTTTTCGCACACGCTGATTTTCATCACTGTATTGCGTATCACTTTTCTCATTTGCTTTCATCTCGTAATCGTCAAATAATTCTCGCTGTGAAAGGGAAAAATTCTAAAAGCGATTTCAAAAGATCGACTGCCGTTTGAAGTTGAATAGTTGTTGTTTGTGGAAATATACTAATACCATTGATTCGATCTAGTATGGCAGCCCAGAATACTGCCATTACGGCATTTTCTTTTTTTTTCCTTTAATAGACATCTGACCTGATGAATCACTTGTGATGTCTCGGTCTCATCGCCAGCAACAGACTCGAAAGCTTTTTGGAAACTACTGTAACCCGTTTGACAAAGCCCTAGTCGCAGCGGCCCTTGTAAACCACCACCTTGTGTCGGATACTCTTTTCAGAACTAACGACGAATATCGCTTATGTTCATCACCTTTTTCAAGATGTTTGAGCATAATTGCCCAGCGATGAGTTGACACGGAAAAAAAAGTGTTATAGTGCCTATACTAATCCGAAGAATGAGACTGCTCCGACTCAGCTCTCCGCAGCACGTACTCCAACCGAATTCAGTGAGTGCGCTGCGGATGGAACGTAGTGTGCGAGATGATTTATTTTCTTAATATGCGTCTGAAGACCATTGTAGCAACCGGACGCATATTTGACGCATTATCGTAAGACTGGCTCTCAAATTTTTTATATCGATGTTATATTGGTTTAAAAATTTTAAATTACGGTGGCTAGTTCTTCCCCTTTGTGGGTCTCTATAGGAATAAAATTAAGAAAACGTTCTGCTACTTCTCCATTTGATGTAACGTATCTCAGCACTACAGTCAACTGATCAATTTGAAATATGTCTGGTGTCGAATCGACGCTTATTAAGAAATATTTGGATTCAATAATTTCATTAAGAATGAATTTTAAAACCTTATTTCCCCATATATTGCAATAAGTTCCTCGCAAATCGTTGAAGACAAATATGATTGTTTTCCCTTTCCTACATTACCATATTTAGCTAAATGTGAACTAAGGAACGGGTCACACTCCGCGATTAACTCTAAAATTCCCAAATAGCTGCCATTATGTTGAAAACCGAGAACTTCAATATCACCGCGAAATGCTAATCCACGGGATGATAAAAATTTAATCACTGAGACCACACTTTTTGTAAAACATTCATCCAATATTCTCTTTCTTTGTTGAATGTAATTCCCAATGCGGTGTCGATTCATCCGTGAATGCGTCGTCTACTAATCAGTCTCTGTACACATACTCGGTTCGTTGCATTATTCTTATGCGATTGAATTCGGTGCGACGCATTTTTCCAATCGGAAAATCCAGTTTGAAATTGTGATTGGCTTTGAACTCCACCAAAAAGAACACACAGAAAACAGAATACTGTTTTCCAGTAGACGGAGAATACATGATCCATTCTTGTTTAATTTTACCACCACTTGTATGTTTCCGGGAAAAACATAAATTGAGAAAAAAATATTTTGCTATCGTCGTATTGTCGGCTTGAAGCAGAAAAATCACACTCAAGGTGTTGACATTCGTTAGAGTCCCAAGCACACCAAAAATCTCGTATTTCTTTGGTAATATTTTGCCATAAGCCAATTCCGGTATTCTACTCCTAGATGGACTCTACGTTTTGGTGTAGTAATTAGACTTCGGTCTCGGACTTACTTTCCTTTCTGCATCCACTAGAGGAGCTGTTTTTCTTGATCCTGGCCAGTCTGTTCAGAACACTCGCAAAGAATCTCTACTGGATCCACCGCCATCGCGTGACTGGCAGACGTACTTGGAGACGTATACGGTTGGTTTTCCGTTGATTGGCGACTAAATCCGAGTTGAAAAAGGTTTTGTGTTTTCTTTAATTGTGTTCATGGCGCTTGTTTTGTTACTCTTGTTGCTTTTTACGTTTTTTCAAACTACTTTGGTATTTTTTCTTTACGGATAGCTCTGGTATTTTGTTCCTGAAAGAAGAGATAAGCAATCGTGTGATTAGAGTGCGGACCTGCCATCGTGGGCCAACACATGTACGTTTTACCATGTAAAGAGAAAAATGTCGTTAGCAATATCTAATCGTTAAAATTACAGTATTTGATACTTTTGATTTCACTTAATGGCAATCTTATAATTCCTAGTCGCTATAATCCGTTCAAAAATAGGAGACTTTTATCACATCATAAAGGAAAGATTAGAGCGCAAGCACCTAAAACATAGACAGTTTTCACTTCTAATGCTTAAACCCCCCCCCCGTTTATTTTTCAAAAATATTCTAATTAAATCGTCTCAAAACCAGTAAATGCAGTTTAATATCATGTGTTGATGCACAATTTTTGATTTCCGAATGTACCTCATTTGAGAGATAGCGCATAGACAAAAAAATTCTGACAGCTGTCTGAAAGTCAAGTCAGATGTTTACTGCCAACTATGCCCTTAATTATGACGCCATATTAGAGACGTCAACCTAAAGCTAAACGGCTGTGGTCCTTTTCTAACGCATACGCTTGTACGATAGAGATGCAATCCGTATAGAATTAACTTAATGTTTCTAAAATGGCGTCCAACTGGGGGGTAACGTCACATTACAGAAACCATGTTCGACAGTGTTGAAAATTTTTTTTATTGTTAACTTTTGTGCATAAATACTATTATACATATCGGAAAATGGGTAGTTACAACTTGTATAATATTTCACCAACCATTTTTGTGCATTTACATACAGGTCTTCAGGGTCCATACTTTCATGAAACATCACCTTTATAAATAAAATTTAACAAGTAAGCACTTATCTATTTAAACAAAATTAATTAAACCTAAATACTTACCTATCTAGATATTTTTCTTTTTACATCATTTATTATTCCTCTGCCTAGTTATTAGGCGAACGAAAAGAAAATGAAGAACGGTGCGAGATGAAATAAGCGTGTAAAATAAAATCTCGTAATCAAACTTACGTGATATCGTAAATCTAACTTCAGTTTATTACACTCGTCATCTCGCCGATTTTCTCGAAGCACTTGCAGTCATTATAAAATCTAGTACTCTTATCCAAATTTGTAAGTTTTGAAACACAGACCAAAGTAAAACACTTTAAATTAAATTCACGGTCGCAAAACTCGCAAATCGCAATTACAGAATAGAATGAAAATTAAAGAATTAAAAGTGTTTCGAAAATTTTGTCTATGATACAACATACGTATCCAACGAGTCGGAGATTTCCGCAATGGTCTTTGTTATGCAAACCAGTACTATCAACCTGTGAAAGTGACGTGGCCATAGAAGAATACATGTACACCAGTAAGTCTGCATTCACAATGCAGAGTTTTTGAAGCGCGTTGCGTTGAAAAAGCTGTTCTTACCATGCTGTTCTTTGATTAATCAGCGTCAAAATCGCCTTGATAAAATATAATATTATCCTATAATAATTTGAAATGCGTTCCGAAATGTACTGAAATATGACGATGTAATATAAAAAAGCAAGTCAATTTAATATATTGTCATTGAGGATTTGCTACATACAAGTGTTCAAATTTAATTTTCAGCCGAAGAAACATTTTCAAAAAAAAAAATTTCGAGGCAGTTGTCTACACTGCCTAATGGGTAATCCGGCCCTGATTACACATGTTTCTGAAAAAATGTAAAGTTCATGATTTTGTAATAGATCGTTTCATGCAATAAGCAAAATACTAAAAATTCTGTAAAAAGAAATTAATTCTATACCGTGTTCAGTAATTTTAAGTAATATTCTAAATTCATTTATTTTCGAATAAATGAATGTATAACTCTTTTAAACGGTTTAAATAAATGATGTATGTAATCAGAAAAAAAAAATGTTGACTTTTCCACATATTACATAAAATTATTTTGTATTACATAAAATGGCTCAAAACTTTTTGTCTTGTTGATAAAATACGCAATATATATATATGAATTTTAATTAGATATCTATGTTAAACAGAATAACTAGATACATAACAGGATTATATATTAAAATGCTGATAAAAATACATTTTTCTCTGAAGCGTAAATGTAACATCTAGGAACTTCTCGAATCCTCTCGATAAATATTGCACGTACATATAACTTAAATTCACTTAAAATACGTAATAACGAAACAGTTGCGCTCGCGATACTCAACAACTGTAACCAAAGAATAGTTTTGTGATCGGTTCCTGTTTTTTCTGTTAAATTGATACTTTTAGGAAAATTAAATGAACAATATCGGGTCCAATATTCAGTTGTTCTATAGGTACAAATGATGCGAATTGAAAAATACAAAGTCAAAAAAAAAAGTTGCACAAAAGTGATGGCGAACGTCTCGTTTACATTTGTTTTCAACACAAAAAAAGAAAAAATTTTCATTGTACACTCTGACATGCAGATTTTCGGAATTCGCAATGTGATCCTTAATTTAGATAAATTTTAAAGATCTCGAACGATTTTTTAAAATTATAATTTTTTATTATTGTTTTTTTCTTATATTCACATTCATAACCAGTATATTGCTATTTTACGTTTTAGGAAACTTGTATTAGCACTCATTATCGTTACGCAGTTGGGATTTTGCGGCGTATACTTTTTGTTCATTGCCAAGTGTTTGCAACAAGTAAGAACGTTTAATTCTTTATTTTTTTTATTTGTATTACACCGTGGTAAATAATAAGGTTTTTATTTGATTTAAAATAACGGGATTTTGAAGAAAAACGACCCAAAGTAATAGTCAGTCGTGTAAAACGAAAAAATATTCCACGCAATTAATTACGTTGTACTACTTGGAATTTTTAATCTCACTAAAGCCATTGTCGAATTATGAAGTGAAAGTTCAAACGAAAACTGCCGACGAATATAGAAAGCTAAAGTCAATACTTAATAAACAGATCGTCGACGCTGCCTTTAGTACAGTGGGTAAGTTACGCTACCACACTTATCAGCTAAAGAGCGCGATAAACCCTTCGTATTTTTTATACATAATCTACATCCTTCTGAAGATACCGGCGATATCGCTTCCGAACTGGCTAATTTAGGCCATTCAGCATAACGTATTACGAACGTTCAAATAAAAAGGAAAGTCGACGACAAAAATACGACGATTCATTCACCGCTATTTCGTAACCCCGTAAAAATAATAACGACCCGCTAGATATAAGCCATATTCTACATGTTAAAATAAAGACCGAACTTCCTAGGCAAAAATTCGATATGGTCCAATGCAAGCTCTGCCAACATTTCGGCCACTCTAAAAATGATTGCACTAAAACGCCAAGGTGTGTTAAGTGTGTGGAAAGCCGAGTGCAAAAAATCCAAATCTGTAAAGAGTAAATGTGCGAACTGTGACGGCGAGCACACCGTTAACTATAAAGGCGGCTGTATTCCTTTTAAAACGAAAGCGCAAGCGGCTAAAAAAATTACTGCCTCCGAACGCATCAAACTGTCTATCGCCGCTAATCAACCAATTAACAAACCGGTTAGTTCGAAACTCGTTAACACGGCAATTAACAAGACGAGCGACGTTAGTAAACTGCGACGTACGCCTTCAAAGCTGCTGCTAATATAGGGTGAACGAGGCTGCACCAGGTTGCTGCAATCTTCTGACCGAGAGTGATTCTTCCGGAATATTTAGTACACTGCAGGATCTATTAAAATCCTACCAAGCGCTAGAAAGCAAGTTGGATAGGCTAACCGAAAGGCTCGAACTTCTAGAACGTACATCATCTAGTTTTTCTCTTATAAGCGTAAAAAACAACGGGAAATGATGAACTTTACTCGTATATTACTATGGAACGCGAGCGATCTTCTTCCGAAAAAACTAGAACTGGAAAACTTTCTTCATCTGAGAAATATCGACCTTTCCCTGGTTACAGAAACCCACTTTGCGAGAGTCGCTTCTTCCTAAATCGGCTTAGAGGCTACTTGATACATTTCTGTAACCATCCCAGCGGTAAAGCCCAAGGGGCGGTGTACAGTTCTCCACGGAGCAATTTGCACTTCATATCGAAACGCACCATACAACCACTACAATAGCCGCAGTCTCTACTGTTCTCCCAACAAGAAAATAACGAAAGCTCACTTTGTGGACGTATTCGTCGTGCTGGGCCCAAAATCAAATGGGGCTCTCGGCTTATAAACTCAGGAGGTGCACAACCAACCTATTGGCCTTCTGATTTGGAGAAAACCCCTGTGACCTGATTGACTTTTTCGTTACGAAAAATGTATCAACGGGGTACTTCGACATAAGCAACTACCCAGACTTGTCATCGGATCACTCAACTATTGTGTTAACCCTCAGCGAAAAGGTGCTGTTCAAGAAGAGAACTGCAGTACTAACTAGTAAACTTATACAGACTGGAAACAATTCCGCCAGTCGACGGACGATACTATAAACCTGAAAGTGAAGCTCAAAACGCCGGCAGATCTCTTGCGGTCGACAACTTCAGCACACTTGTTGTCAAAGTAGCGACTGACGTAACACCGGTCCAGAGATCAGTCGCAAATCGTGAAATACTCTATCCGCACCATATTAGTGAGATGGTCCGCAAAAGACGCACAGCGCCCAAGAGATGGCAGCGTACGCCTAATCCAACTGACAAATCTACTTTTGACAAGCTTAGTAAGCAGACGACCGAGCTAATTCAGGAGATGAATCCGAGTTCGCTTAACGAATATCTGGCCGACCTCTCACCTGCGAAAGCTACGGACTACTCTACATGGAAATCCACTCGGAGGCTCAAGTGTCCACTCATTAGGGTAGTACCTATCCGTGATCAGCATGGAAATTGGATCACGAGTGATGAGGAAAAAGCCGAGGCCTTTTCATATTTCTTAGAGAATACTTTCCAGCCTAACGAGAAACATCTTCTAACGATAAAATCACGATCAGGTCAGCAGACGACGTTCCTATCTATTTTTGCTCCCAAAGAAGTCGCCCGAGAGATTAACAAGCTAAATGTCAAAAAGGCACCTGGAATTGAGAGAATTTCAGCTAAGATGTTCCGAGAACTACCAAAAAAAAAAAACGATCATACATATATATCTTGTTTATATTTACAATGTCATCCTGAGAATGAAGTATATTCCTGGGCAATGGAAGCAAACGAAAATTATTGTAGTTCCCAAGCCAAATAAGCCTCAGGTGGAACCTTATAGGCCTATTTCGCTGCTGTCGATTCTCAGTAAACTATTCAAGAACCTCTTTTTAGAAAGACTCAAGCCCATCATCGACCAGGAAGCCATCATTTCTGATGCATGGTTTTCGCCGTAAACACTCTACCATTGATCAAATCCATCGAATCGCAAGACTGATAATGGAGGACAAAAAATTTTGCCCGGCGATCTTCTTGGACGTTGAGAAGGCATTTGACAGAGTATGGCTGAAGGCCTACTCTTTAAGCTATAAACTGTTCCTCCCTGCACACCACTGCAAAATACTCAAGTCCTATCTGCACAACAGAAGCTTCAGAGTTGCTCTAGTCAGTCGACGATTGGAGCAGGAGTTCCCCAGGGGAGTGTCCTGGGACCACTGCTCTATCTCATTTATGTGGCTGATACCTCCAAAGCGACCGAAACTACGGAAGTGACCATGTTCGCCGAAAGCAGTTAAAGACCTACAATCTGCAGCTAATGAGGTCTGCAACTAGGCCAAAAGGTGGAAGATCAAAATAAATGAACAAAAATCTGTCAGGATGAATTTTTCTCTTTGCCCTAGCACCTACATACCCACGGCCGTAAATGAGAGGTTCATTTCAAGATCCGACGCAGCAAAGTACTTGCGAATGCACTTCGATAGACGCATGAACTGGAAATATAGAAAAAGCGCGAATAGCTTAACATAAAATTGCGTAAACTGTATTGGCTAATAGGGTATCGGTCACCTATGAATATGGCCAATAAACTTCTCATCTATAAAATGATCCGTAAGCCTATACGGCCCTATGACCGGCAGATATGAGGCATAACAAAAAAATCGAATCGACACGTCATTGAGCGGTTTCAGAATAAGGTCCTACGCCTGATAACTAATGCGCCACGGTATAT
Source organism: Icerya purchasi (assembly GCA_039619475.1). NCBI lineage: Eukaryota > Metazoa > Arthropoda > Insecta > Hemiptera > Monophlebidae > Icerya > Icerya purchasi. The sequence continues at coordinate 73,084,009 of CM077115.1, read as the reverse complement.
AACGAACACTCTCCTCCGTCGAGATTTTCAGGTTCCGGAGATTGACCAGGTGATCGAAACCTATGCAGAAAAACACGAATAGCGACTCGATAACTATCCGAACATCACTACGATCGAGCTCCTCAACATCGGGAACGCGATACGAGAAGGCTTAAGAGAATGAAGCCACGCAAACTTGTGTGCCTAAGCAATCTATAGGCAAGGGCCAAAGTCAGTTAAGAATGTGATTTTTTTTTTTCTTTTCTTTTATTTTTTATTTTTACTGTTAACAGTATTTGTGTATGCCCTCGAGTAGAGTAGTTCAATAATAAATAAAGAGTTAAAAATAATTAAGGCCATTACTTGAGAAAAAGACCCGGTGACAGTTGCTTTATAAATATGCCTTGTAAGTTCCAGGTTGGACTGCGGCTCGTTTTTTCTATGGTTCGGTTTCTAAATCCGTCTTAAACAAATTAGATACTTTTCAGAATATGGGCTTGCGGCTTATTACGGAAAATCCTGCTTAACTACCTGTCTTCAACCGAAGTCAGGCCATTATAAGAACGGCTTTGGCCGATAAGTCCGTGATCAAATCATATAATTATAACTTACCCCATATCCTGAACAATTCAATAAAGATTTTTAACAGCTGGAGATTTGTTCCTCATAAAATACCTCTTCTCAGTAAATAGTAAAACAGACGTTTCAAGTTTCATCCTGCTCTCACTATAAAACATACGATAATTAAATGATATCGAATTAAACGTAGATATAGATTACTTTAAAAATTCAAAGAAAGCTCACCCCCCCCCTCGTCTATCAATGTCAACGCGTTTTCCTTTAACTTTCTCAGGTCGTACTATACAAATTTCACTCCTACATTCATTGACGAAGCGAAGTTTCAAGATTATAGCAGTGCAGTTGGTTCTGCCTTCTATATCGGTGATATGACGACTATAAAGTTCAAACTAGCACCAGAAGCATTTATTTTTACTGCGGAGCTTTTGGCTATAGATAAAACACGTTGGAATATATCTTGAATGTTTTTCATTGTAATGGCCAGTTTATCTTATTTTCTGATAGGCAGAACATTTTGAGACAGAGCAGTTTTAATTACAGTTGTCATCCGGGATATTACGGAAAGGTACTTAAATATCTCAAGACAAGGAGAGTACTTCGTTTATATTGGATTCCACGACACTGTGGTCTGCTTTACGTGGACGTAGTTGACGCTGCATTTTGTGGTAGGTTGTATTACTGCTGCAACCTGTCTTTTTTTTTTTTTTTTTTTTTTTTTTGGGCGCATCAACTATGGACCATTGCCCAGACACAATGGGAAGAAGAAACAACTAACTAGAACCTAATTCGATTGGAGACAGCTGAAATAAAGGAACCAAGGACAAGAACAACAGACTGGGAAGGAAGGGACAAGATGTAAGACGCACAGTAAGGAGTGGGAAGCCCCAGCTTTATAAGGTGAAGATAGAAAAGGGAGCGCTCCGCAGAAAGAGCAGAGCACTCGAAGAAAATGTGATCAGCATCACAGACAACTGCTTCATCTGGATGCAACGGACAATGAGGAGAGGGAAGCAAAGAGAAACGATAGCGTGAAGAGGGCAGCAGTGTGTGATTAAAGCGCAGGCGGGCAATAGAGGAAATTATAAATCGTGGAAGAGAGGGAAACTCCGAGAACCATGGATGAGAAGGAAGTGTAGGTTGGATTGAAAGGTAGAAGGAACGATTGTTGGTAAAAGAAGAAGGGTACACATCCGACCAAAATCTGAAGTGAAGCTTCTTAATTAGGGGTAATAGATTAACAGCCGGGATTTTTTTAAAATAGAAGCGAGAACGAACAGCAACCTGAGCCAAAGCATCCGCCATTTCATTACCCTCGATGCCTCTGTGACCAGGAACCCACAGTAAGTCAATGTGTACAGAGTGATGGAAAGAAAGATTATAAATGAGAGATCGTATACGAAGAATGAAGAAGTCAGAAGAGGGAGGAGGAAGCGGTGAACTGATAGCCTGGAGAGCACCCATAGAGTCAGAAATGATTAGATAGTCGGAGGACGAACGTTTGGACGAGATATGTATGATCGCACGAAGTGTCTTACACCTTCTTCCCTTTGATTTTATTCTATTCCTCCCACATTGTTCTTTTATGTGACGATTATTTGCCGTTTGAGGCATTCTAGGTTGAGACTCAACTATCTCGATGTTAACTTTTTTTTGCTCGATGTGCTCCAATCGCTCCCGTAATTAATTTAAGAGAGGTTATCAACCGCTTAATATTTAATTGCCCCGTCGGTTCGTAGACATGCCCCCGTGGGAATATATTTCCGCCCTATTGTTCATGCTTTCCACAGGTAATCAGGCATTAGTAGCGCTATTCAATTTTCTGTTTATTAATAAGATTGTTATTCGATTAGATGGCAGCGCGTGTTTTTATTTTCCTTTTGTTTTCTCTCCGTCTGAATACATTTTATTCTTTGTTAAGCGGCGTTTTTTTTTTTTTGGTTTTTTTTTCCTGGTGTTTGGTCCTTTTCCTTCTTTCTAGTTTAAAAAGATGTTTCATGTCATTTCAGGTAAACTGAACCAATTTCAACGTATATGATAATGTATACGATTTGGTCTAATAGATATTTTTTTCTAGGACGTAAAAAAAGAATAAGTTGTAAACCGGTATTAAGAAAATTTACATAATTCAGACCAAAAAAAAACTCTTTCAAGCTATATCATCGTTTTGTATTATTATCCCGAATTATTTGGATAATAGCAAATACTTCAAATTTTGAGTGCTCCGCAAACAAAATCTCTAAAACATTATAAAGGCGTGTTACCGATTTCATTTTCTTCGATCCATCGACGTCGAATAAAAGAATAATAACGAGGCATCGGACTTTGTTACGAAGTGGGGTCGAGTAATTTTGCGATATTGTGGCTATAATCGGTAGATGTCCGAGTACGAATAGAGTAAGAGTATACGCTGTCTGCCTAACAATCTCTTTACAATAGGGGCAACATTAGAACAACTCGCTCACCAATCATGGAACTGTGAGCGCATGCCAACTAGCAGATTCAACACTTGTGTAGATTTTGCAGGAAATTATTTCTATTTTATAATTGGGCGTGGGTTTTTCATCACTTTCCCGGAACGGTGATGTATTAAGTCGTAGAAAATTCACTACGATAACGCCTTTTTTTATTTTACTTTTTTTCTTCTTTCGGATTACAGGGTTTAGTTCATTTATAGTTATTTTCTGATTTTAATACTTATTTCGTTTAGTTCATTTCTAAATATCGAATAACATTATTACTGCCTTTTTTAAATTACGCTATGATCTATTGTTTTCGTGACATGCTCATCTCGTCTGCTTTTCTAATTAAAATTATTTTCCGGTTTGTCGTTAAAAAAATTTGTCCTTCTTTTGATTTTCCGCTCTACTTGTTGCCAAGAATTACCGGTATTAATCCCACCCCCATCCCCGAGGCTCATCAATCAGTGACCTTTACCCAGAAAAAATTAGAGGAAGAAAGAGTTGGTTATATTTCAGTCAGATATCGGATATCGTTGATAAAAGGTAATTAACAGAGCAGCGATGTTGAATCAGGAAGGAAAGGGCAGGATATAAGAAGCGCTATTAGGAGCAGAAAGCCGAAGCATCAGTAAACTGAAGTACAGAGACACTCCGCAAAAAGCAATGAACAATTTAATAAACACATCATAATCATTTCAGACAACTGCATCATTTGAATAGAGCAAACAGTGAGCGGAGGAAACTAATAAATAGCAAAAGTGGGAGGAAGATAATATGATTAAAAATTCAGCGAACAATGGAGATACAGGCGGAATGAGAAAGTGACGGAAACAAGAGAAACCATGGATCACACTGGAAAAACACATGATCGACGTCACAAATAACTGCATCATCCGGATGGAGAGGACGACAGTATGGAGAAGAAAAAGCCTCTTCAACTTCAGTGAAAATGGTTATTTTTTTAATTTCTATCTGATGTTTTTCATATTTTTTTGAAATATTTCCGCCCGTTTTAATTATTTATTTCAAGTTTAAATTGATTTTTAACGTTTCTGTCCGCGTAGATTACGATTTAAAAAAAAAAAAAAATGCATTTATATTAATTAAGAGATAAATTAGCCTTTCTTGGAAATTTTATTTCACTACACCTTTATTTATTGCAGTGTACAAAATTTTGCCGTGTATAATTTAAACATCACATTAATAAAGTGTCGAATTAATTCAACAAAACCGAATATATTTTACACTAAATACGGTCATTATATAATGAACATTTTTTCTATGGAAAATAAATAAAACGATTCCCCGTACATTTTTAACCAACTTCAAAAAAGCAGGAGGTATTCAATTCGACTGTATTTTTTTTTTTTCTTTTTTATGTGTGTTACCTCAGAACTTTCTTCTAGATGAACCGAATTTGATTTTATTTGAAAGGTGGTGCTTCTCATGTGGTCCCATTTAAATTTGATCAAGATCCGACCGGGGTAGTTTTTGAGTTATCCTTAATAATAATGCGGGAGATTGAAGCTTTTTGGATGCTCTTCATTCATGATTGGTTTCACCGTCGGGTTAGATTTGCTGACTTAAAATGCTTGCCAAATTATCATGGAAATATAGCTTTTGATGTTTTTACCGTGGAAATGCAGTTCAAAATAAAGAAATCGATTTTTTTAAAGTATAAAGTATCAAGAACAATGCGAAAAAAAATTGATTTTTAACGAGGAAAAAATTCAAGTATAACGCTAAAAATTGTAAAATAAAATGCTTTTTTACAAAAAATAAATACCGACTTCAAGGCTTATGATAAAAATTTAATAAAAAAATGCACCAAAGAGTAAAAAATAATTACTTCTGATTAGAAAATATATGTATATATCAGAGTAATATAACACTTAAGGTTGTATCCTAATTCTTATACAACATTAGTACCTTAATTAGAGTCGGCATCAAATTCATATTAAAATAATAATTAAAGGCTGCATTAGATGTTCATTAAATTGTTCCTAGATATTGTAACATGAATTTGATGCCAACTCCAAAAATTTAATGTTGTATAAGAATTACGATAATGTCACTTTTAAAAGTATATCACTCTGATATATATTTTTTATCGGGAGTAATTATTTTTTAATTTTTAGTGCATTTTTAAATTTTTATAATAAACCTCGAAGTCGGTATTTATTTTTTGTAAAAAAGCATTTTATATGTTTTAAATTTTACGTTTCAAAAATCCTACACCTAAAAGTGACACAAAAAAGCCATATAAAAAAACAATATAGAGACACATAAAGAATAATGTATATAAAAAAAATAATTATTCAAAAAAAACAAGCAAAATATATATATAATTAACCGGAATATACATATAATTTTTAGTTATATTTAAACAGATACTTCTAAAAGAGTTTTTTTGTTGTTTTTTTTTTTGCGCGCTAATGTATTTCAGTCATAAAAAATAACAGTTCACAAGTTATAATACATATTTTTTCATTAATAGATTAAAATATAAAATATAGTTAAACGGAAAAGATATATTACTCTTATCGGCAGGAACGTTTTCGGGTATTACCCAAGATTACTGACGACGAAGCTAGGCTCAGAATTGTTCCTGCAGTTCTGCTATTTTCGTAATTTTAATATTTCAGACACTATGAATATGCCGAGTACGGCTAACTTAAAAAATTTCGAAGCAATAACTTTTTAGACAAGTCCTTTTTTCGTTGAATTTCGTCTCTCCGTATGTATGATGTACCTTCTATCGATCACCACCGCTCACTGCTAACAATTCTATTCCCCCTTGTGAGAATTGTAAGAAATGAAAACATCGGAGATTGATGAAGAGCGATTTTGTTCGCTTCATCTTACACTCTCTTTAGACAGTTTACGAACGGCATTTCCCTGAAAAAATCGTCATGTATTTAAAATTTGCCGGCGGCAATCGAATAAGACAAAGGGATTCGTTGTAATCGAGTTTCTGTATAGGTTAAAATCTAAGCTCCAACTTTGTCGATCGGTCTAAGTTTACTGATTATGAATAGCGCTACCGCATGTAAATGGTTCGCTGTGATTTCGATAAATCTAACGATATGAATCTAACGATATGAATCTACCGATATGAATCTACCGATATGAATCTAACGATATGAATCTAACGATATGAATCTAACGATATGAATCTAACGATATGAATCTAACGATATGAATCTAACGATATGAATCTAACGATATGAAATCTAACGATATGAATCTAACGATATGAATCTAACGATATGAATCTAACGATATGAATCTAACGATATGAATCTAACGATATGAATCTAACGATATGAATCTAACGATATGAATCTAACGATGTGAATCTAGAATGTGTTTTCAACTAAAAGCCTTTAAAAAGAACTGAGAGATGTGAACGAGTGAATCGATTTTTAATACAAAACCTCTACACTTTCGCCTAATTCAAGTGCTCAACTGCATGTTCGCGGAGACACGTGTCGTAATATATTTGCGCGATGTATTTTTCAACATTTTCACGCTTAATTTTTACGGGGAGTAGTGTTGTTGGTACGTAGACAGCTGTAAAAACAGCACCATTACAACATGTCTTTAATGAAAAAAGTTCACTTAAAAGTGAAATAAACGACCGCCAACATATATGTATACCCCCGCGGGATATGTTTTTGCCTTTAGGAGCAAAGGTAAATTTTAATAGTAGTTGATTAAAAAGTTAAGACGTTTTAAAGCGTTACATGTTTCGTTTTTTTTTTTGCGGTGATAGCGAGTGATCTCTGTCTAAAGTATATCCGTCGTGTACGGGGGAGGGGAGTAAAATCGGAAAATTTGATTGCCGCTAAACTATCATAATCGGCCGTAATTATTAGAAACCATTGAATGCGTTTAAAGTTCGTGAATCAGAGAACGGGGTTTTTAATGAAATCTGTTGACAAGTTGCAGCTATCATGTAGAGTTATTTTTATGTTGACGATACACCTATAAAAAACAACATAAAAAAATTAAATCAAAACTTTTCGAAGTCGTTTAAACTCTATAGTTGAAATATTTACTTGGCGAATTTCAGTTTTGGCGGTCATCTTTTAATGTTTATTACAAAATGAATGGAAGGGCATCTTCTTTTTCTCCTTGTCGTTCATATTGATCTGCCTCCTCTTGAATTTCCTGACGTTGTTGAATTCCAGCAATTATTAATCATTTGATTTTTCCCCGACAAAAACAAGTTGTGGCAATGAAATGACTCGATCCAGAATTGTTAATTACGATATATGTAGTTTCGTATTCCGGTTTTATTGAAGTAAGTCGGATAGTAAGTATAGTTTCGGCCGAATAATTGAACATTATTACGAATGTTTAATTGACTTCCGCAAATATGTATAGTTTAGATATCGATTGTAATTTCAATCGACTGCTGTTCTGAAAAAGTGTTATCCTCTAAGAATTCGAGCTCTCGCTCGCATCTGTATCGGCGCACGTATCATCATAATGGTAATCGACTTTGGTGATTTTCAAGAAAAGTGCATTAGGAATCGGCGATTCTAATCAAGGTGAAAACGTAGCAGTACTGTGTTGGCGCGCGGCTTTGTTATTATTATCGCTACTTTTTCCGGTATGATGCGAATTTTAACGAATTTTTAAGCTCGTCTCGGCTTTTATAATCAAGGCGAATGAGAGCAATCACTGTGAAGTAGATGGAGAATTATGTAATCACGGCGTGATTGAAATTCATCTTGAGGTATTCGCAGCAGCTCTCTGTCACGGTTACCGTGATGCATTTTAATCAGCGCCGTTAAGGTTCGTCGTTCCGATATTGTGCTTCACAAAGTTAAACTTCAAGGAAACATCATCGAACGAAATGCCCCTTTCGGAAAGGTTAATTTTCCACCATCGTAATTTTGTCGCTTTGTATATCCGAAGGAAGTTTTTCCCTTGTATGAGCAGTGTTCGTGCATGAGTACCTCCTTTCGCGATCTCGATTATTTTTGTTTGTTTGTTTTTTGTTTTTTTTTTTTGTTACCCGTTAACATATGTACCCCCGGCAGTATGCTCGCCATCGCTCCTTCTTTTCGGCAAGAATTACAATATTTCGTATATATTGGCATCACGATAGTGATTGTGAATTGTCCTTTTGTGTATGTTACGAAGCAGTCGGAGCACCCTTTGTAAGGTCCAATTTTATCGGATTCCCGCCTATTGTTTAAAAATTCGAAAACAGTTCTGAAATGATGCGTTCCAAATAGGGACCGTTAAAGAGACCTCCCTTTTTTTGCTCGGCGCGAGATACTGCGCACAAAAAAAATACAACTCCGGTAAAAGCCACGTTACGGTTTTATTAATGGTTACGAATAGCATACCCATCAGCATGTAAAAAAAAAACCTTAAATAGGGACCGTACAACAACTACCTAGCATGTTATCTCGTAGACGAGCGTTGGTTAATAAAACAACATAATTTTTTTAAAATTATACCGATCATCTCTGGCTTACAGTATTTTTCCATGTTTGTCTAACGAGTTCTCTAGATTATTTTTAATATGTCGACAGCGTTTATATTAAACGTTTCGACAGGGCAGTAACATTATAAAAACACTCCGGTAATTACCGGTTGTTTGTCAAAATGAAAAGTGTTCTGCAGTTTTACTAGCCTACGAGCTGTGCTAATAATCGTTGGATGGTCTATTTTTGAGGTCTAATTTGGTTTTGTTTTTTTTTTTCGTATTCCCTATGATGGATAGAGTGTCTATTCGGGAACCGTTAATAATTTTAACGTGGTTTTTATGGGGAAAAGTCACGAAAACATCGAGAGTTATCTTCGAGTAGCGTTTTGAAATTAACCACGGCCATTTGCGGGAAAATGAAAAAGCCGTCAAAGCAAATTTCCACAAAATTAATGGTATATAAAATTAATTTAATGGTATATGAAATTAATTTAACATGTATATATGTAATACTTGAGCGGTGGTCAAAGGACTGAAACTGCAACTTTGCGAAAAATCCGCGATGACTGAATAATTAAAGTTGCCGTCATCTAGAGCGGGCAGATGAATCATGTATTGAAAAGAAATCTTCTTTAATCTCACTTTTCTAAGAATTGTGCGATCACTCGCGCATAACAATTAGTGCACATCGTTCGTTTACAGTCCGTTAATGTGATATGAATATTTTAATTTAATTGAAAAAATTACTTCGTTAAAAATAAATGAAGAAATTTATTATCCGCTGCTGTACATAGTATACGTATATACTAGCTGACCCGGCGAAATTTTCTGTTAACTTATTAGCTGAATTAAATTTAGTTTCTTATTAAGAAAAATTTAATACTCAAAATGAATCAAGTTCAATAAATGTGCAACTACCGAAAAGACAAATATTTTAATTACGCGTAACAGCAAGGCATTATTTACCTGAATAACAAAAATCAGTATAAATTTATATTGAAAATTTAAAGTAAATTACACTTTGGAACCCCGTGTTTTTTCAGGCTATATCATCAGCTAACAACACAGAGCACACACTCAATTAATATACTTTTTAGTAAAGTGTGTATACCCTATGCAGTTAGCTGATGATAGGCTGTACACGAAAAAACAACGTGTTTCTAATGATCTCTAATTTCTTTAAATTTATACCGATTTTTATGATACACACTATAAAATACGGAATAATCCGAATAAAATGGTTCGGAAACGACAAAAATATTGATTTCTACAGTAGAGTTCGGAAACGGTTTGACTTATCGCAATTGGATCATAAATTACAATTAAACTTCTATCTGTGACAATTTACAACTTTAAACTGAGCGACTATTCTGGGTGGAACAAAACCACCGTCTAGAATATATAATATGGAATTTTGAACGACCTCAAAAATACCCTTAAAAAAATCGCAATTCGTCACCAGATAACTCTTTAAAAACGAAATTCAAAATATAAAACAAAACATAACAAAAATCACGTTAAAAAATTATTTAAATCCTCCTTTTGGACCAAAAACAGCAAAAAAAAAAAAAAAAAATGAGTTTTCTTCATAAATATTTTTTTTTACTTCGTACTCTGCTATTCGAAGCGGAGACAAATTCAACGAATCAAAGATCATAAAAATCGGTCCAGCCATCCTTGAGTTATAAGTGGTGTAACTAATCCGACTTTGTTTTATATGTTATATATATATATATGTATATGTATATATACATATAGATATGGAATTCAGAACGACCTTCAAAATACAAAACAAAACATAGGAGCCCTTTATGGAAATTCAAAAATTACGTTAAAAAATTATTTAAACCCTCCTTTTGGACCAAAAATGGCAAAAAACAAAAGATGAATTTCCTTCACAAATTCGTAAAAACATTTTGTAGTGGACCGAATTGTGAATCTAAGCCATTTTCGAATCCACTTGAACACACGCAAAAAATTTCATCAAAATCGGTCCAGGAGTTCAGTACAATACACACGCAAAGAAGTTTTATATATATATATATAAAGATTATTATTATTATTATTATTATTATTATAATTATATATTTTGTTTTGCAGATAAGCAACCTGTACGATGTTAAACTGGACATGCGGTTGGCAATTTTCATAATTTTACCGATAATCATGGCAACGGCTATGATCGGTAATTTGAAATTTCTCGCTCCTTTATCAGTATTCGCTAATTTCACGATATTTTCCGGAATAGTGATCATTATATATAACAGCATGTGGGATCTGCCGCCCATAAGTCAAAGGAAAGCCATCGGCAATTGGGGCGACATATCGTTGTTTATTGGAACGGCAATTTACACATTCGAAGGAATCAGTCTGGTAATTATCCAGCGCTCTTATTTATAACAACTTTACGCGTTATTTTTGTTCGATCTGTTTAACCGAGCAGCGAATCTCTGACACCATCAGCTCCGCCGCGTTGCTGAAAATTTTTCAACTAATTTTATTTTTTGCCGCTTTACGATGCCGATAGCTACAATACTGAGATAGTATCACAATGTCACAGTGGGCAAATTAAAACAAAAAAAGTGCGGGTATTTTAATTAATTTCTTTTTTTTCACGTTCGAAATGCAATATAACGAAAATCTGAGTTCAGATGCCGGTTAGTGATATTACCTTGTCGAGGAAATTAAAGAATTAGTATATGAAAAGAAGAGGAACAAACCCCGAAATTTGCACAGACGAGAGAATTTTACAATCAACTGTCTGGGAGTCCGGTTCATAATATGATGCAATCAATTAGTATTGTACATCACGGTGTAGTTTCGGACTAATTCAATTCATTTTTCCACCAGACACTCCGTTGTACAGAAACGGATGCAATGAAAAACCGCTAATTAATAAAAACGGCGTATATGAAGGCAGTTTTTGTGACATCAGGCCGATTACCGTTTCACATAAGCATTCGTTGAATGCCTTAATATGCATTCTCCCATGAAACGAAACGGATATAGATAAAAAAAATTTACTCTCATCACGGTAAACACGAAGTCTCTATAAAAAAGGGACGACTCATTCCTTCTGATGGCTCTTTCTCTTATTTCTGTTTCTGGGTGTAGGTCACTGGCTGACGTGTCCCCTAGAAAAAAAGAAGGACCCATTAGATCTTCATCAAGTTTTGGCGTCTAAAATGTATCGCTAAAGAAAAGCAATTCTTAAAATAAACGTAAAAGAATAAATATTGCTTAAAATAATCCAAATATACCATAAAAAGATCACTCGAATAAAATTGAAACTATAAACCAGAAATAAAATATAAATAGCAATAATAATAAAGTAATTACTGGTAGTAATATTAAATAGCAATAATTTTTTCAATTTTCAATTTTACAATTTTCGTAAAATATTATTAATAATAATAATAATAATAATAATAATAATAATAATAATAATAATAATAATAATAATAATAATAATAATAATAATAATAATAATAATAATAATAATAATCAAATCAAATCAAATGATTTATTACAGATTATAGTTACATAATGAGAATTAATGTGACATAGTCTACAAATACGCGTAAGCGCGGCAACAGTGGGGATTATTATTATTGACATAAAGCAATATTTCGACGGCACTTAATAATGTGTATAACATTCTTTAGTCATTTAAAGAACTACATCGATTAATTTTAATTTATACATAATTACGCTATATATGATAATAAGAGGTTCTTTTAAAACGAGAAAGGGGAAAATTTGGGATACACTCATTAATAATAATAAGTAAAATAAAACTTACACTTTACAATTTGCAAAGGCGGCCAAGGAATTTTGTATAAGATCTCGAAAAATATATATTATACAAATACGACTTAAATTTATAACAACTCGGTTCATGTGAGTTACATTAGCTAAATAGTAATAATAATAATAATAATAATAAAATTAAAAATTTATCGAAAGCGATAAATAAAAATGATGAAATCAAATTTACGTAAAAAAAAAGAGAATAGCAAATGAATTTTAGTTAGAAAATAAGCATAAATAAATGAACCGTCATAAAATTGATAAAAACTGATTTTACTCTTTGTTCACGACATGTATTTCTCTATTCTTCGTTCGTGTTTTAAATTTTTATAATTTATCCGCGACATATGTTCGGGGTTCTACGTTTGTGTTTTAGTTTCTAATTTTCCGACTGAAAACAGGATTTGCCTGAAAACGTTTCTGCAGATAAGTTTTATATGTTATGTTCATTTCCATTTAGTGTAAATGTATTATTTTAAAAACGTTATTCCTAGTCTATAGGTATGAATAGAGATACCACTTTCGATAATCACAATAATATTTTAATTATCGCATTCTAAACTTGAAAAACAAAACGTAACCAGGTAAATATAAATAGTTATGTGAAAACGGCAACATTATAAGTTAGATTCCCTATGTTCTCTCTCCCTCCGTGAAAAGTGAAATTAGAAAATCAGTTTTTACCTTAAAAGAAAGGGAATTTTATTATTCTGTTGGTAGCCTCCTAGTGGTTAAGGTGCTTGACTACCAAGTCGGAGGTCACGGGTTCGAGACTTGTCTCGTCCCGGATCTAAGTCGCTCCCAAGCTTACCCAGCCTGAAATAATTGGGTACCAGAGAAATCTGGGAAAGTAAAGGCGGATCCCAAGTAGAAAGGAACTGGCCCCCCTACTCTCATTAGTGCCGTTGGGCTTAGTACATTGTGAACCTTAACTTCACAATCCATGATACCTTATCAAGGGTATGGAACTCACAATGTTCTACACAATCCCTTCCCGATCGATACACTTTGTCAAGGTTCCGAAAGTTTTAACAAACATTTGTTCCGAAAATTCCGTCCAACTTGTTTGAATCCATTATTTAACTGCAGATTTGACTTCATCGTCCGTCGTGAAACGTCTTTCGCGCAGACATTTCTCCAGACTGCCGAAAATTTGGCAATCGCAGAGGCTCAAGTCCGGGGAGTATGCTGAATACGGGGTGACTTCGTACGAGAAAGTTTGCAACAATGATGTGGTAGCAGTGGCAGCGCGCACACACACATTGCCGTGTAGCAGTACGAATAGATACGCGAGATTCTTGTGTTGATGCGATGAAAGAGAGGCGAACGTTCCGATTTTCTCGAATCATGTCATCCAGCTTCTCCTGCAGATCTCTGGCGCTAACAGACACTGGTCTCCCCTTACTCGTTTTTCATCATCAATATTCGTTCTGCAACTTTGGAACAGACGTTGGATGCTCATGACCCCGTTTCCATATGTAGCATTCATCCGTGCATGAATTTCAGGCGCTTCTTCATTTTTGAGTATTGAAACCGAATCACGGCGCGCTGTTTTAACTCCTACGGTAAGCTAAGAGAAGCATACATGGTCACACACCCGTCAACGCGTTATACTGCCTAATAGGAACCGCAGACAAAGCGACTGATTAGAAATAGTAATTCGTAAGAACTATGACTACAACAAAATCCGAAAAGTAATCAGGCTGCTGAGAACAGCGTTCGTGGTCACAAACCCTGGTGCTCGCTGTAGCTCTGCAGCACTGTGTTGCTACCCTACAGAAACTGGAGTGCAGAATAACCACCGACCGGTGCGGCTCTGAAGACGCGACTAATGCACGCAAAATTCTGAACGTGACTGACATGAGAGATGAAAATTCGGATGTATAGGTATCAGCTGGTAGGGTCGTGCTGCAACCTGATTGGTTGTGAGCTACGCCGGAGCAGCTAATAAAAACCGATTTGGTATTTTGCGATTTGCGTTACATTCGGATTTAACAAGAAAAATTTTAATTTACAAAAAATCGAAATATTTGAATCCGATATCGATATGTTCGGCACGCGCATTGGGCGACACGAGATAGCGTTCAAATCGCATAAAAAAACTGCACTGAAGCAGACAAATTGTATAGAGAATATTTTCACGATATTTCATTATTAAATCTTTAAAATAAAAACAAAAAAACAAAAAAAAAGAGTTAATAGCGTATTTATTTATCGATCAATTTTTGTTTTAATTTAATTCTGAATTTTACGTTTTCATTACTTTATATTATTTACTTATTCTCTTTTTTTTTTTTTTAGGTGCATTATTTATTCCGTTTTCTATTTTACTTTGTTAATAATAAACTACTTAAAATGATTTTTATATAATTCATTATTGCCTGTTAGTTTGTCAAACTTTAAAAAAAAAAACACACATTCGAAATAATTCCTCACTTTCCTTATTGTTACTTTGTGACGATGCGTCTCCTTCTTTTTTTTTTAAATTCTACAACGTAATAAGAATTTGTAAAAATTTATTTTTAACATCTTGAGATGCCGCGCATAAATATTGGAAAAAATATTACGAATTAGATTTGAAAAAAAAAAAAAAAATCCTTGTTACACCAAATTACACGGTATAATCGCAGTGATTAAGTTTAATATGAAACGAATGAAAATTAAGGATACGAAAAATCCGGATACGTTTCGTTACATTACGACTAATATACAGCCTGATGATATACCGTTTTTTTTTTGATTTGGAAACAGGTGTTACCGATGCAACAGCATATGAAATATAAAGAAAAATTTACAAGTTCGTTCGGAATTCTAAATATCACCATGTTCCTGATAACGTTCGTTGCTTTTTTATTGGGTTTCGTCGGATATATGAAATATGGAGATGGCGTGAAAGAAAGCTTAACCGAAAATTTAATGTTGGAATTCATGTAAGTCTCTCTATAAACGCTGATCACGATGATTTTTACGTGAAAACGCTATGCGCATAGGTGTCGCCAGCAGCTGCAAGGGAGGGAGGGCAGCTGCCCGCCAACCCCCCTCTGAAGCTTTCAAACTTTTTAATCAACTGGTCACGACGAGTGTTCATAGACGCGTAATCATGCATAATTTGGAAGACTTTTATAATAAAGTAGTAGAACAATTTGCCAGAAACCCAAAGAGAATTATGTTTTAATTAAGATTTTATTCTTGTTTAATAAAATATTAAGTCTTTATAAATTATAAATTTTATTTTTCCCATAACTCATATCCTCTTTCTATCATTTTGCCCCCACCCCCTGGCTCATCGGCTGGCGATGACCTTGGCTATGCGTATAGTTTTCGTTAACTTACTACTTACAATCTTCTGAGCAAAGTATCTCGTTAATATTTTAATGATTAGAAAAATATTATATAAAAGTTTTCGAATAGAAATGAGGTAACCCCCCCCCCGTACGGGTGTGTCAACAAAGGCATTTAGGACAATTGAAGACACTATATAGGTTAACAAATTACTCAATTTTATCCTAACATGCGGTAAAAGCTATTTTTTAGTAACCCCCCCCCCCATCCACAACAAAAAAAAATAAATAAAAATTTAATAAATTTCCACGTAATCAAAGAATCTGTAGAACGATTGTAACCGATTGTACGGAAGGGAACTAAGAGAGGTTAGATTGAGTTTGTGTTGATTATGTTTACTGATTAACTCCATTAAACTTGTTGCGTTGTTCTGAGCGCACAGGAATATCAGACTACAAGTTAGGAGCGCTGTAATTATTATTACTGTAAAAAATCGTCATACAGAAAATTATACATTTAGCTATAACAAAGAAAAAGAGGTGTAGAAACGAAAACATTCCTTTTTGCTTTTTTATTACAGGTCGACTAGAATTTTACTGGTATGCATGATGCTGGGAATTTTATGCACGTACGCTTTACAGTTTTATATTCCAGTAGTTCTCATTATGCCGATTCTTAGAAATTCATTCTATGTACCATTTAGCGAAGAAGTTCAAGAATACTTTACTAGATTAGTCTTAGTTCTATTAACTTGTGAGTATAAAAGTGACATATATATATATATATATATATACGTATATTTTCAATTAAATTTTGATATATATTTAACGCTTTTTCAGGAATCAGACCTGACTAACTTACGAAGATTATTCTTATCGTTTCCATCCTTATCTTTATGCCGACTGATTTTTCTCTCTTCTTTCAAACATACAAATCCGTACAACCATTTACATTAAACTATCATCAGTAATATATAAATTGCCGTTTTTTCCAAGCACATTAAATAGAATTGAATATGAAAGCTGTATAAAGTAAATATTCTTAAAGTTTACTATCACTGATTACATAATTTTCGAAAATTAACAGTGCACAGATTGAAAGATTAATGATTCAAAGAACTGTATCACGTGTAACTTTCCGGATACTATTTATCAGCGGTAGTAATTTATTATAATATACTGGTTTCGTTATACAATGCGCACAGCTGAAAGCTTACAGAAAAAAATAATTTTCGCAACTTTAATGAATTTATCGTTGTATGATTTACTCGTCTGTGTGTCTTGTATATTAACCGAACATATCCATTGTAAGCTGTGGTTGATTTGACAGTAAAAAAACTTGATAGAACCGATGGTTTCACAACCTCATTGTGAAAATATTGTTAAATATGCCGCGCCCATTTAAATCCAAATTGCTTCTAAAAAAAAATATATATATATATACATATATGCGTATATGTAAAAACGTTTTCCAAGTTCATGTGAAATTTATCATTTGCTCATTATCGGACCCTCGAAAATATTAAAGTTCCCGACGTATCCAGATATATTTATTCTAATGAAAAATTAAATACGGGAAATCGGGAGTGGTGATATGCCAGCTCAAAAGCTAAATGTATAAACTTCACCGGAAACCAAACTGATACAAATGACATGTTCACTGAGCATATCAATTTAGAAACTACAACCATAACACTAAGCATATTTCAATAGTATTGACTTCGTTCATTATTGAAAAATTCCTTCCATAAGGATTAAACAATTATTACCCAAGAAAGGAATGTTCCTCGAGTTTTTTTTTTTTTTTCTAACGTAATGTAATTGACGTTGCATTAATCACAGAAACTCATCGCGCGTATGAAAAAAAATGTTCAAAGTTCGTGAATATACAGCATACTCAGCATATCATTCGGATGAAACAGCTCATGATAATTCATTGGTACTCGTCGAGGATATATATATATATATATATACGAGTATATATATAGTATATTACGAAAATTTTTGTATGTGAAGAAATACGGAATATCTAGAAAATTTTTTTAAATTTGTGTTGCTTTATAGATTAGTTTAGTGTTAAAGTGGGCTTTCAATTTTTTTTAAAAAAATAATTAATATCATATATCATTGAATCAAAAAAAAGTAAATAAATAAATAAAACACGAAATCAGTAATTAATCTTTGTGCAAAATAAATCGATGGTTTTCAATCCTCCTTTTTTTTTTTAATATATCGCTTTAAAAAAAGGCTTTCTTTATAAAGAATCGAAATGCTAATAATAAATTTATTTATCTTGTTATTTCAATAAAAATTTATAAAAAAAATCAGTCCATCTCGGTAATAATTTCCCAATATGACAGATTATTATTATTTGCTTTAAAAAAAAAATATATATATATATATATATATATGTATATAATTTTATACATTTGTAAAAAATGAAAAAGTAATTAACTTTAATAATTATGAAAAGCAACTGAAATTAAATTAGAGCCACATTTGAGAAAAGCAAAATCGATCTGGGTTCTCCGGATTTTACTCTAAAGTTTTGTTCGTTAGTCTTAAGAAGTTTTACTTTTTCCATCTTCAACATTTATTTTCAGCCCGTGTAATTATTATTATCATTATTATTATCATTATTATTATTATTATTATTATTATTATTATTATTATTATTATTATTATTATTATTAGCCAGTAGTTAACTTTGTTCTATCTTAATTTTATCTGATTAAATATAGTATTAATAATTAATCTATTTTTTATATATTTCATCGTATAAATAGCCCTGGAAACGAGCGAAGGTCTCCTCTTCAACCGAGTCCACTTAAGCCGGTCAAGTGCTACTCTTTGGAAATGTTTATGTGTAAGCATTTTGGATTTATCATCATCCTACCTTAGATCCAGTCCTTCTTTTTCTCTTCGACTGTTGACTGCCAGCGGTCTATTAATCTTTTTGTCCATTTTATTCCTGACGACGCAACTATATGCCCTGCCCAATATTCCATTTTAATACCGTTTCCGTTTGTTTTTATAATCTTTCTATTGATTTTATTTTATAGCTATTATCGATCTTTCTAATGCATTCTGAACTCTTTCTCTATTTTTTTGGTATTACGCTGCTTATTATTGTAAAAGTCTGGCAAGACATAACTATTCAAAATTTCACTTTCTGCTTTTTTACTATATGGTCTGTTAAAAAAATTAAATATCTGTTTTAAGGACCAATATTTCCGCCGGGTAGGCAACGTGGTAGCCTAAAGGTGCTCGGCTATCAAAAATCAGAGGTCACGGATTCAGTCTCGTTCCGGATCCAAGTCGCTCGCAAATTTACCCGAAATAAACCGGGGAAAGAAAAAAAGGAACTGGCCCCAGTATTCTCCTTAGATCCATTAGATTTAGTACATTGTGAACCTTGACAGTCCACACTATACCTTATCAAGGGTATGAGTACTTTACTTACTTTACTATTTCCAAACAGGTAAGGGTGATTCTACGTTTCACTTTTTTGTCCGATCTATTAATAATTAAAAGCTGACCTAGATAAATAACATTTTTACCTTTTTCTATTACCATCCATTTTTATCCTCTTGTTTAATTTTCTGTAAATAATATTTTTGTTTTGCTTAGATTAATATTTTTAAACTTGCCTCTTTTGACTTTTCCCCTACATCATTTAACTCATTTAACTTAACTTAAAGTTTAACCATATTTCCTGCTATTACAACTACTGCTTCGTCTGCAAATCGTAAGATTATTAAAAAATTTACCATTTACATTAATTACTGTAGAGAGCTGGTCCTCTCCCTTGTTTTACACCTCTTTCTATTTTAAGGTATTTTCCTATCTTGTCAGTTAATACTCGCGCTCTTCAATTATTAACGTCTTATAATTTTCAGGCACATCTTGTTTTGTTATTTAAAAGGTCAAAAAAGCTCTTTTCATCTAATTTAACTGTTTCGGATTTGGTAAAATTGATAAATTGAAGCACTACATGTACAACAATTTATAGAAAACCGCTTAAACGAATAACCACTTAGGTGTTTGATAACTGGAAAAGGTGCTAAAAAAGAACGGTTTTTCTAAGTCATCTGTGGTTAAAGAGCTGATTACGTCAATAATAAAAAAACTAAAAGCTACCGCTCCGCCCATTCCTAAACACCCCGAAATTCATCTGTAGTCCATCTTCTTTTGGCGTTATGAATGCCGAAACGACTTCAGCTACGAATTTTTCCGTTGATAACTCTTCTTCTTTTTCTTCTGAATATGTTTTGTCACCTCCTTTTCTACGTTCCGCTCTCATATACCCAATTTCGAAATTAAAGCTTTGTGTCCACATGTCAAGTTCTACAATCGTAGACACGGTGCAAGTCATAATTCCTTCTACTCTAAGCTTTTATTTCGACTTCTGTTCGCCCTTTTTTGAAAGTTTTCTTTCGTTTACACATCATTTTGTTCTACTTCCATTATGCTACCGCTACTTGCCTATCTCTACCGCTATTGACATCCATATCGCCGCCTAGTAAAATTATCCTCTTCAATAAATGAAATTATATTATTTCGAACGAAAAGAATCTTTTGATAACACACGACCTTCGAATAGTATATTTGTACACTTATACTTTTTTAGTGTAGTTCTGCGTAAAAAAAAATATTGTTGAAACATTTATTATAATTTTGGCCGGAAAACAGTCTACTTACATACATAAAGTAAAAGACATTCTTTTTGATCATATTTACACCGTCTCCATGAAGAAAAAAAATATAATAATAAAAAATAAATACATGCACACATATGTGGATTTTCGTTGAAAATCGGTAATTTATAATATTCAAATATTATATAAATTTTCAGAATGTGTGTCAAGGTCTCTACTCGCAGTTTATCCTAGCGAAAAGAAAACTCCTATCTTGCTATAGTTCATTAACTAGCGTAAAGGAAAGTTCAATATTAAAAGTTACCATCCGAGAGGTATCTAACTTCAGCAGTCAACTAACCAAAAGCTGGCAAATTTGTCCTACTACATTCTTCCCAGTCTTGCAATTTTCGCTTCATATTTGAATTTTTTTCATTCTTCTGATTTCTTTCTTTTATCATTTCCTCGTTTTCTCACCTAATTTCCGTTTTTCTCATTTGTTGTGTATCTTTTTCCACTTTCCGTTACCATCCGAGTAGTTCAGTCATTTTCAATATCTTCTTTTACGTTCACATTTCAACAGCTTCTTGGCTCGTTTTAAATAACGCACTGCGTTACGGCTAAAAAATCGAATTATGTCAGATAAAATTTTATTCATTTTTTTATTTACCTTTTTTTTTTTTTTTTTATTATACACTTATATGTATATACACATGTGTATTTTTTTATATTATTTTTTTTTATACAGTTTTAGCTTCAGAATTGATCCCTCATTTGGATTTATTCATTTCATTGATCGGAGCTGTTGGCGGATCACTACTGGCTCTGATACTACCGTCGTTAGCGTACATAGCAGAGCGGAAGAGCGGCGAATACGGTGTACTGTGCTGGCGTCTGCTAATTGACATGATTTCGATAACATTAGGAGTCGTTTCGTTCGGTTTGGGTTCATACTTCAGTATGGCCGCTATTATCAATACATTCGCTGAAGATTTAAAATTGAAATGAACGGTGAAGAATAATGCGAAATATGGAACAAGAGTTTTCGAACAGTATTAAAGTTAACATTCAGACGAAGGGGAACCTCGACAAAATTTGGGTTTCCTTCACAACTACTTTCCATAGTGTGCTAATTATCATAAACACAGTTTACGATGCTTACGCGGAAACGAGTGAAAAATTTCCGTTTAGATAATAATTGCCGAGGAGTATTAATTTTATATGTTGCTTTTTTTTTCCCTTTTTTTTCTTTCTTTTTTAAGTGAGTAAATTGCAATTAATTACAGCAATGAACATCGTTGAAGACTTCCTGCAGAATTTTTATTCAAATATTTTAAATTTATTTTTACATACACACAATATACTTCCTATAGAACGATAATTTGATGTGGAATACCCGAACAGATCGGTATCAGCTTTGCACGGAATGGATAACTTAATGTAAACGAGAGAAAGATGAACTTCTGTGTAGATTAAACTTTGAATATATAACTGAATTGAAAATTTTCACTATGTTTATTTGTTACTTAATACGAAATCTAGTTTTAATGTATAAATTTTTGTTTAAAATTTAATTCTTCAGTTTTTTCAAAAAAAAAAAAAAAAAAGACGCTCTTCGCAATAAATATTACCCTTGAAATTTGTATAACAATTCGTTATACAAGCTGAAGAGTTGTAAATACACTATGCCGTTGTAATTATAAAAAAAAAAAAAAAAACTGAATTGCCACGCAAAAGCTTGTAAGATATTTATATAGAAGAGAACAGTTTTAAATTTTACAATTTTTACATAACATATCGTTAGAGAAAACAGATTCTGAACTGTAATTTTTTAAGTTAAAAAGTATTATCTGACGGTTATTCAGCTTCTTAAATTAATTTTAAATTATCTGTTAGAAATATTCATTGTATCCTGTTCACTAGTCCTGTCTCCAGAGGTTACACTATGAGTACTTCTGCAAATATGATCCCCGGTAGTAAACAGTTTAAATTAAATTACGAAAAACATTTATGAATTTACATAGCTATATATGTACATATTATATAGCGCTCATTAAATACAATAACATCATAATTCAAAAAATAACGAATTTGAGTTATGTGTATTAACAAAAAACACTCGATAAAAACTACGTAAGTCTAAGCGGACTTTTACGAAAACAGCTACGGAGCCCTGAAAAGGACTATTTCAACGAAATGGTTACGAAATTCGGATTTAAAACTATTAAAATACACGGGGGATGCACAACGAGGGTGACAACGGGAAAAAACAAACGAAGCACACCTGGAAAATAAACAACAACAAAAAACGGACTTACTACCAGTAACGGTGGTCAACAACAACTCCGGTAAAAGGACTCGATCGCGAACGGTTGACGAGCGACCATATTTAGTCCTTTTTTTGCGTAGTGCCGCGGTAAATAAAAATGGTGGTCAGATCTAAATAACTAAAAAACGTGTCTCTGACGAGAAAATAATACTAAAAGCGAAATCGTTAAGCGGACGCGGCGTTCAAAAATTATTAAAATAAATTAAAATAAAAAACGATTAAAATTGCGCAAATCTACTATTAACATGTATAGTTGGAATGCATTTTATAAGTACAGTTAGAGGTTAGAACGCCCCATATTTGTAAATAAGAAACTCAACAAAATAAGCACTGCTCTTGGAAAGTGTACACCGTTCAAATTATAGTAAATGTAAACGTAAATATTGAGCTTTGGCGCCTGGGCAGTTTATTCGCGTAACAAACTCGATCAAATTAGTATTAAACATCGCCTTAGAACAGGGATCCGATTCTTCTTTGGAATAAACAATCTTCGAGATTCAACTTTTGTAATAATATATATATATATATTCATTTCTGTCTCCTTCTCTTCTATACATTATACAAAATCATCAAAATTTACAACGTAATTCTTACCGGCATCAACACAAAAACAATTACATAATCACAAAAATCCTATCCTAATACTTAACTTTCATTATATAAAATTAAGATATTTTTTCGTTACATAAAATTGTGTCATTTTTTAAATAACAATCACAAAAATCCTATAAAATATAATAAACGTTACATAAAATTGGAACATTTTTTCTAATGGAGGGTAGCCTAAGAATTACGTTGTAATTAATAAATATACAGTAAAAGTTCTGAATAACGGACAGTCGCGGGAACAAAAAATCTGTCCGATATTAAGAAGTGTCCGCTAATGGGAAATAATAATATATGTACAGTTTACTGAAATTTACATTATTATGTATTGTAACGTATTTAACAAGAATATAAAAGATAGTACGTAATATAAAAAAAGTACAGTACATATTTACACTTAAAGACATAAATGCGTCTAAAATATAAAAAAAAAATGTTCATATAATATAAATGTATGTATGTACAGTACTACTACAGTACTTACTTATGTTTGTATTCCAGGATTAGTTGATAAACAAGTTAGGCAATAGAGAGTATAAATCACTTTTTGTTTCTAGGAACGCAAGATTGTCTATAATTTTAATCACTTATGTTCAAAATATTTTTTTTTTTAACACATACTGTGTAAATCCTAGCGTGTTGAACATACTTCAGTTTTCTATGAAAAAAAAAATCGGTAATTTTACTTATTTTGTTTCTTTCATTTAAAATCCGCGATTCGACATGCACTTGCAGTTCTCGGATATGATTTTTAAACCTTCAGCACCGGAGCTTTATGAATGAAGTACGATTTTTTTAGTTTTCCATTAACAACTAACGAGTCAACATTATTTAAAGTTTCACAGTCAACTTCAGTAGTTGGGTCTTCTTCGCCATCATAAACATTATTGTGTCATCACAGTGTCTACTGCATCATCATCGGATATGGATTTTGTTGTTTCATGAATTCAGCGGCTAATTCATTTATGTCGGTATACATGGATCATGCAATCCCTCGTGGCTATTAAACAATAATCTGGGGCCCTAATTGAACTTTTTTTGACAAACTTTGTCCGTTTAACAGAAATCGAATTTCCAAAATCATGCTTATTAAATGTCCGTTAGTAGAAGTTTTACTGTATATACATATATAAGCGAAAATCGGGAAATATTTGAAAGACACAGCGATTATTAACATATCGTTGCAACTACTAGGTCTATGAAGCTGAAAATTGGCACCTACTGCAACCATACTATGTACCAGGGACGGATCGTGAATTTGTGGGGCCCTGGGCTAATGCTACTTAGGGGCCTACCTAAGTACTTATCTAATTGCCATTCTGTCAAAAAACTGTTTTCTATAGTGATGTAGGTGTACCGTATAGGAAAAAAATAGGACAATAAAATATTTTATTCATTTAATATGACTTAGTGTTTGTGTATACAAGCAGCAGCTGTACGACATTATTGCAAAATAAATTGACAGCTTATGTGTAGTTATGTTTAGATAAATTATAAAGCAACCTTTCTGCATTTTTGTGCTGCAAATTCTTTTATTTGCAAGTCCTTTGTGAAATCACAATTTATAGAAAAAACTGATAAATGATTTATTCGATAGTTCGACATTGTTGTCCTATATTTGTTTTCTATATAGGACAACCTAGAGAAAGAGCGCTCCGCTTCACAGCTAGTGATTGGCAACGTTAAAAAAAAAACCTTTAAGATGGTTTAGCAATTTGGGAAAACATTAACAAGTTTCTTTTCATAAATTAACATAAAAATTTCACTGCAAGAGGTGTAAGACTCTGTCTTAGACTGTAGTAAATAAGATTTTAACTGAATGCACTCATTCGCTAAATGTTCGTCTACGTCACCTGGATAATAATCAATAACATTACGTACACTTTCCAGATCGTATGTTTTCCATATTTTTGTCTTGCAAATCCATTAAAAATTTGAATTTTTTGCCGTATGTCTCATAGACACTTGGCTTCTTTTATTTAAATTCATAATCAGCCGATATTTAGCGTGCCTCTTAAATTTTTCTGCGCCGTATACTGAGACTTTATCTGTAGACTTATCTGAAAATTTTGAAATAATACATCTCTGGTTTATGTCACTGTAGTCTGTTCCTACACTAGTACTTAATTTTTTAGCTTTCTCTTCGTATTCCTTTAGCTTCTGATCTGATTGGTGCCGTATGTTGTTCACGAACTCTTTTAATGACACAATTAACTTGTTGCCTTCACAAATATCTAAAAACCAGGACTCTGTATTTTTTCATTAACTAAATTAAATCTCTCCAAAATTTCTTCCCAAACAATAATCAAAATTTCAGTATCAAGTTTCGCCAGTTACTTAAATAAATTTCGTGCCTCTTTTTGGGAATCAACTTTCTCGTCCTCATTTTTGCTGAAACTTTTGACAATTTTCATAATGTCGTCATCATAATTATTTTTTAACGCTTTAACAGCATCATAGGGAAAAGAACATTTGGTCTGGCTTAAACTTTTTAACGTATATTTTAGTTTTGTTTCACGATTTAACAGTTCCCACATATGGGTCGAAGCAAAAAAAAAAAACTCCAAAAAAGATCACAATTTCGGTTGCAACCTTAACAGATTCTTCACTAACTAGGTTAAGGGAATGCGCTCACACTGTACACAATCCGCGGATTTACTTTTTGTTTTAATAGTGCTTATAAACCATTGTAGTTAACTTTCCATATTAGCAGCGTTGTCATAAGACTGCCCCCTACAACTATCCAGTAGTAGTGCATTTGTTTCTAAAAAGTCTTGTAGAATATTAAATAAATGTAAGTTAGTATGGCTACTAATTGTAATGATACAAATCTTTCATACACTTTTCCCCGAAAACAGTATCGTAATACAATAGCAAGTTGGTCATTGTGAGACAGATCTGGAGTTGAATCCATCACAATTGAATAATACTTCGTGTCATCGTTATTTATTTGAGTTATAATTTGTTTAATTATCTGTTTGCCCATAATCTCAACCACTTCCCCATATACTATTTTTGATAAGTACGATATTATCGGTTTTGGTCGTAGCTCTCGTTGTTCAATATGTTCGCGAATAAATAGGTCGAACTCTGCCAATGGCTCCATAGCACCCGTAAAATTACCATTATGTGAAGAACCAAATACTTCCTCGGAACCTCTAAATGCTAAGCCTCTTATACTCAAAAATTTTACTACTACAATAACCTGTTTTAGGTCACTGTGATAATATTATGTTTCTTTCCTTAATTGCTCCTGAAGCTGCTTGTCTAAAACAGACTTATTTTCTTTTCGCGTCAACCGCACTAACATTGAATTCTTATGTTCATTAGAATTTTCGTGATTTTCTAAACAAATTTCTATGTGTTTCCAATCAGAAAATCCGGTTGTGTATTGAGAAGGGGTTTTAGAAAAAAATTTCTAAGCCAAACAAAAAACAGTGCCAACCCTGGTTGAATAACATAACCAAGATCTTTCCAGTAATTGGCCATTTTTCATTTTCTTAATGAAATAACTAATTGAAAATGATCTGTTTTGTTCTTTGTATTTTTTCATTGAAGCTGAATATTTATTTTTCGGATCTTTATTTTGAAAGTCAGTCATTTCATGTGAGAGGATGTCATTAATAAAATCATTATTTAACAATGCCGGCCACAAGCCCACTTCAACATATTTCTCGAATTCAAACTTAATATTTTCTAAATTTTTTTCCGCCTCGGTATTGCCGTCCTCTTGCTGAACACCAATATCGTTCACAGAGGGTTACTGGTAGTCAAGATCTTGCACATTTTCAACACTTGTATTTTTTTCCCGGTTTTGCGATTTTCTGCTCCCCTCAGTTAGATTCTCTTCGGATAAGATCCTTTCCTTTTCGCTTGTTAATGGATTTGTAGCTATTTCATTCTCGTTTTTATGTTCTAATTTAAAACAAGTTTCAGTTTTTGCATATTTCTTTCTTTCTTTTTCTCGATCTAACTGTAATTTTCGTTTTTCAGCTCCACTTTTACATTTTCTAGCAGACATATTGTAAAATCAAATTTTGATATTTTTCTGAAAATAAAAAAAAAAAAAAAATGATTAAAGAGTTCATCTAGTATTGAAAAATAAAATAAAAACAAAAAAATCATGATTTATAATTCTTTTTACTTACCTAGTATATACACTTATGTAATATGTACTATATTGATTTTGAAAAATATTTTATCACAGTTAGGTTAAATGTCAACCCTTTAAAGTAGATTCTGAAGCAGGATGATATATATTACGTAAAAATAATTTTTAAAAATTCTAGTTAAATATATCTCTGAATTTTAATTTCAGGTATTTTTTATTTCTTTATTTCACAATATTGATCATCTATTGTATTCAATGGGGGCTGAGGGCCCTTTGAATCCACGGAGCCCTGGGCTGCAGCCCAAAAAGCCCTTAGGTAGATCTGTCCCTGCTATGTACTGACATCATCTAAAAACGCATTCAAAAATTCGAATTTTTTAGGAGTGAAAAGGGGGGTAAAAGTCGAAAAATCGCTTTTTAAAAAAACAAAAATCACGCTACAGCCGAAATCATTTACATCAGATAATTGAAATTTTACACGAACATTACTCATATACCGAAGATGAACAATAAGAACGCTAGTTTGAAAATTCGAACTTTAAGGGATGAAAAGGGGTTAAAAACTGTCTTCCAAAAAATACACAAATTTCAATATTTTTGGTACAAATGGGTTTATTAAATTGTAATTTCGCATAGAGACCTCATAAGGTATAGTAAATGTGGGCAAATTTTTTTTCAAGTCCCTAAATTTTAAGGGGAGAAAAGGGCAAAACCCCATTTTTGAGAAAACCAAAAATCACGCTACAGCCGAAATCATTTACACCAGATAATTGAAATTTTACATGAACATTATTTACGTACTGAAAATATCATTTAAGAACCCTTTTTTGAAAATTCGGACTTTAAGGGGTGAAAAGGGGGTTAAAAACTGTTTCCCAAAAAACACACAATCTGTAATATTTTTGGTACAAATGGGTTGATCAAATTGCAATTCCGCATGAAGTTACCTCTTATGGTGTACTAAATGTGTGCAAAATTGTTTTCAAACCCCAAAATTTTAAGGGGGAAAAAAGGCAGAACTCATTTTTGAGGAAACCAAAAATCACACTACGAATCGTGATTATCGCGTGTAATTTCATGTGAATACAGTGTGTATATACTGAAGATGTCAAATAAAAACGCTGTTTTGAAAATTAAGATTTTAAGGGGTGAAATGAGGTTAAAAATTTGTTTCCAAAAAAATACACAAACTGTTATTTTTTGTCTCAAATAGGTCTATCAAATTGTAATTTTGCATGAAGATACCTCGCATGGTCTACTGAAAGTGTGAAAAAGGTTTATAAAACTCACAAAATTTTCGTTGGGAAAAAGGCAAACCCCCATCTTGGAGGAAACCAAAAATCACGCTACACTCCTTACCAATAATGATTATCGTATTTAATTTCATGTGAATATAATGCATGTACTGAAGATGTAGAATAAGAACGCTATTCTGAAAATTCGGATTTTAAGAGGGTGGAAAGAGGTTAAAAGCTGTTAAAAAAAATACACAAACGGTTATTTTTTTGGTGGAAATGGGTTTAATTCTAATTTCGCATGAAGACATGCGTGTATGACGTACTAAAAGTGTGCAAAATTGTTTTCCTTCTCCAAAATTTTAAGGGAAAAGAATGGCAGAATCCCATTTTTAAGAAAACCAAAAATCACGCTGCAATCTAAACGAATCGTGATTATTAATGTGAATACAGTATACATGCTGATGATATCAAGTAAGAACGCTTTTTTGTAAATTTGAACTTAAAGATGTGAAAAGGGATAAAAAACATTTTCCAAAAACATACATAAACCGTTATATTTCCCGTAGAAATGAGTTATCAAATTATAGTTTTGTCTTAATATTCTTTATACAGCATACCAAAATTGTACACGATTTGTTTTAAGTACCTTAAAGTTAAATTGTATCAAAAGCTTCACTCCGTTTTTTTGGTATAAAATAATTATTACGCTTCACCGAAACCATTTGCATTGATTATCACAAAGCCCATTTGAACACACTATATACCGAAAATATCAAATGAGAAAGATTTTTTGAAAAATTGAACTTTAAGTGTTGAAAAGTGGTTGAAAACTGTTTTCAAAATATAACTAGTGTTATATCTTCGTAATAAATGGGTTTACCATATTATAATATTTACAAAGGTTGTTTCATTTTTTTTTATATCTTCGGATTTTTAAGAGTGAAGAAGGGTTATAATCTATTTTTAGAAAACTTAATATCACACAACATCCAGAAGGAAGTGTGTTTTACGTATTTAGCTTGGTTTCGGATTAAAGTGGCTTAGAAATTGGAATTTTTTGAAAATTCAAATAGCCAATTATTAGGAGGAAACAGAAATATTTCTTTCGAACAGTTTTTATTGTATCTAAAAAGAGTAAGGGAACATACTTCTGTCATAGTGTTAAGTTGTGTTGTTATTATTTGTTTATTTCAAAAGGAGAGAATGGTGGCTTAATTTGATTCCTATGTTTTTTTTCTCTCTTGAGCGATTTAACGTGTTCTCCTTCCGTTTTAGATTCTTTTTTTGGGGGTTGTTTAGTGTTTAATAACAGCGTAAGCAATATGCTGTTTATTCTGAACAGGGACAGCTTATATTGCTCGGGAAAATTAAACTGTTTTTATTATACCAATCAATTCTTTTCTGTATTGTCCGCGTTCGTTTCAAATTTGTTTCGATCTGCATATTCTTTTCGTATCGTTTACATCGGAATTATTTTGTTTTCGCAAGTTTTGTCTGTTAGATGTGCTGCTTTTAATCATTTAAATTTTTATTGTAAATTTCCTGACCATGCAAAACAGCCGTATACATTTTTTAAATTAACTTTTTTACTTTCTTTTTACTATTTTTTATTTATTTCTGTCACTACTGTCTTTGTAATTACTGGAAAAGACGACAGTTTACTCTTCCTTTTTTTGTTTTTGAATTATTCCATTTGTATTATTTCAAGCGATTCAGGTAATTTATGTCTAATGTAAATGTATTAATTTACAAATTTATGTATTATATTTTTATATGTTGTAAATGTTTATTCAATAACTGTTATTTCTTTAATTTTCACTTTCGCGTGTTTAAGTTTAATTTTTTATATATATATATATATATATATATTCA
Source organism: Icerya purchasi (assembly GCA_039619475.1). Lineage (NCBI taxonomy): Eukaryota > Metazoa > Arthropoda > Insecta > Hemiptera > Monophlebidae > Icerya > Icerya purchasi. The sequence continues at coordinate 73,053,662 of CM077115.1, read as the reverse complement.
CTGTAATTATGAATGTAGAAGTAATGTATGGTAAAAATACAATAGTTCCTCATTATGTAAAATACATAGGTAGGGATGGTGCATGTTTGTTTTCGTCTCTATCTTATTTATTGTATAATAATTTATTATTAGGAGTAGAAATACGAAAATGTATTGTATAATATGTTTGTAAAAACTGTGAGAGGTTTAAGCCATATACTATTGGACTTAATGGGGAACATATATAGAAATAAAATAAAAGTATTTAACTGATATGCCAAATATCGAAGTTTTGAGCCAAAAACCGCTGTATAAATTTTTTTAATCAACTGTGTTTTTTATTTTTTTTTTACAAGTCATTCCTAGCCTTTAATTTTTTTTTAATAATTTTCTACCAGGAATATTAAAATCCTTACTCAATTACTGCAGTTAACTGTTGCGTTAATAAAAAGCTCGAGGCAGAGTGGTTGAAAGATATGATGGAAAAAGATGTTCTCTTAAATATGTAACTATGGGAGATCACCGTGTGAATAACTCGGCCTTTTCAAAACGATGGCTGTGTGTGCTGTTTAGTTGAGAAAAACTTTTTGTTAGATCACGACAAACAGGTTATAGAAAGATCGATAATTTTCAGCTAAACTTGAAACGTGAAGACTATTTTCTGTTGGACGGTGATAAACATGTTTCCCTAAGAGAGAAAAAATCTTTACATAAATACAATTCCAGATAAAACAAACACTTTTGCGCATAGACTATTACAAGAAACCCTAAACCGCCTATCTCAGTGGACACATAATCTTGGATTCCGATTTTCTAGCACAAAAACACATTTAGTAATCTTTCGAAAAAAAAAGCCAGCGCTCAAGTTCCATACCCTGCTTTTATATGGAAAACCAATATTAATTCAAGATAATACAAAATTTTTAGGTATACACTTTGATCAGATATTACCCTGGCTTCCACACATAAAAAATTTGAAAGCAAAATGCCAACGGGCAATTAATGTGATGAAATATTTAGCTAACCCAATAACTGGCTGCAATAGAAGTAGACTACTACAACTATATAAATCCCTTGTGCTAGCCAGAATCGATTATGGAGCACCTATATATGGTCAAGCTAATAAGTCAGCACTAAAACTTTTAGACACAATCCAGACAACAGCTCTCCGAATCGCTACAGCAGCGTTCCGCACTACTCCAATAGGCAGTCTATGTGCGGACGCAGCTATTCCCCCACTCCACTACCGTCGATTACTCTCTACCTCTAATTTTGTCATCTCAGCTGCCCAAAACCCCAGTATACCTATATGTGACTATCTCTTTAACCCAAACAATTCACCAAACCATATAATGATCAGGCACCAAAAATTGACCTGTCAAAAGTACAATACCCACCCTCCCTTAACCATATTTTCTGAACCTCCACCTCTCTCAAATTCCCGAGATCCGATTGGATTTAACAAAACTTCTTAAACCAGCTAATAAAAATATAATCTTCGGAAAATTACAACTAATCCTCCAAGAATACCCTAACCACATCCAATGCTACACCGATGGCTCTAAAACCCACAAAAGAGTGGCTTGTGCTTACTCTGTGAATAAAAAAATATTCTCACATCGCTACCGTCTATCTATCTTATCTGCAGAACTAACAGCTATCTTATTATGTCTCCGATATTTCTTACTCCGCTTTCAACAAAACCTAATAATCCTGTCTGATTCTCTTACGTCACTCCAACTACTACAAAATCCATTTCCATCAAACCCAATTGCTCAGCGCATTAAAGTGATTCTAAACACTATGCATCTACAGTCTATTTCAACAAAATTTATCTGGATCTCAGGCCATGTAGGAATTCCTGGACATGATATGGTGGATTTGGCCGCCAAAGCTGCCAAACTCAACAGTACAATTTCTATGCTTATTCGTCCTACTGCCGAAGACCTCAAACAAAATTATAAAGAGCTAATACTTTCTATGTGGAAGCAGCATTGGCATAACATAGAAAGCAATAAGCTTCGAGACCTCATAGAAAAGCCGATACCGTGGAACTCCTCAAACCGAAAGTCACGTCAAGAAGAGATAGTGATTACTCGGCTACGTATTGGACTCACCCGACTTACTCACTCCCATCTCTTATCAAATCTTTTCCCTCCCGACTGTCCTCATTGTGGCAAAGAGGGCTTAACGGCTGATAATATTTTCACATGCTTAAAGACAGCTTCTCTCCGACTCTCTCTCCATGATCCTTCAAGCCGTGTTCTAGCTCTTAATGATTCCTCCAACTCCGTAGATAAAACAATAAATTTCCTTAAACAAGTCAAACTTTTCCATCTCATTTAACCTCATTCCCTTCCTAATTGAGCCGTGAAGCCCTCTGTGTAGCTATGTGGCTCATTAATTGAATACTAATAATAAAAAAAAAACACTTTTTTTATGAATTCCCAAGTACAGATTTAAACAGGCTATAATACACCGAAAAACCCGTGGGACACAGCTAGTGTATATATATATATATATGTTTTTATCAATGAACAGTAAAATTATTGAGGAACGTTTTCATATTCTATTAAAAGTTTAATTAAAAATATGTTAAATACTAAATGATCTTACTATTGGAAAAGCGAATGGTGTCAACGCGATAAGAAAAAAAAAATTGGTCATGGATGTGCAAGAGTTTTGGTATTAAACTATTATACATATAAAATTATTTTTTGGGAATATATTTTTGTACGATTAAAACAGAAATCACAGCCAACAATTAAAATTAAAGCGCATCAAAGATATAGGCATGAATATTTAAAAAAATCTGATGATACTATCCGTCTTCCTCGAATGTTCTTTGAATGCTTACTGGACAAAAGAATTTCTTTTCAGCAAAGTTTGACTAAAAAAAAATAAATAAAACTGGCCACGAGATATTTTATATAATTGTACTCGTCAGAAGTATAAAAGTATATTTTATAGATAAATTAAATTTTAATGGCGTCTAAAATTGAATGAACTACGTAGATTCCACAGAGATCATGTAAACATCTGTTTATGACGAAATTCCGGTAATACAGTTTTCAAGAACAAAATTTTATATTTAAAAAGTAACCTTGCTTTCATTTTCTTGGCAATTCATATAAAAAACTTTCCTATCGCCTCCGTGAAAATTACATAATGAAGCTATAAGCAGATATTACTTTTCCATATTTCTTTGTTTTAAAATTCGTTTTTTTTTTCTTTTTTAGTGAATTGTAATAATATAGTTCCGTTTGTGAAAATTATATTAAATTTCCTTACTGTACGGATTCTAAGACTATCTTTAAATATTGATATCAATTTTTGGCGTTCATAGAACTTCTCCTTCCCTTAGTATATGTGCCTTGTCTGCTGTGCCAACTCTTTACTTTTACAGGAATTACTTTTCATATCTAGAATACCTTCACTTACCATACACATAATCAATCTCACTCCTATTCCAACCATCCTCCACTCCTTGTGTTTTCCAAATGATCCATTACCAGGAATCCTACACTAAAGTAATATAAAATTCCTTATAATGCACTAAATTAATCTTTTAGCAGCATGGGATCATCATAAATATATCCCAACTTGACTGTGCTCAAATAAACAATTCACCAGATGTACTCGAGAAAGCACTACAAACCATAGGTAAGTATCTTGACTTTATGCCAGTGTATACTGACTGTGTAAGGGTGAGTATTGCCCCGGGCGGCAGCAGCTTATTATTTCGAAGCGTTTGGATCGATCCACTCATTTCCACTAGGTGATTGATGCGCAATACTTGACGTTGAGTTATACGGTATCTTGTATTGTTTACAGCATATCTAAATTCCTATCCTCAAGAAGTTCTTGTAATTACATACTAAATTGCACTTCTCTATTCCATACCCAGCTCGCAACTCAAAAACCTACTAGTTTATCGGACCCAACGGATCATGGTTAACCTCATGGAGGAGAACTGCAGGGTGCCATACTGAGGTGCCCGGCATTGAAAGGGTGGACAAAGCCGCACCGGCAGCAATGGTGGTCACCGGAGGGTATGTACCGGCGTGACTTTATAATAATTAACTGCTTAAAAATTGGGCGCGTTTCTTTGCCTCATGTGTACGTTTTCCACAGGGCTTCGCTTTCCACAACCTGTTCTTTTTGTTCCCAACCATGTTACCCTTTAGTTCACTATACACTTTCAACTTCAACTAAATTTGCAACATCCCGCTTGTCCTTTAACCCAAATTTCCCTCTACAAAAGATAACTCGCTAATCCCTGTAACGGCCATCCAAACCTTACAAATCAAATCGCCCTAGTTATTTAACCTTTAATAGTTGCCGTACGCTGTAATAACCTATGTAGTTACACACGGTTCATGGTAAAATAATAAAAAAACAATAATAAAAAGAAATATTTTTTTCAGCAATTCAGTTTTTCAATACCGTAACAAAAACAAACTTTTTACGATTATAGTTAATTATTGTTTTCTATAATAATTTATACAAAAAATATGTATTAGCTATCTGGTTATTTATATGCTGAAAAGAAATAAAAAAATCGTATACAAATTATAAGATGTAGTCAAAACTTCACGTTATTACAGCTGATTTCGAAAAAATACAGAAACTAAATTAATATTAATTTCATTATAATTTAAATTATATCAATAATTTTTTTTTGACACGTTTAGCCGAAATTATAACTTTTTACAGTAGAAGCAAATGTTTCTGGCTTCTTTTTTTTTCTTTCTAGAAATGGGCAAGTAATAAACAAAACACTATTACTGAGATTAACTAGTTTTTCTACACCTTGTTACCGAAATGATGAGCTAAATGAATGGATTGGAAATGTTTAATTGTTTTATAAGAAAAAGACATGACAATTACAATTATTTGTTAAACGATGTCTGAACAATCTATAAATAATTTATTTATTATTTTATGAAGAAGTTACTAATTTCGTAGATGTTTTTATGATGCAATGATTATTTTACCTTAAATGAACGTTAGTTAAAAAGAAATAAAAACAAATTTCAAATCAACCAACTCTTAATTAAGCCTATTTCGAAATACAACAAAACCGAAAGATGACACGACCAAACTGTGACGACCTCGAGTACACATCGTTTAAAAATGAGAATGTTCAATGCACTCCCAGAGTGGTACAAAATACTGAATGGTGGACGAAGATGAGAAATTTCAAAAGTAATTTTTTAGCTGAAAAATAAACATTAAAGTAATTTAAAAAGGATTATAAATTTGTATATACTTTTAATAACGTTTCGGAATCAGTATCACATTTCGGATTGAACAGGTGTTTTAATATTGATAAGACTACGTGTATTATACGTTTCATATAGTAAAAGAGGTAGATGTAAGATTTTAACTCAAACATTAAACCCTTTTCAACTTTCAGAGAACAACTAAAATGCTGTCATCGAATGTTATAATACACGCACCTTTCAAAAACTACAAACTGGTACGAGTGGCCTAGTTTAAAACCTATTAGAATAAATTAATTAATATAATTATAAGTTTATCTGATGTACGAGTGAACTACAAAAGGTATTCCTTATATTTCCATTATGTAAAAAAAATTGTGTTATTTTCAATAATAGTTACATAATTCACAAATATTTTAATAGACAAAATACAATTAATTATTATATAAATATAAATAAATACCACGATTATGGTTGTCTGCAACTGAACCTAGTCAGCAAATTTATGTTTATATTCATGTAATAATTAATTACGAGTATGTTTTTGTGCATTTAAACATTTGTAAAATACTACTTCTTTTTTAAGCAGCATCAGGTTCATCTTGATAAATCTATTAAAGCATATAGATGATTAAAATCAATAGTATAAGCAATAAATTGGGAAATTAAAAACTAATTAGCTGAAAAGAAACTATTTCTAAAGTACATAAATAATTAATAAAGTCGATAGTACAGTTTTACTTACAATGAATGTCCGCATAACGTTTACAGTTTCATTACTTATAGCGGAAACATACACATTACATAAAGATTTTGTTCTTATTCACAAAAAATAAACAGTTGAACTTATAACTTAGACTAGCGCCGCAACTCCTCGACTATTTAATAGTCTTTAATTCTACATACGTATAAAAATCGAATATCAACACTTTTTTTAAAAAGTATACCTAAATCATAATAAATAACAATGATAATGTAATCGCACATGCTTCATATAATATATATATATATACTTATACACACACACACACACACACACACACACATATATATATATATATATATATATATATATATATATAATAAATATATGTACAAAGATAAAAACACATAAATAATACTTTCGATGTGATGTATAAGTTATTTTATATTAAAAGCGCACGTAAGGATAATGAATCTAAATAACGAGCAATATAAGTATATAACAAACATGAATAGAGAAATAATGTGAAAACATAGAAAATATTATTCTGTACAACGCTGTTTACTTATAAAACAAAGCAAAAAGAAAGAAAATAATAAATAAACTAGATTACATTTGCGAGTAATTATCGTTACTTTTTCTTTGTATATGTTCAATTCCGATGCTGAATGTACCACGCAACAGGAATTAGGCATATTTTTTTTTTGAATATTTCTATTTCGAAATAGTCCTATTATGTAGTAAAATAAATTTTCGCTGTTTATTGCGAATAAACCATCTTTTATTCTTTCAAATAATTTTATCACGGCGATGATAAAGCTTCTAAAACTTGCGTATTGAAACCTCATAAAAAAATTGAATAAATATCATCATGGCCCCCGTATAAATTAAAAACAACATGCTAGTTTATAATTATCCAAAAGTAATTATTAATTAAGTGAGGAGAAACCAAAATACCGATGGAAAAATACAAAAAAGAGGCACGTTATTACAGTTATAAAATTATTCCACGAAAAAAAAAAAGAAGATAAAAACATGAACCTGTAATTTCACAAACTGAGTTAATAATCGTTTTTAATTTTCCGAAAAGACATTTGATGTAGTATTGTAATGAAATTGTTAAAATATTTTTTCGGCGCCAGTTAATACTTACTGAAAACAAACATTTAATGAGCACAAAGTAAGTTAAAATTTTATCAGTAAATTGACAATATAAAGAGAACATAATATATTTCTACCTACGTATTTTTCATGTGTCTGCGTGACTCAAATTTTAATTCATAATGAAATACTTTTATCTGAAGTATGCACAGAATTCAAAGTTTTCGTATCGATAATTATTCACAATATCTCAGATCCACATTTTCATTTCATTTAAAATAATAATATATAAAATATTTGCTGTACGGTATCTCAATTGCAGCAAAAATTAAATTCTTTTATTTACTATAGTATTTCATTTTTAAAAATAAAACTAATATTACAAAATATATTATTTCAAAAAACAAATTAAAAAAAAGTTACAACTAATTTTATCACTCTACAATAATTTTGTGTAGCATTTTGTAACTTTTTTCGCACGAAATATTCATGTGAGGCCTAATTTTAAAGGGGAAAAAAGGAAAATAAAAATTTGAAAATTTCGTTTTAACGTTGTTACTAATACCAAAATAATTTTAAATAATTATATGTATGTCCGCAAACGTCACTTTTGAATCGTCACCCTGTAGTAAGAAACGAAAACGATTAACAACTTCAAGCCAAATTAAATCGCTACAAATACCACAAAAAGCGAATTGTTTTAAAAAACTTCCTGGGATTATCAGGAATTAATTGGAAGATATAATGAAACTCGAAATAGCCGTGTATATAATTATCAAGAAAACAAGGCACGACGTACACAATTTGTAATTTTGTTGCACGCGGCGGTTAGTATATGTTATTGTCGTAAATACAGCGATGCTCTTCTTTTTTTTTAGGCACAATTATTCCTTTGATAAATATGTTTTAACTTACTTTACATTGTACTAAAAAAATCTTTATTTGCTGTACAATCGTTTTTTTTTTTTCTTTAATTTATTAATTTTTTTTTTAATATTTATTTAAAAATAAAAAGCGATTCGCCTTTGTCCCTTTGAAATTCAGTTTCCAGTAAACGGTTAATTTTAAATGTAGATATAATTTTTGGTATATTTTGAAAAGTTAATGCAATTTATTTGCGATTATTTTACATTTTGTTACAAAAAAACAATGAAAAAAAGAAAAGAAAAAAAATAAAGAAATACGTAAAATTGAGAAAATAAAGCGAAACATGTAAGAACTTTATATTAAATATATGTAAAAAATCAAACAACATAATTTAAATTATTTTCCAAAAGTTGACGAAAATAAGAGATCGTAATATATGAAATTGTTTATAAAATGTCTTCTTTTACATATGCTACTTATTTAATACTTTAACTGCAATTATTTTAATGACAAAATGAAAAAAAAAAACTAACCACCACGCAGATTGTGTAATTTTTAAAATTTTTAAAATTTGAGTGTTTCAGTTGAAATTAATTCTCCACATTAAATCGTGACGAGGAGATAAAGGGAATTATGAAACTCAACAACAAAAATATTAATATAGCACACAGAAAAAGCATAATTAAAAAAAAAAAAAAAAAAGGTACACAACGTAAAGAACAGAAATCTTGTTTAAAAAAAAATAATAAAAATTTTAATTTATATAAAAATAATAAAGTACTTTGTACAATATACAGTTTAACGACATATACAAAAATGTTATACTTGCTGATGTTAATCTCCCTTATGACCAGAAAGAAAGTAATACAATTAAAAAAAATTATAATAATATACGAGAATGATAACTAAAATACAATAACGAAACAATAAGCAGAATGGTTTAGACAAACTATCAAGAACTAGTTATTAAACAAAAGAACTAAATTAAAAATTCAAACTGAAAAGGAACTTTAAACTTTTAATGATAAACGAATGTGTAGAGGATTAACGCAAATGCTTAAAAAACATTGTTTGTCTATGTAACAACAAATTTTTTTTTTGCTCGCATAAAAACTAAATAGATAATTAGTTGTTTTTATTTACCGATAAATGCATAAAACAAAATTTGTATTGTATTCAATATTACTAAGCCATCCATGAAGTTTATTATCGAGATTTAAAAAAAAAAAAAAGAATTTTATAGTTATTATTTACGTTAAATTGCATTAACGCATAATTCTGCAAACTCATTTTTTAGAGAAATCGTTTAAATCATTTAATTTCTTGTTATTTTAAAAAAGTTTATACTTTATCAAAACTAAACTTCAACATTTTATTCGATATTACTAAACAAGAAAAATAATTTTTTAGTTTTTAATAGCTGCTTAAAAAAACGACCCAGTTTCGTCTTCATAATAAAATATTTAATTAAGAAATAAACAAATAAGATAAAAATTATCTGAAGGGTAAAAACTAAGCTTAAAAAGCACTGAATTGATCAATTGAAGATTTATGTTTATATATATTCAATAAATAATTTTCAAGTTAAATACAGAAATAAAAGTTTTCAGAGTTTGTTTTGAACACATACTTTGTGTCGTTTTATTTATATCATTAATTTTTAGCTGATGATGGATTATACCCAAAAACGTTTCTGTAAATAGTACATATCGCTTATACATTTATAAATTTGCATCTTGTTCCAAATTACTATATTTGTATTTAACAAATAATATGTTAAATGATTCTATATTATCTTGATTTATTCGAGTAAATATATAAAATCTTAATTCCCTTTAATAGGAACCTGAGGAATAATCTGTAACTTACGAAATAATAATTAACCATAACCAAAACAACACAAACGCATTTAAATTTCACGTTGTCTGTTATTGCCTTAAAATTTAAGTTGTGCGATTATTGAACGAAGGACATAAATAAACGGCCGTCTTTGTTTGCATCGATTAGCCCCACCTATAAAATTTCCACAATTGTACAACTGAAATATTAATTTAACTGTTGTTGAAATAATTAAAATTAAAAACTGACTAAAAATGACTAGTTTCGCGGTCTTGCAGCATAATCGTATATATATATATATATATATTATGATTTTAATTTTAATTATAGATATCGAAATAGTTCATATCAATAATAGCTATATCAATTACTGATGTAATAATTATATATTTATTTAATTAATTGCTGTTAAAATTAAATCGAATGTGAAACGTAATTTCATTCACTGGGCATTGCAGCAAGTTCGCTGAATAACAAAATTCTAGTTTGTGATTAAATTGATTGAATTATTTTTTACTCCGTGTAACTGTTGTTTAACTTTTTACATTTATTTTTAAATATGTGAAAATATATAAATGTAATTTGGCTTTATTTGATGTTTAATTAAGTTATTTACATTGACAGATTTTATTTTACTTTTAAATACCAAAAGTCATTTTTTTATTATATAAAAATTTATAATTTTTAACAACTTCAATTGATTTTTTTTTTTATTAATTTATATGTCGAACTAAATGAATAAATAACAATAATGTAAATTAAAGCAAGTAAAACATAATAAGTAATTGGAGTAAATAACGTAATTTGAGTAACATAAAAGACAACTGAATATTTTAATTTTAAAAGTTTCTAATAAAAAAATGTGAAATGCATGAAGTGTGTTATAAAAAATTCACTTAACTAGTGATTGGTGCAAGGAATTTTTCTAAATTCGCCTCTTTCGACAATTTTGCGTTATAATGGGCAACGTTGTATTTAAACACATAGAGTAATCAGTAATCGATTTTCAGAAAACACGTTAACATATTTCGAATTTCACATTTTCCGCTATAATGGACAACGGGGAGACTTATTTGTTGTTTTTTGATTATTCAGAGCAATATGTTTTTATTTGTAGATAAAATAATTCTCTGCCCTAATTAATAAGTTATAATTATTAATTATTTGTAATATTTTTTAAGTCAAGATTAATATCATGATTAATATTATGACTGCTTAAAATTATATGTTTAGCAAATTTAAAATTTTCTATTCGCACTTTTTTAACGCTCTAACATCTTCTTATCGGCATTTGGTATATATTGTTCCTTTGTTTTGTTCTGTTTTTAATTTATTACAATCAATAATTATAATCTGTAACATATTAATGACTTTAAAATGCTATCTTAAAATTATATTTAAGCGTTTTCGTAATTTTGTAGATAACAGAGCTTGTGTAAATGAAAATTATCTATGATTTATTTTTATAATGTTTTTATTTCTTCAAACATTTAATTTTCCAACGGTTATTTTTATCGTAGTCAATTATATTAGACTATAATTTTTCTAGATTATCATATAACGACGTGCTTAAAGTATCTATATGCAGCATATTTATATTCAGGTGAGTGGCTGGAATCTGATTTTATTGTTATGCCTGTTTGAGTAATTTTTTTATAAACATTAAATGTAATTTTATTATCATATTTAATTACAGTTAAGTTTAGAAACCTTATGGAATTATTTTCAATTTCGTAAGTATACTGAATACATTAGTAAATTGTACAATTCCTTTAAAAATTTATTAATATGTTCATTACTTTTCTTTGGAAATATGCGTATATCGTCTACGTGTATATTAAACACATAATATTATATTTGTTTATAAGGTTTTCAATATGATTTGTAAAATTTTAAATATATTTCTGATAAAATAGCAGATAATGGATTAATAGAGTAGCTAAACTATTATTTTGCATATATAATTTATTACGATAAAAATCATTTTGGGAGCAAATAAGCGAAATAACATTACATAATTGAGTGACACAATTAGGATTACCATTAAAATATTGCTTTGTATTAATAGTTTCTTCTTGGGGTATATTTAATATCAAACAAGTAAACAATTACTATATTGTTCAATTTATTTATAATTTGAATTACTTTAACAATAGAACAGTAAAATGTTTTAATGCTTCAAATGTGCAATTTAATAATCTAACATACGTATTTAATGTCTTGCTTTTAATAATAATTTTTTAATCTTACAATTATTTCGTTAATTTTAATTTAGTAATTTATTTTTATATATAACTATTTTTTAAGTGTTTGCTTGATCACATAGTGAAAATGAAAAACTTAAAGTAAAGTGAAATGAGCCAATAGCGAAACATTTTATAATTATGTAAATGTATTTAAAATTGGTTATTATTTCTAAGAACTGTAACACAGAAATATATTTAATTTTTAAGAAATCATAAAACCCATTAAATATTTTAGGGACTAATTTCATATACAGAGACACGTCAGCTATTAAAAAAAAAAAAAAAAATAGATTTCTCGTTATAGACGTTAGTTTAAGATGATTAGTAATAAAAACGTATTTTGCATTTTAATAGGTTGTAATAGAAAGAGATTATTCTCCTTGATAGCCCTGCAATTTATATTTAAAAAAAAATAAATCTATCCTTATACTAGTTTTACAAAAGTATTGATTATTTAAATTCGATTCCTTAGGAATTCAAAATCTATATGCTTCTATTAGTGTAAATGATTTAAAAATGAAAGTCAAGCTTAGTAGTAATAAGTAAATAGAACTTTACCGCGTTGAAAAGAATGCGTAATATGAAGTTTTTGCTACTGAAAAGTATTTTTCTGTCGCAATCACGAGAGAAGCCAACTTTTATTCAGAGATTTTATGTTGTGTTAGTAATCCCCCCCCCCCTTGGTGGAAGCAAAAGAAAGAGATGTAATCAATGGGATATTCAGATATTTCATAGAAAACACTTATAAAGAATTGAAAGTATACATTACTATTTAAATGTAAAATAATCAATAAAAAACAGTATACTTACATGATAATTTATACACAAGCCAGGCAATTTTACACATTAATTAAATAGAACAGAACTCGGGTCTTCATTTCCAATTTGTTTTATATAACGTAATACGTCCTTCTTGGTAATAACGCCGAGCAAACGTCTATTTTAGAAAACAAAAAATCACACCGTTTACTACAAAGCTACGTTAAATACCCAACCGGAGCAGATTTTCAGCCAAAACGATCGTAATAAAAACCTTTGTTTAAGATAATTTATGATCACAACTAAGTGTAAAGACGTTTTCGCTAAATACTGCTAAATACTGCTAAATTTAATTATTTAGGAGTGTAATGTTAAAAAATGCACATTCGACTTCAACAATTTTTTAAAATTTAATTCAGAATCGTATGTTTTATCACAAGATATTTCTACTTAAAACATATAATTTGACTTATAAAAAAACTAAAAAAAGTTTTCAAAATATATATATATATATAAAAAAAGAAAAAAGAATTTGGAAATTCAACTATTTTGAAAAGGAGTGACTTCTTATTTCGATATAAAATAAATATCTGTTGTGGCCAAGCACAATACTTCCTTGTACGAGTATATGATGGGGAGGGGGCTTTGTCCCCTAAACCCTAAAATCACAAACATTAAAAATAAACAAGTATTTTAAAGGGTAAATAATAAAATATATAAAGTATATGCATGATAAACTGGTACAGCTGCAGCCTTATAAGGGAAGTACTCTTTCCGTTCAACCAATTCAAACCAAAAAGGGAGGTGTACAACCAGACACCAGATGGTCCTACCTGCAAAATTTTAATCTTCCATGACCAGCCGTTTTTGAGTTTTGCGTGATAAATATACACATACGTACAGACGTCACGAAAAACGACTTAAAATGGACCTATGGATGGTTAAAATAAATATTTTTGTTGAAACGTGAATTCAAAATACTCCACAAATACAGTACTTCTTTTCCTCCGTATAGGGAAGTAATCGGGGATGGTCAAAATGGATATATCCGTTGAAATATGGCATTAAACATTTTTTGCGATTACAATACTTCCTTTACTTCGTACAAGGAAATAAAAATTAGAAAAAAATTACTTTTAAAGAAATTAATAACTATATTAAACAATGATCAATTCTGTATAGCAAAATTTATTCTCACATTTTGACTTAAACATCGTTAATGTTAGCAATAATGCGAACAATTACAGAATAACATATGGTCGCGAATGTTAGAAATATAAGAAAAAATCACGATCAAAGAAATCGAAAAACATTTGACTAATTTGTGGCTGAAATTAGTTGATACTAAACCTTAGATGGAATAAATTACATAAGAAAATACGAATTCCCTAAGATGTTTTTCTACTCAATTGGTAACCAAATTATTTTTATTAAAAAACAGAGTTACGCAACAATGCAACACAAAGATTAATTGTCCGAGCCTTCCAGGACTTATCTGCCTCATACGTTTAAACATATTCGCAGTTACACTTAGATGGCGACAGAAAAATTCAAAACGTAATTACTTAATATCTTACTATACAAAAATTTAACGCATAAGAACAAATAAGAGCAAATTTTCACAAATTTGAAGCCACTTATATCGATATTTTATTAATTTTATATATATGACGAAAGAATACGCAAAAATAAACATCAATTATATAATTTATTTCACGTTGGTTTCCGCGGAGTGTTAATAATTTTTGTTAAAAAAAGAAATAACCCGCTAAATTAATTTTAAAGTATTATAATTGAACGATCGAAAAAAGATACGGTTTATTTATTTTTAATTATTAAAAAAAAAAAAAATTAACATCGATTGGCAAATAAAAAATAATAAAATTTCAATAAACGTATAGGCTGTAAATAAAACTAAGTGATTTACATACCCATTATGGGTTACAAGTGTCTGCCTTAGACCCAACTTTCTAAACATGTCGATAACTGTTTCCATAGGTGTTTGATCGGTAATTGTAATTGGAGCCAAATCTAGTATTTTTTTCAATTTCAACGGAGGCGGAGCGTTTAAAGGTAATGCAGGCACTTTTGGTGTAAATAATACCAGTGAATTACCATCGATGCCATCAATAGCCTTTTTCGCATTCGCTGTAATGAGGAAATAAAAACAATCGTATATATTCTACATTACGGCAACGATAATATACTATTTTACTTCAGCGGTAAAATTAAAACAATCCTGGCTGAAATTGTTGAAATGATAATAAAAAATAGTGAAAATACAGTTCTCACTTTGAGCTTTTTTCTTCTTTACACGAGTAGAATATTATTCCAGATCATTTTGTACGTTACTTCCTCGTGGGAGTTGTTAGTCACACGCTGATGTTGACTTTTAGTTGGCGCACATTCTATTAAATCTTTTAACGGTTATCCGCACCATTTGTAATATCTAACGGCGCTGAAGGAAAGTTACAGATAAATCATTACAGCATTTCTGGAAAAACACCCGCGCCAGCATCGAATGTATTGGATGCACTATGGGTAAGTTTTTTCACCTCTTCGTCATTACAAGTTTCTTCAGCGAAAGTGACCAAAAACATATGCCAGAAAGATAGTCTCATGTGCAATGCCAGTATTTGGGGATTACAGGCTTCTTTCAACAATGACTGGTAAATTTTCGAAAGTGCTCGTGAAATAAAAATCTTTTGATTACGAAGAGAGGAAAAGAATTATAATATAAATTAAATACGCTCGTGCTGTGATTTTCGTGATAAGTAAAGTTTCATTTCTTAAATTTCTTTATTAATGTTGTCATCCTACCGGCACCTAGGCGTAAAATCACTTATTTCGTTATGAAGGTTGTATGAGTATCCTTCACTTAGCCATGATTTGTCATTTCGTCATCGCCGAGACAAATTTGAAGCGTGATAAGTGATGTGTGATGTATATTTTACGGTGTATATATATATATATAGCGACGTTACGGTTATTTACCCATATATGTTGTTTTTTTGGTTCGACAGCGTTTACTCGTACATTTTGAGACATTTATTTATCATTATTTCTTCCTTTTTTTCGCTTACAATTAGTCATGTCACTATTGTGGTAATCTTTAATTTTTCGCGGTGATTTTGTTTTTGTGTTCTGCACCGTCCGTTTATTCATATTGCTACCTTATATTATTTTTGCTGTATTTCAATACTCCGTGGCCACTTTGTTTTTTATTTGTGTTAGTAATTATCATAGCATTGTCCGTCTTTATTTTACATCATTATTCACTAGATATGGCGATATATGATAATGTGATATTCTGAATATTATTTGATGAATTTTATCTACATTGTATTTTCGCTCTTTGTTTGCTTAAACTATTTGGATGTAGATAAAATTAATGTTTTTTTTTTTTTTGATTATTTATATTTTGCGGAATATATTGTAGCATCGGTTTTCACTTTTCGTTTTTTTGATGATTTAGGTCTCTGATTGTGAGTTGGCAAGATGGGACCTTTGCCTCTAGGTGTTTTCCTTTCATTGCACTCTAGTATTTCATGCTCCCTATTCTTATTTTTGACTATTTGGTGGGTCCAGTGTCATGCTGACAAAAGCCATTATTACTGTTGTGCCTTTGGAGACTTTAATTCCGATCTAATGTTTCCTTATGTTAGTTTTAATGATATATTCTATTTTCACTGAGGCATTGTGACTCGCGCCGCAGCGATTTAAAGAGGTGTTTTTTTCGCAAAAATCTTTTTTTCCTCTCTTCCTTAAACATAAAAACCAATGCTTGCAGGATGAAGAAGAGGGTCCCCATATAATCAAGGAAATTAGAATCATCACGATTTCAAATAGAATCAAATTATAACAATGGCTCTTCGGAACAGGAACTAAGTCAGCAGTCAACCTATAACATTATTACCCGTGAATAAGGACAGTCATATATAACAACATTTGCACTAACCAATGGCTAGAATCAAATCCCTCCTAAGCACAAATCCGACCAAGTACTGCGATTCTTGAGACACAACTACAGGAAATCCGTTATGTTCCGTGCTTTTCATCAAATTTTCTATTTCATACAACGTCATCGAATCCTCCGTTAAAACGTTTAATGATTCACTGCGCCTGAAACCCGAGAATAACAAAAATATCAGTTACACATTAATTAGAACAGATGACATAAAATTGTAGATTACTGATATAAAATGGAACATTAGTAACAATCGACTCTGAACATTTGCAGAAAAAAAAACTAAAAAAGAAAGATAAAAATTTACATAAAAACTGTTGAAACATACTTCGGTTGCATCACATCGGCTGCTAAACATGTATGAGCGAATTCTTCTTTACTATCCAAAAAAGGATACCCGTTTAAACTTATGTGGGCATCGTATAAGCCTTTCTTACCCAACGCATCACCTACCCATTTACTAGCCATCGCTGCAGCCATCAAAGGAACTATATATCGAACTCCGCCGGTCAATTCAAACATAATAACCACCAAAGAAACTAAAACAGTGAATCCAATTGATGTTATGTACTACCTGAATGCTGTTTAAAGATAGTACTATTCTTATTGTTTTAATTCAATTCCCTCAATAACAACCTGAAGTTGAGCGTGTGCATGATAGAAACGAATTTATCACGCGACACTGAAAGTGTTATAATTCACGTACGAATTTTTTTAAAATTAAAGTGTAAACGTTAAAAGATATTTTATGTTTATCGAACAGTATAAGATGTACACAATTTGCAATATCAAGAGTAAAAAGAAAATTAATTACATATTTTTTCACTTAACATAATTACTGTAAACGATTCGCACGATAAATGAATTAGTATCATACAGTAAAAAATTTATAATGACCAAATAAATTTCGAAAATATAAAAGGTAGCGCGGGAGCCCAGTGATTAAGGCTCTTGGCTACCAAACCACAAGTAACGAGTTCGAAACTTGTCTCGTTCCTGATCGAAGTCGATCCGAGGTTTACCCAGCATGAAATAATTGGGTACCAGAGAAATCAGGGAAGCTAAAGGCGGCCGAGAGAAAGGAATTGGCCTTCCTACTCTCATTAGTGCCATTGGGCTTTGTACTTTGTGAACCTTAACTTCACAATCCCCGACGTCCTATCAAGAGTACGGGACTTACTTTACTTACTTACTTATATATATATATATATATACATCTGGTAATTTTTGCTTCGCAAGGGGCTGTGCCCCTTGACCCCTCTTGCTTACATTTCTGTTTCTTTCTCTTATATACTTTGTGTAAAATTATCAAAATTTACAACGTAATTCTAAATCATTCCATATGAATATAATAACATAATCACAAAAATTCTACCCTAACTTTTAACTTTCATTACATAAAATTAGGACATTTTTCGTTACAAAATCTAACAGGGGCCGGCATAAGAATTACGTTGTAATTAATATAAAATCGGTAAAAATTAAAATATAACAGACGTTACATAAAATTGAGACACTTTTTGGGTCATTTTTTCTAATGGGTTGCCTAAGAATTACGTTGTAATTTATATATATATATATATATATACACCCACACACATGTGTATGTGTGAGAGAAGGGAGGGAGAGGTACAATAAACCAATAAACACAACACTTTAATCTTCATTCATTCCACCTTAAAAATTTTTAATATTCTCCTATTCTCCGTAAAATATTCTTCCTTTTATTTAAATTTTATTGCCAAACACCTTTGTAAAAATATTTTATAAACTTACACCAAAATTAAATATTAATTTATTTTTCTTGACTTTTTTGACTTTCTTTATCTAAAACTTCACAATCTTTAAAAACGGTAACATACTCTTCGAAGGAAAGCAAATTTTACTTCTTTTACTCCTTTATTGTTGCGAACTTGAATAAAAACAACAATACTAAACATTACGTTATAAAATTTAACTATTTTTAAAATCATTTACAAGGCTATACCCCCCCCCCCCCCGTGAAGAAAGCGACTCCAATTACTCTACATTTGCTACTGTTATAAAGCGTTCTTAAAGAATAATCTGTGATTAGATGTGCAATTGATGCCTCAGACGCCTCAAGTCTGATATAAACAATGGCCGAATCAATTAAAAACAAAAATGCTGTTTAAATAATCGTCATTATTGCTTCAGTTCATCGTTTACTATTATAATAATTGCCATTAGAATGAGAACTATCCACTCTAACAAATAAGATATCAACAAACTTCCGAAGAAATTTTTTATTTCTTGTGAATTATCCGTCTTCGGTAACCAACTTTTTACTCATTATTTTGTTCGGTAAGTGAAATATAATTTCTGCAATTTATTATGTAATTTTATTCTATCTTTCAGTTTTTATTTTCCTTTTTTAGTTCGATAAAATCAAATTTTAGACTGCATGTTGCGAATCAGTTTTTTTTTCATAAACAAATGAATTAATAGTACACGTAAACAAAGTAGTCACAGATGAAAGACCAACCTGTCATTCGAGTAACTCCACCTAAAACAGCGGCTGCGCCTACTATAGCATACAATCCGGGTGTAATACAATCATCCGAATTGTCGCATTCACCATTAAATATCCATAGATGAGGATAATAAAATGCCAACTGTTGCATCGCTACTCCCACGATACGTCCAACAATACCGCCCATACAAAGACTCGGTATAAATAAGCCACAGGGTACCTTCATACCGAACGTAAATATGGTCGTTATTAATTTAAATACCAGGGCTAGTATTAACAGCCAAATCGCTTTAAAAACGCCCGAATTCGCTTCCGCTGACGTAGCATCTTTATAGGCAGATAATGTACTCACATATTTGTAATCACTGAAAACAAACAATGCATATTTATTAGTCGGAGGAAAACAGTGACTCCAAGAACTCGAATTTTTGCTAAAATTACGTTATGTAATTTTTTTTTAAAGTTTTAATGCTAAATATTATTACTAGTAACAGATAATTGCTAAACTCTAACACGATTAGTAAAAACAGATTACACTTAAGGGTTCTTCCGCATATTTTAAAAATCAAAGTAACTCTGCTTAACAATGTTGAATCTGAAACATATATATTTCTTCCGAACATTTAGAATTTCAATAACATTTAATGTATCACGTTGAAAAGTAATAGCGCATTCGAATTTAACAAATTCTGCGAAATAAAAAAGCCCGTTATTTTTTATTTTTAAAAATGCATTGCGGCTTAGAAATGTTAAGAATTAGGCAAGACTATACAAAACGGCTCTGTACAAAAGAAAACACCCAAATAGAATAAATGTAAAAGAATTGAGACTGGTCGTGACATCAAACAGAAACTTGAGAAACCGAAAGGAGAACACATCTAGCATGGCATTCAGTAAAATTAGCAGCAAAGTTAAAAACGGTTATACATCTCATTAGCTAAGTTCTTTATTACGCTCAACTACTGAACCTATTTTCGAGCGGTAAATAAATTATTTTTTCTTTTTTAGCAATAAAAAAATACAAATTTCATATTATTCGAAATTTTTAAGCCTGGCACAATTATTCGAATTTAAAATGTAATATTATGTCGATTAAAAAATAATTTGGTTCCGGCGATTTAGAATTGCATCGTACAGTGGTATTCGTTGGAGGTAACAATTCCAAACCATGACAAAACGAATTAATGCGGTATTATGCGATAATTTATCAAATTCATCTTCTACAACTATTTCTAAATCTCAGTAACGTAAGATGTATTAAATGTTATTTCAATTCGTTTATCAATTAACAAAACTCACTAATAATTAAGAAACTAAATAAAAAGAAACCTTTTCATCGAAATTCCATTAATCAGAGACGAAATGATAACGAGTAGATAAAAAGATGCCGAGATTGATTGGAAATAGCCAAGAGTTCTGTGTGCACACAAACCGGAGAAAACAAGGATTAAAAAAAATTAAACGATAATAAAGGAGAAAGTTTCACAAGAGTCAAAATTGCAATAAATGGGACTGTAAAATTTTTTATAGAAGATTAAAATGGTCTTAAACTTAAATCTAACACAAAATCTTTAAGTTAGAAAACAATTTTATCATACAATGCCTCAATATTATTTGTAATTTTATCGTTTAAAAAAGTACATTTAAGACAATGCGAATATCGTTAACGATTTCTACGTATTGCGCCGGATAGACTAGTAAATTTCGACCACACTAGATCGGATTTTATATCGCAGTTTTGAATTAACGTATAGCATCAACTAGGAAACCCCGGACAAAATATCACGATAGGTAACATTTTAGACTGAAGTCTAAATTTGAACGTATTTACACAAAAACGAAAGAAGTAATGAAACTAAATGTTATCTAAAACATTGTTTTCGTTTTCGATTGTTTTACAGTAAATGAAGTTCGCGAAAATACGAAATATTCCATTTAACCAATGAAAACAGAAATTTGAAAGCTTGAAAATTAATATTTTCGCTTTTTTGGCGGCATGAAGTAAAAATATAGAAACGTTTAACCGATACATTTGCAATAAAATGGTGTGGGCCACAACACACAATATTTTTTTTTTTTCAATTCACATCTCTCGCTATAATGGTTCATTGTAATTGTACGCTATAAAAAATAATATTAGACACTGAAACTTTTGCAGCTCTTACTAATTATAGTGTGCAATCGTTAAGTCTACTGACTGATTAAGTGGGCATTTCGCTACTTTCCAAATTACTTTTTTATTCATTTTCCCGTTATGAACGATATATTTTTCAATCAACTGTTTTCTCCGATGTAATCATACTCGACATGTTATAAATTCCTCCCAAACCAACATACACAACGAAACCAAGACGCTTTATTTTAATTTATCGAGAACATATTTTAATTTAAAATAAATTTGAATTGTTCATCAACACCGCAGTAAACAAATTTACAAACTTTCTAAAAAGGATGTTGTTTTAAAGATCACTTATAAAAAATAAAAAAAAAAAACAAAGAAATCTGATTTTATAATAATTATTTTCATGATTTTTTCAGGAACATCGCAAATCTTAAATTTCAATCTTCAACGTAACGATAGACGTAACGCTGATGGTTTATTTGTTAAGCAAAACAATTCAAAACTCGACTGTTTTGATTCCATTTGCGGTTTTGAAATTTAAACATTTTTCAATTTCGTAATTTTTCTGTTCGTTACTCGAGGCCAGTGTGTGTTTCAAAATTTCGTTAAATGTTACTATTTATTCTGATCATTTTAAGTGAACTTATATGTATATACGTCAGTCAATTTAAAATGGGATGTCCGATCTCGATGGTAGTTAACTGTAGAAAGTTGAAAATTTGGTAATTTACAGATATTTGAACTTGTACGACCAATTCCGAAATGTTTTCATCTACGTTAGGGCAAAATTCTATGGAATCCGCGTATATGAAAGGCAGTGCCGGATGGGGTTGCTCACCTCGGTTGCGAGCACTACCCGGCGTGTTGATAAATATCTATATAAAATTTATTAAGTATAATTTCTTTAAAAAAAAATTGTTAAAATGTTTACAAACCATAAGCCATCAGAACTAGAAACGCCGCACTGACCAAAAAGCAAATAAATTAATTGACTAGTGCTCATTCTTGTGTACGGATTTGGGAATGCTAATACAGCTGTAACCGCCGTGACAACTAGAACCTCCGTTATTGGATATTGGCCTAGTTTGGTTGTTTTGCGACACTTGCACCAATATACATTCGCTTTAATGAATATCGTGGCAATGACACCCTAGAAAAATTTCATTTATTTTGTCATAAGTTAATAAGAATTCATATGTGTTATCGCGATATAAAGTAAAATTTAAAAAAAAAAATTTTAAATTACTCACCCCAATTATTCCTAACATTATAAACGGGATAAGTTCGAAGAAATTCCATGGTTTATTATATTCTACGAAAAACAAGACAGAATGTTCATTACCGAACGGATTGATTGAACGTAGTACAAATGCAGCTACCAAAGCGCAAAAAAATGATCTCCACAATGTTTTTAATGGGAAGTAGTAACTAACCTAAATTTCAAAAAGTTAGAACAAAACATAAATAAAAATTTAGAGACGCGCTTCTGTTATTAACTATAAAATGTAACAACTACTGGTATAAACCATTTCATTACCATATGGGTAGCTCAAGCTTTCGTCTCGTTTATTTTAGAAAACATGAATCGTAGAGAGAAAAAAACCTCCAACATATATGATGGAAATTTCGCAGAATCAAAAACACCATTCCAGTAATAAGTAAAGAATAATTTATTACTAGATGTTACTAAACAAATAATAAAGAAATACATTTTAAGGAGTAGGCATTCTGACAACATAAATAAAGAATAATTGCGGGGAAGATATTAACAAAAATCCCGCGGAATTTTTCCACAAGAAAATAATATAAAATGTTGAATTTAGTATAATATTAAATGAAAAGTTAAAAGTGAATCCTGATTTTAAAAATGAATGAATGGATATTATTAAAGACATAAATAATATCAATGAAAAAGTCGTTACGAATTTTTACGAAAAATTTGTATAAACGGTCGATGATTTTTATAATTTGTTTACGTCTAGTTTGTTTTACTTTATGTCACAAAATTTTATTATTACCATGCGATATCCGAAACCAGTCGGTCATTTATATAATTTAATTATATAAATATATTTTGTTTTAACGGTAAAAAGGGAACTTAATATTACGAAAGGACTAATTAAACTAAAAGCGTTAAGAATAAATCAGAATCGTCAAATGGTCACCTTTCCCAGATTACACAAAAAGGTACTGAATTTGTTTTCAAGTAACTTCCGCGTTTTATAGAAATTATAAAGTAGAACGTAACAGTTAGAAAAAAACTTACAAAACAACGGAAAGGAATTTAAAAAAATAAAAGGCTTAGAGATACTGAAATAAAGTATTTTAAACATTTTCAAAAATAAGGATGCTTATACCATCGATATTAGAAAAAAATTATTAAGTTACAAACTTTACATACGTTTAAATATGGGGCTAGGCGATGATAAAAAGAATGTGACAGTAAAAAGTGCTTTCTCAAGGTTAATTACCTAGCATATTATTTATCGATAGTTAAGGTCCCACAAACATGTTGTACACTAAATAATTTGTTTTTTTTTACCTCCTCTCAAACTAATATCTTTTAAAATAAAAGAGTCGATACGTTTGAAAGCTTAAGCGATTTAAGAATATGGTTTATAGCAGAAGTAATAGTTGTTAATAAAACATAGCAACATTTATTTTCAAAAATATTTCAGCAAAATGTATTGCAGCTATCTTACAAGTAACGGTACAATGTTTACATTATATTTATTTTTTGAATAACGAACTTTTGTTTAAGGATTACAAGTTTTAACAATCTGTACTGCAATTATGCAATGGATAATATTAGAAAATGTGCACGATAATATTATTCGGTTTTAATATTGCCGTTATTAATGCGAAACGATAATTTTAATTTATTTTTAATCGTCCGTTGTGAAATAATTTTAATATCTCGAATAACAAAACAGTTTTCTACTATTTTATTTTTCAATCATTTTTGAGTTTATTTTTATTTAATTACTCAATAAACAATTCATTTAAACTTTTACAACATATTTAATTTTATCACAAAATGCTAAATAAATTAAGAATTCATTAAAATATCTCTTCATTTACTAAAATTCAGTTTCTGTTACACTATTCCAATTATGTTTTCTTTCCGTAAAGTTGTTTTAATTTGAAAACAAAACAAAACAAGTAAACGTAATTTTTCATGGTAAATTTTATTTTTTTGATTTTATTTATTTTTCATTTACATATAGATCATCCGTTTCGGGTAATAGATACAATACTTAATACTTGAAACATGTTGTCTGTCGCAAAACCGATAATTTCATATATTCGGCACAATAAAGTGTTATAAATTTTGAAAATATTATATTTTATCCTGCCACATTATAAGTGAACTTACGTAATATGTTTCGATAGTATAAAATACGAAAAATTTCTTCATTCCTATGTGATGTTTGGAAATTCCATTCCGGTTAATAAAATAAATTGAACTAAATAACCTTCATAATTATACCATATAAAAATTGAATAGTCGTATTTCTATATTACGTAAATTTTTTTATCTTGGTTTTTTTTTTTTTGGTTTTGGTCTCGCTGTAAATTGAATAAATATGGTGTCAAAAGAAAAGTAAACATAAACCAGAAACGTAAGTACTGAATTTCAGAAAAACAAAAATTAAAGATACAATATTCACAGCTAAAAACTGAAAAATGTAGATGTAAGTAATCTTTTCTAATAGAAGATGATGAACATTTTTGAGCAGTTTTCCTATGTAAACTCTAAACTAATGTTGGATTATTTAACTGCTGCCTACTGAATATTTGAAATTTGATAATATTAATAATAATAAAAAAAATAAATAACTCAAATTATTTAAACGGTTCACTTCTAAATAAATTTCACGGTCTTATTCACGAGACACAATTACTTAGTTATTTAATATAAAAATATATTTTTACTATTGAATTCATTTAATACCGCTAAATTTGAATTCTGATACCATAAACGGAAAAAAGTTCGTTATTTTTCTGATAATAGAAAACGCAAGCGCTTGTAAAGCACTAAAAAGTAATAATTGCGACTTAGCTGTTTTTGAAAAAATTAATTCTTTTAATTTTTCCAATTAGCAAAACTGGAACCAATTTTTAAATAACGTTAGTTTTTAATTATTTCGTTCATTTGATCTGCATGTGTAATAATTATTACATGTGTTCTATTAAAAAATATTTCATTTAAAATCGTGTGTACACATGTGAAATAATATGAAGACATTTTGGAATGCCCAGATTTGAGATATGCATTTCTTTTTTGTATAAAAAATGTATGGAGCCAAATTGCCGAAAATGCGAATATTTTACCGCATTAATAAACTAAAGAAATACAAAATTCTCGTGATAACTTTATCACTTTGAAGCAATACTATCCTAACTTAAAAACAGTACAATACATTTTAGATAAGTAATAAAAGGTTCAATTTTAAGTTACACTGTAATAAAACTGTTACCTCTTCTAAACTAAAAAGAACACCGCCAATTGGAGCGCCAAATGCAACCGAAACACCAGCGGCTGCAGCAGCTGACAATATTTCTCTCTTCTTCGCTTCATTTCTTCCATACTTTGGAAACAAGTAAGATAATATATTTCCTTTAAAAGTACCCATCATTACACACATTTATTAACACGAACGAGAAAAAATATAACATTAGATAAATTAAATGAAAATGAAGTTGCAATAGCAAAAAATGTGTTTTAACGTGAAATATATTTTACGGACAAAGATACAATTACAAAATCGTTACCAGATAATGTCCAGAAAAAGTTTTACTTTTAAACTATTACTAAATATTGTTACTTTCTCTTCCTTAATTTATTACCAGTAGACATACTTGAATTATATCCTTTACGAATAGTTGTGAAATTACTTTTTTTAGGTGTAGCAATATGAGCATTACACAATAAACATATACACTCATCGCTAATCGTGATCAAAAAATAGTGTTCTTTCGAATGGCCGCAGAAATAATATGTTTTTCCGCCTTATGGTATTCATAGTAATTTAGAATTATCACTAAATTAAAATATATATAGAAAAAGATGAATAAAAGAACGCCCGGAATAGATCAAATGACGAAAAAATGTACTGAATTATTCATATAAAAATGACATATAACATATATTTTTAAAACAGTTCAATAGATTTTTGAGAATGTATCTTCTCAAATTTTTACAAGAAATTATAGTATGCCAATAATTTAGGCTTAAGAAAGTGCAAAAATATAAAATAATACTCAACATATTTTAATACGAAAAATAAATAAATAAAATTAAAAATTGAACGAGACCAAAATTACAATTAAAATTATGCTGAAAAATAAATAATTCGCGTTAGTAAATTCTAATAAAGACTGACAAAATATTATTAAAACAAATAAATCTAAATTTTAGGTTTTTCGAAGTTCTCACAGTTTTCATTTTACGTTATTTCCTTTATTTTAATTTTTGTATTATTATTATGTAAAGCCCTCTGCTCAATTTGCTTAATTATTCAAGTATTTTTCAAAGAATGAATTGATTTTGTTGTTTTAATCTGAATATTTATTTTCCAAAAATTATGTTACACAAATCGTCTTTAACTTTTATGACGTTTAATTATATATAAATTTTTAAGTCGTCAATAATTTTTGCGCGATGCATAAATTAATTATGATATTGAGATAGTTCAATTAAATGAAAAGTTATGAATGATGCCGCTCAATTTGTGTGCCGATTTTTTCTTTTTTGATAATAAGGTTATTTTTATGTATTTTTTTTGTACTAAAAATAAGAATTCATATTAGTTTAACGCAGAATTTATATAAATTACCTATACAAGAAGCTATATGAACCATTGGTCCTTCTTTTCCTAAACTTAATCCGGCAGAAACGGACAACATAATACCGACTGATTTTATAATTAATGTCCATTTTCCCAAATAACCGCGTATAATAAATCCGCTCAATATAGTTTTGATCTATACGCGAAAATAATATGCATTAAATAAAAAAACAAATAAAAACCTGTATATGTATAAATTAAATAAATAATCGCTTCGATAAAAATATAATCAAATAATGCAAAAATAATTAAAATGAAGTAATCTCTAGTTTTATTCACATTTTGAATTTTCTTTTATCAAATTAACAAATAATCTCACCTTTTAAAGAAACTAAGAATAAAAATTTCTTCAGAAGATGTTCCACAAAACATAAAAACTGTTTACTTGTTTTGGTAAAAATGTATGGATTGTATGGTAAACGCAAGAATGTAAATAACAATAAAATGAAAAAATAAATACATAAGACAATCATCCTAAACACGTGCAGAATATTACATCATGCATTATAAAAAATTTATACCGACAATTCATAACAACAATTACCTTTCTATATATTTAAAAAAGTTTTGATTTTTGTGTCATTTTTTATTCACATTGGGATTAGTCTAAAAACTTGAAAATAATTTCAATATTAATTAGATAACCAAAAATAATTAAAATTCGAGAAAATTGACCATTTTCAATGTGCTTGGTATTCACTGTGACAATCAATAAGTTAATATTTATTTTTGCACGATCAACTTTACGCAGCGTTGTCTCGATGTACATCGAAGAAAAGAGTAAAGATTAAAGGTATCGCTAAACGGAAGAGCATAGGGAACATTGCATTTCAAAAAGGTGTTATTTGGCAAGGGCAGGGTTTAGCAAACAAAAGACGCGGGAGAGGACAAGCGTGGAGCAAAACCTTCTAGTAAATATAATGATAATTTGCAATGCGAGAATAAATATTCTGAATTTAAAAAGGATAATAATATTTTAATATCAGCGATGATATTATAATCACGTGCATTCAACTAAAATTGTATTATTCACTCATTCAATATTGTTTTGTTAACGTAACTGAGATTAATTAGTAGACCTTGGCCTATACTAGTAATGAGATTAATTTGCAGAAATCGGAATACTTCAAACAAACCGTTATGTAACATTTGACCAATTCTCGATCGAAATACATGAATATATTTCGCAATCTATTTAGATTTTGAATTATTATTTATCTCGTGTGCCAAGAGTCAAGCTATACTTAGGTTTAGGAGCCTGAAATAGTGAGTACTAAAGAAATCTGGGAAAGTAAAAACGGCCGAGAGAAAGGAAATGACTCTCAATATTCTTTTTGAATCTGTTAAACTTATGTACATGATGAAACTTAACTTCACAATCCATGTTACCGTCTCAAAGAAATGGGAGACTCATTTTACGTTTCTGCCGGAAGAAGTACTTAAAAGAACGGAAAAATTTTAATAGACATAACTGTAACCCATTCGGGACGATAGCCGTACATGTATGTTTTCTATTCTCCACGTAGCCGGCCGAATGCCGTACTTTTGCGTTTTTTATTAAACGGATGCATGCCGTACTTTTACGTCAACCGTTTCTTTTGAATGCATGATTTATTTATTCAAACATATAAATATATAACACGTAATATACATAAATGTATTATAATATTATATATTTATAAATTTTCCTCATTGATTTATAATATAAATAATTGCAAAAACATCCTTGTCACTTACACCTTTTTTGGTAGCCTTATTTTAACTTTAAATAACAACACTAAACACTATTACTGTACGTTTTAGAGAAATTTGGAAATTTGCTTACTCACTAAAAATGAAAACTGCAGTGACCAGGCAGTGACTGACACGATGCCAGTGACGAGAGTGGAAGAAATCCCGCTTCCGGCTGAGCGCTGAGTTGTTTGACAACCGCGCTCGTCCTGAATGGGTTAAGGAAGAAAACTGAAAATTTACATTTGTTGGGCCTTCGTTATACGAATCAGAAATATACAGTATGAAAAAAAAAAAGGGTAGTAGGAGAGGATGAGGCTTTAAAGGTTCTGATAAAATACAGAAAGAAAACAGTATATAATGAGAAATAAAATTGAAATATTTTAATTTTATTTACTTTGACGAACAGTATGTAATTTTTAACCGACTTCGAAAAAGGAGGTGGTATTCAATTTGACTGTTTTTTCTTTTTCTTTTTATGTGTGTTACCTCAGAAATTTCTTCTAGGTGAACCGATTTTGATGATTCTTTTTTTATTTAAAAGGTGGTGCTTCTCATGTGGTCCCATTTAAATTTGATCAAGATCTGATCAGTATTTTTTGAGTTATCCTTAATAATGCGAGAGTTGAAATTTTTTGGATGCTTTTCATTCATGATTAGTTTCAACGTCAAGTTAGATTTATTGACTTAAAATATTATAAATTTGCCAAATTACTATGGAAATGTAGCTTTTGATGTTTTTACCGTGGAAATGTAGTTCAAAATAAAGAAATCGATTTTTTTGTAAGTATTAAGTATGGAGAATAATGTGAAAAAAATTGATTTTTAGCAAGAAAAAAATTCAAGAATAACGCTAAAAATTGTACAATAAAATGCTTTTTCGCAAAAAATAAATACCGATACTTGAAGGTTTATTATAAACATTTAAAAATGCACTAAAAAGTAAAAAATAATTACTGCCGATAAAAAATATATATCAGAGTGATATATAACTTAAGGTGATATCGTAATTCTTATACAACATTAACTTTTTGGAGTTGGCATCAAATTCATATTATAATAATAATTAAAAACTGTGTTAAATGTTCATTAAATTGTTCCTAGATATTGTAACATAAATTTGATGCCAACTCCAAAAAGTTAATGTATATGAATTTCGACATCACCTTAAGTTATACCACTCAGATATATATTTTTTATCGGGAGTAATTATTTTTTACTTTTTAGTGTATTTTTAAATTTTTGTAATAAACCTTGAAGTCGGTATTTATTTTTTGTAGAAAAGCATTTTATGTATAAACAGTTTAACACAGAATTTTTGCTAACGGAAATTTGATAACAATAATAGAAATATAAAATAAAATTTTTGATACGTCTTAAAAATCCATCAGATCTTCAAAAATCTGTTAATGTAAAAAAAACGCACATTCGAAACAAATAAAAACAATTTAATATCTATCACGATAATAATAAAAATAAATTACCTCTGGAATACCTGATCCGCACGCATACGGCGCAAATACTCTAACCAAAAGTGCAGCGAGACCAGCAAACGATAGTGCAAATATAATAAAACATAAGTACGAAATTATGTAGGCTAATATACCATCGCGAGAATTGGTGACATATTCTGACCACATTCTCCACTGCATAAAACAGAACAAAAAGACATATATTTAAATAATTATTATTAAAAATTTATCCCTTAATATGTAGAGTAAAACATAAACATTTTCGAGTTCAAATCGAATAATTTATAAAAATCAGAACAGTAAAAGATAAAGTTCCTTGGTAAATTATTTTCGGTTCAAAAAAACTGAAATAAGTATATTCTGCAATAACGAATTTAATAACCATTCAATTCTAGTACTGAACGAATATGACGAAGTATGGCAAAAATGCTCGAAATTTTGACCGATATCGTACGAAACATTAGGTAAATAAAGAAACCAAAGAAAGTTAATATTTAACGGAAAAAACACTGCATTTATCTAATTTTGGTTAATTGCGCAAGAGAGAGATCAGCCAGCCAGCGTGCTTCACAACGAATTGAAACTGACATTTAAAAAAAAAAAAAAAAAAAAAAAAAAACGTATTAAGATTTCGCTATAAGAGAATACGAGTAAATTTAAAAAATAACCTCTGAAAACTAGAGATAAAAAAATAAAACAAAAGTTTTAATAAGGTTCACCATTAAAAAATTTTTTTGTGTTTTAGCATTTTAGCTGTATTCTCATCGCACCTTAGCTTTTGACTATCTCTTTTCCTCCGTTCATAAACAGTCTAATCCATAATTTTTTTTATTCATTTTCACCCTTGCCATCGTAACTATATATGCACCGCCCAATTTAATTTTAATTCTTTTACCACTCAACTAAAATTTTTATTAAATTTAAGTTTATCTCTTTAATAACTTTCCTATTAATTTTATCGCTAGCTTTAAACCTATCATTAATTTCTCCAATTCGTTTTGAAATCTCTCTATTCTTTGTATTTGATAGTGTCTAAGTTTAGCAGTCGTGCGTATTATAAAAGTTATTTAACCACTCATATATACACAATTAAATAACTTCTCTTGGTTGTAAATAATTTTAAAAAATCAAAACGATACATACTATAATATAAAAAACCCTTTTATTTTTCACTTGACATGATTTTATTTTATCGAAATTTTGGCTAGTTTTGTTCTTTCCCTGTTTTTACAACAAATTAACGGGTTTTTGCCCCCCCTCCCCGCGCCCCCAATATTATAAGTAAACGCCAGGAGGCTAAAACTGGTAGAGTATTGGTAAGGTAACTTGTTTCCTACAGGGTAAAAATATCACCTCGCGGTGATACACCAATCCATAATAAATGATCAAAATTACGATGAAGGATTAAAATAATCCGTGACAATGGTAAAATTTTATCTTTTATTTTAGGAATTTTAAATTAAAAAAAAAAAAAATTTACCGTTTAATATTTAATAATTAATATCTATCGCGTAATTAGTATCTTCTTTTAATTTGCATAATTAAAGCGAAAATCTTTTTTTTTTTTTCATGTCTCGGCTTAATGTATAATTTTTTAATTCTTTATACAAAAAAATTTGATACAAAGCATTAATATAATAACAACAAAGGTATTTATCGACAAAAAAGAAAACAAAACAAATTACATAGAAACGTAATTTTACGAATAAATTGAAGCAAACTTTCATCTTCTTCATAACATTCTGTATGAATAAAATGATAACATTTGTAATTAAGAGATTTTTTCTGAGAATTATCTAAAGTAAAAATAACGGCTGCCAATTCTATCGTACTACAGATTGAAATGAGCGCCGATGAATTCTCAAGATTACTTTGCATCCAACTGCAAAGAAGGAGCTACCATAAAGCGGCAGTTCAAGGATATCTGATCATTAAAAATTAGTTTCCTCATGACTGACAATCATAAAATCACCAGCTATAGAATAGCAAGTTAAAAAACGCCAAGGGGAGAACGCAAACAAGAAGTGATAAGGTAATAATGAACTCCGGTTGTTTCGCCGAGCAGAACAATACACAATCGAAATATAGTTAAGAGATAATTTTTACTCGGACACAAAAAGATAAATATTCTTTTATTTTTCTTTTTACATTTCCTCCGCTGCACAGAAAAACAGAAAAACACGGATACACTTCGAGTATAGAAGACGAGAAAGCTGGTTCATAATTCTACAACAAGGACCCGGGTATTTTAACTAGCGCGATATTTAAAATCGCTCTGTAAATATCACGAATAAATATATTTCACCGTTAAAACAAAAATATTGTATCTTTATCTATTTCAATTTTCTAATTATCACAGAAAATAAACGTGTTACTCTGGTGTAAACCCGCTCACGCATAAATGGTTACGTAAAATTCAAAATAATCCCAGCCTAGAAAAATATCCATGTGATAATACTCTTTTCGAAATTAAATTTACGTTTTCGAGTTCATTTTTTCGAAATAAAATCGATACAATAGCGTACATAATTAATCGTTTTATGTTTTGAGTACGCGGTCAAATGAAACCAGGTATTTTACCGACTGCGTCATTTTCCTAACAACAAAAACAAACTTTTTTGGAATTTTCTTTTCTTTCCTTAGTAACATTAATCCAATAATGATCGAATTCGTACAGCTAGAATACAAAATTGATATCTATTGGTATTATCAATAGCATTTGTCGTTAAAATTACATAACTACCTGGGAACAATTGCCCTTCTCCATTCCGAGCGATGTTTCATTGGATGACCAACAACATTGTTCCATGTTAAGCCAAAAAGCGTCTGGACAAATGCCAAACTTCAAATCGGACATCCACGAACTGCCAATATCGATTATTCCAGCAACTGTTCCGGTTACTATGCCGACCATCAGCACGCATAGCCAGCCGGACCAAGCATCATGAGCGCCTCTCACTAAATCAAAAATCGAATTTTGTTTGCGCTTATGAATGTAGCGATGGCGCATGCGATCCCTAGCTATGTCACGCTGCCAATCGATCGTATGGAAATCTTCATATTGGCCAATTCCTGGAATGTCATCTGAATCCACTGCGATAAATGAAATGTAAAAATAAGTAAATGTTATAAAACCAATATTACATACATACGTGCACAACGCTATATGTATGCAAGGTAGGTGGTCAAGCGTGTGCAAATAGACGTGTGATATACATACACGCTCGAATTGTTAATTTGCTACTGAACAAAATCGTTCCAAAAAATACCTCAGTCGTGGTTTATTAACAGAACGCTTTATTACGAAATACAACGTAGCAACTCATTAAATCTTTAGGATGGTTAAAAAATTCCGAATTTCAACTGATTTCACGCAGACACGCATAAGCACGCGCAAACATACACACACGCACATACATATATATGTGTAATTGTATAATTTTGTTTTCATTTATTTTACCAGTCCAAAAAATGTACTCGCTTAGTATAAGATTATTAATACATCATGATTCAGTACATTATAAATTCATTAAATAAGTTTAATCTAATACATATATATATATATATATATATATTCTTTTAATAATATTCGTCCAATTCACCAAAAAAATTAAATCAAATAATTAGTCTAGTAAACAAAAAATAGCACAAAAATTTATAATGAATTAATTATATACACACGCATGCACGAGTTATATTGGATATTATTTTAACCAATTACATAAGGTTACTATTATTGTTAGAAATATGATTATTTACACAATAAAGTAATTTATACAATCAAAAAGAAAAAAAAAAAAACAGTATTCAAATATTTGAAATAATGAAAAGAAAAAAAAAAAAGGCGTAGAAATTATAGATATTACATTTTTCTCAAAAAAATCTAATCAACAATTCTAAGAAGATATCGCAGCAATAAGACAATCAAAACTTTCAGATCGAGTTACTCTACTTTCTTGCGTATTTTTTTCAGCGATGGTACCTTTATTTTAATAACAAGTTTAAAAAAATTACAACAATAAAAAAAATAAAAGAACCCAATTTTTTTCCCTGTTTTCAAACCTCATTTTCTATAACTGCACATGCAATAGATCTGAATATTTAGCATATTAAAGATAGAATTTTAAGAAAATTGTATTTCAAAAATAATGCTCGACTATCTTTTTACCTAGTTATGTCACTTACATTTTACCGTAAAATAATTTGCATTAAATGGAAAATGATCAAATAATGCATTTATAAAACTAATAAATTTTAATTTGAACATTTCTGGGCGGATAAAAAAAAATATAGTATATTTTGGTGTAGATGAAAAAATAAATTAAATCAATTTGTTCTATTTACTTTTTTGGATTTTACTTTCCTTCTTTTTACTAATTTTTTTCTTTAATATGCGCTTTTATAAGTTTATTTTATTAAGCTGATAACGATATCTTACATTGTAATAATGAAATAGTTAAACGATCAATTTTAAATTTTGATGTATAACTATATTTTTGAACTATAAACAATTTAGATAAAATAATTTTGACTGACAATTAAAATAACACTTTTGTGAATTCAGAACAGCAAATTATGTGCATAAAAAAAAAAAAAAAAAAAAAAAAAAAGAAAGAAAAAATGGAAAAAATTATGCAATTTTTAATATACATATTTATATCTTCTTCTTTTCTCACACTCTCCTTTTTTTGCTCTCGTTATAATTATCATCATTATATTTTTAAATCACTGACTTCGTATTTTAACTCTTCAAATCAGTTCCATAAAAATATTTAATAAAGTTTTCTATATTCTAATTTTATTCATTTCAACAATTAACTTATATTTCAATTCTCAAAAAAAAAAAAAAAAAAAAAGTTTATTCTGAAGCAAAATAAAAAACATTTACAATTATACTACTATAAGAAACTTTTAGAAATATTCATAAAGCATCGGTAAACATGCCATAGTTAAGAAAAGTTATATAAATACAATACAAATACAAAACTACGATTGCACTAAATTAGAATAATGTAAATATGCAAAAACGTATTTTAAAGATCGATTAAATATATTTGTTGCAAATGAAATTAATGGAAAATCTACTGAAGCAGAATTAAACTTTCTACGCTTACCGAATTGAATCCCATCATAATCGGTATTTCGGGCTATCGTATAGAAATCAAAAATATAAAGAAATATTTTACATGATAAATTACAACATTTATCTATAAATTTTTTGTTAATATTGTATCTAATTAAATCCGAGAAAAAAGTAACAAGTTGAAGTACTGTGTTCACATTAAAGGATACACTAATAACTTCCCGATTATATACATATTTATAACATAATTTTGTGTGGACCAATACATTTTACGCCCACCAAACATTTACAATCTATAAACAATTTCTTTGGTTTTTTTTTCAAATAAAAATTATAACTGAATTTTTTAAACAAAAAACATCAAGCGTACGCGATGATACGCGGTAATTTGCGATATGTTTAACCGCGTATCATATCTAACTTTTATCAAATTGCACTAAGTTACATATTTTCACATTTTCTTCAATTAATTAAAAATTGGCGGACAAAATTTTCTCAAAATTTAATAGTTGCTCCTTCACATTAATACGTATCAAAAAAAAAAAAAAAAAAAAAGGACACTGGAAGTAAACAGTATTATTTGTTTAAGCGCAAACATGTCACACACTTCCGTCTACAGGCTATACTCCGTTGCCTCTACACAGTGCGCTAGGGAAAATAAGGAAGAAGGAAATACTTGAAAACATGCGTATATTGTATAATTTTCAATTTAAATTTTAAAATTGTAATAATTTTTTCCAACCGAAAGTTGAAAAATAATGTGATGTAGGATTATGCTAAAGAAACAATAGCAGTTGATCTCGATTTGATTCGTTTTAATATTATTTTTTTCTGTTTACAGCGGAATATTTAGCAATGTAAAGGTTCACGACTGTTATTTCAGTAAATTTGCTTAAGTGTTTTATTCAAACTAGCAATTTTCCAAAACGTACAAAAGTACTTTTTTACTGTAATGTAAATCTAGTGAAAAGCACTAATTTCGCTTCTCCTTTTGGATCAGCGGTTTACATAAATGTTGTTACTGTATATTACTTTTAAAGTAGGTGCTTAAGTAGAGTGAGTAGTATTAAATCGGGCCAATGTTTCCTATCCGTAAGAGAAAAAAAGTAAAAAAAAAAAAAAAAACACGAAAATATACGGTATAAAAGAAAAGTAAATAAATTAAACAAGATTTAAATATATATAAAATATATTGTTTATTTGCAACAAATTACAAAAAGCGCATCATCCCAAATTAATCTTATTACATCAAAGAAATTAAATCCTAACAAAGAAATGATAATGTAATAAAAATTTTATAAAAAAATATATTTAAATTCATTACCGCTAAATTTTGGTTAAAATTATTCTGATTATGTAGGTAACTAAATAAATTTTTTCAGAGGAATTTAGCTGTTCGAATACGATTTCATTTTAACAATATTTTCATGAACTTTTTGTGTACGTGACTAAAAATCTTTTTCAAATTTTAAACTTTGCATATACAACAAACAATGTTATTTCTTTCTTCAGAATTATTACGTTCTTTGTTTATGTATTTTCTTAAATATGTTTTTCCGTAGTACTGCCAAGGACATGATAATTTAATAGGTTTTTCGATTTTACGTGCATTATTTTCTCATCTTTATTCCGTGATATCGTTCAAACGAAATGGACATTTTAATCTATTTTTTTTTTTTTTTTTCAGACTTATTATATTAAAAAAATTGAAACAGCTATTAATCGAAATAAATTTTCGCTATTTAGCCCACCACTTACAACGGAATTTATCGCTGTTACAGGATATAAAATATTGCAACCAAAAGGAATTTATTCTTATCAAATAATTCTCTCTACCACTTTTCTGTTACAACAATTATCTGCTTCCTTATTTTATTTGATTTACGTGTGTCATATGTAACAACTAAGGCTAAAGACACGAATATATCGTTATTTAATGAATTTTTTAAAATTGAAATTATTAATTTAAAGTAATAAAAATAACTTACGTACCCTACGCACAATATGTGTAATATAAGTTGAATAATAAAAATAAAGTAAGTGTACTTTATATATAAGTTCTACTGTATGTAATTACAATTTAGTTGTGAAGTATGGCCGCTAAAGGCTATGATGATAAATATGGTAGAAGCGTTTGAGACATATCTGTCGAAATTACTTCTGTAATGAACGGTGTTTCACGGCTTTTCATTTCACCTCCGGTGTATTAATATACATGCATTAATTGTTTATGTAATATTCACAGGAAAATGGACAAACCTAACTGCGAAGAATGTGGAAAACTTTTTTCCAAAGTAGAAAAAAAGTCCCTCATTTATGTGCGGTTCATAAAAAGGAATTTAAATCTCATTATGGTGTAAAAGTTTACTAATCTGCATGTAATGCGACATTATACAGTGAATATAATTTACAA
The DNA here is from genome assembly GCA_039619475.1 of Icerya purchasi. NCBI lineage: Eukaryota > Metazoa > Arthropoda > Insecta > Hemiptera > Monophlebidae > Icerya > Icerya purchasi. The sequence goes on along the minus strand of CM077115.1, from coordinate 73,015,812 downwards.
AGGCATATAAAGATAAAGCACATTTCTATTTAGTTGCGCACCACATGAATAAATAGAAAAGTGCTGGCCCTTTACATGAGCTTACAACAATATATCTAAATGTATGTTATATATAGGTAAGTAAGTATACACGTGCCCTACCCCTACCCTTAAATATAGTTTGGCTACGTCACTGTCTTTAAGTAAGACCTTAGATAGCTATAAACTTAAGAATATATATTAAAAAATTTATCTTTTTGACTTGATAAGTATCATTTTTTTTCTATTAAAATTTTTAATATTATTTAATTTTCATTGCAAATATTCTTAAAACTTTATTTATATTTCAATTAAATCCTACATTTAATAAAGTACGGACGTCATAGCTTTAATGACACACGTGACAATTACGGTAGCAAATAAAACTTTGAGGGCAATCGGGACAGACTTTGAGGAGCAAATAATGTGACATCATAAGTTGGCTCTTCATAAGACCACATTAACACAAAACAAAACATTAAAAATTTAATCTTTTCCAAAAGATAAAATAAATTAACATTAAATAAATTCCGTTAACCTCATGATTCATACCATTGATAACAATTTCAAAGTATGTATAAAGTATTAAATGCATTTGTTCCACTTTATTTTAAATAAACGTTTCATGAATCACAAAGGAAAGTTGAGTTAAACTGAAAACAAATTTGAAATATTAACAACCTTTACACGAAAAAAAAAAGTGCAAGTAATATTCATTGATAGAATTTCTTGCTCTGCATTACAATGCAACATAAGTAAATAAATAAACAAATAGAACATAATTTATCCTCTTTCACAAATACTTAAGCTAACATTTTGTATTTCACGTAAAACATAATATATGCTCGCAATCACCAATAAGCAAACAGTAACAATGTAAGAAACAAGGAGGAGCTAATTTATGACGTCACAATTTTTCTCTTTAAAATCTGTCCCGAAGGCCTCCTACAAAAGTTCAACTTGGGATCGATGTTGTTGTTTTTTTGTTTTTTTTTTTTTTTGTTTTTTGCTTTAATTAGAGCTAAAATTCTATATATGATTTTGTATAATTAGTCAAATATAAACTATTTAAGGTTTTTGTCTGTATGTTACATTTTTTCAGTAACTAACGATTATTTTTAATATTTACGCTTATTCAACAATCTTTCGAAAGAAAGAGAAAAAAAAAACGTCTCTTACAGAATTGTAGCTATCTCTCATTTACTTATAAAAAAATATAACCAAAAGCACAACAAATTTTTTTAAATTTTTCAACAAATATTTTCATGAATATATTAAAACGAATGTAATATTAAATTATTTTTGCTCTAAATACGAAATAAAAATTAAAATAAAAATACTTACCATTTTCAAAGAGCAGATTTAAATTTCTATAACAAATATAAATGAATATATCAGAATGTAAAATCTAAAATACTCACAGTTTGATGAAAAATATTCCTGAGGAATATCAGTCTCCTCTGTCGTTCCTCTTGTGGTGATATCAACCATATCGTCGTCAGAACTAGTATAATAAGAACGACATTTTATTTTAGAACGCTGAAAGTAAAAAAAAAAAATATTATCTATTTAATTTCAAATAAATTAATAAATATTTTTACAAATTTAATTTCGTCAATAAAGATCACTGAAACTTTAATCATAGTGATTAAACGTAGATGGAAAAGTAAACTAAGGTGATATTAAAAAATAAATAAAAAATCTCTGTTATAGACAATATACCAGACACTTTCATTAAACGATGATTATTGAACTGATTCATTTTGCCATATGCTGGTGATGGAAACATCATCACATTTAAATACGGTTTATTATCAAAAATAGACTTCTGAATGTTTTAATAAATACAGAAGTTTAAAATTTATTTAACAGAAAAATATGTTTAAAAAATACTACTACATCATTTCACTGATAGCACTTTTAAAGAGAAAATAAATTTATCATTGCGAAAACTTATTTTCTTTTCTGTTTCTTCTGTACTTTAATTGCTTCTCAAATTACCAGCCGGTCGAGACACATAATTGACTTCCTAACAACACAGCCTATCTACTGGTCCAACTATAAAAACTAAATTTCGTTCGCTTTTATGATTTCAATGTTTTGTTGCATAATTGTTAAATCTACTATACTTCCACGTACAATGAAATATATTTTCTTCTAGTTTTTTACAGTTGATGTACTTTTAAAAGGCTTTTTCATTATGTTTCAGTAAATCATATTTAACCGATATGTACATTTCAATAAATTTCAACTCTTAATTTTATTAATAACTAATAGTTAGGTCAGTTGCACTTGTGTTATTATGCTTATTTTTTTTTTTTTTTCATTGAAGACTTTTAAACTGATCACGTTCATTACTTTTACTAATTTATTCCTTCTTGTATTAAACACGTTGTATCTCGTCTATTATTTCGAAAAAATTTAAATCATCTAACAGTATACATTTTTTTAAATTATTTATCTACATTTACTAAGTCATTGCAAAAGGTATAAGAAATGTAAACTCGAAATAAACGTCTAATAATTTGAAAATTATACGCTTTAAAATATAAGTACAACGAAGTTCTGTTTTAATTTCCATTTGTAAATAATCATAATAAATAAAGAGTTTAAAAACAATTTGTAAATAATCGTTAATTTAGAGTCATTTATGTCTAATTAAATAAGAAGTCAGATTTTTATTACTTTTTGTTTTACGAGTAAATTTGAAATAACTAGTAAGGTAATAAATAATTACAAACATTAAATAAATATAGATATATTAGAAACGTTTTCGGGAATATTAACAAATACACATGGGAATTCACTGCATTTATATATGTATACTGCGTACTACATTATTTAGTTATAGAATAATTGGCTTTTCGGTCTTCTCTTGAAAATTGTTTACAATATATATCCGATTAAACTGTCGGTTACGTTACACTTTTATCAAGAATAATCGCGATATCGTAAAGTACGAGTATATTGACATTTGTACCAAATATGTATAACTTTCGTAAGTCTGAGTCGGTTAGGTCAACATACAATGTTTTTTCAATTTTACTCAAATTAATAATTTTGCAGACGCATTCACTTAATGACTACTGCGAAATCCAACGGTTAAAGATAAGTATAAAATTTCATTGTCTTAATGTTGTCTATGTTGACCAACTAAATAAACAAAACTTTGAACAGACAAAAATAGAAAAACGAAATCATTGGAAGTTACTGTTGGAAGAGTCTTAATCAATCAAAATACGGAATAAGATTTTAATGCATTAGGAAGGATCATATATAAATTCAATCATATTTAAAGAAATGAACGTTCATATGGACAGAGACAATTTATCAGATAAAAAATATAAATAAAAAAGCAAGTAAAAAGATAAAAAGTAAATGAAACAGACAAATGAAGATAGCTTCTTACGGAAATTGAAAAATTAAGAAGTTCTAAATCCGGGGAATAAAAACGAGATTTAAATTCAAGTACAGGAGTGGAAAATGAAGAAAATTAAGTTCAAAGAATAATCCAGTTTTAAATAATATTTAAAGTCGAAGGTACGAAAATATAATGTTCAAAAAAGGCAAAAAAAGGAAAATACGTATGAATAATTTTAAATCTCGACCAGCACAATTTAACGATAATCAATAACATGTATAAAACTAATTAGAAAATCAAAAACTCGATGGCAACCGATTTCGCAGCAGACAAATTTAAGAAATATCATAATACTCGGAAGCAAAAGATTGAACATATTCATAAGGCCAGTGTGCGTTATAAAATGATAAATCCAACACTGTTCATCGGAATTATCAATTGAATTAACGTACATAGTTTACTTCTATTTATTTATTTATTTATGCGTAAAAATTATATTTCGAAATACGAGTTGTAAAAAGAATAATCACGATTTAGTATTTTGCACGGGTAAATCAACGGATAGCAGCTAGTTTTAATATGGAAGTAAAAGAGGCAAATAAAAATAAATTTATTTAATAAAATAACAAAATTAAATTCATTAGCTTGTTACTTGTTATCTATTTAGAATATTTATACAAATAACTATTATAATATTTGTCTGACGATATTATGGAATAATTATATTCGTAAAAATGATTTCTTCGAGTAATAATATCTTACGCCATTTTGCAGTGGTTTTCATTGAACATATATATATATATATATATATATATATATATACACATATATATCAGTATAATAATCAAGTGAATATAACTTGAACTGTATAAAATTGTTAATACGTTAATCTTTAAATTATTTTTTATACGAACCTACTAATAAATACAGACAGATAAGTACAACATTTTTTTTTAAAATGTAACGGAAAATTTTTCATTAATAGAGTACAACATTTTTTTTTTAAAATGTAACGGAAAATTTTTCATTAATAGATCCTGCCGGAACATATAATAAATAAAAGCTGAATTGTAAAAGATATTTTTAAAAGAACCGGGTAATAATAAAGAATGATTAGGAAAACATTTGCAATTTAATTTTTAGCTTTCTTATTGCGTGAAGAAGTGATCAAGAAATAAGTGTTGTTAACCGTCCTTACGCTTTTAGGTTGCTTGAGATTCGATCTGAAACTGACAAAGTCCGGATGACCACAATTGGATGAGCGTATTGAAACCAGAGAGGACCACGTCGAATTAGTGACGATTTAAATTGGAACAGAAATGTATTTCGCAATTTATATGAGGAAATATTTTTCTAATGTAAAAATAGAGATAATCACTTAGTAATGAGTGCTAACTAGATTCGAACAGGATAAATCTGCAACAATAATGTTTCTGGGTAAGAAACTGACGACTAAGCGACTGGCAGCCCAACAGGAACTGCTTAATCAAGTAACCAGAAGCAAAATGAAAGTCAGGAATAGCGCCGTCTGAAATAAGGAACGGGGCTATTGGACCTGCTGATGATAAGTACACCGCAAAAGATGGGCGAGTAACGAATGATGAAGCTCATCTTGATGGCGCGTAACTCTAAAAAGAACCATTGATCTGCAGTACCGTAGTACTGTCGAGGTAAAACGATAACAACTGGACCAATTCTGCTGGATCAGGAGCGCTGGATAATCACCGATTGGTGTCGCTTTGAAGACGTGAATGATGCGTGCAGAATTCACAACGTAACTGACTCGAGGGGAATGGAAATCCAAATGTACAAATATCAATGGGTGGTTCACATTGTAGCGTTACTGGTTGTGGTCGCACTGGAGTAATTAATAAAAGCCGGTTTGATTTTCCGCGATTCGCGCACATTCGAAATTAAAAATTTATTTCACAGAATTGAAATAACCGAAGTTGATAAACTCGACATGCGAACCTGAACGACGCGAGATGGCACTGGAATTATACTAAAAGCCGAGCTGGGATCTGGAGACAAAGATAAATTATCTGAATGAAATAGCTCTTTGGTGCAACGATGGAGAATTAATCAATAACAGCGCCGAATGAAACGAAATACCAATTTGCATAATAAAATTATACAAGCGCAAAGTTTATATAATTCACGAAATCAGCAATTTCAAGAATTTAATGTAAAATATTTACTTATTCGAATGATATTTAAGTGGGAAAAAAAAATGAAACATACTGCTTTTATTTGAAAGTTTGGAGCATATTCAACTTAATTTTGTTGTTGTCCTTGTTTATTCCGTGTATCTACCGTTTCCAGGAGAAGCAAAAACTAATTCTTAACCAAGGGAAAGGGTGAAACTAACTGGCCCGAACTCCGACTTTCAACGTGTCACTTCGATCATTTCTTCTTTTCTTCCCCGACGATCAATCACAACCATTTTCACCAGAGGGTACGCACTTCACTTAGTACACCCGCGTAGCGGTATAATCATCTTTGACCGGCAACAAATAATTTTCTCTATTACCACAATTACCGATATTTTAAAATGTATTTGTTTTTGTATTCACAGCGCAATTTATTATTAGAAAACTGATGTTGAATAAAAATAATTAAAACATGGTGGCCACTCAAATATAATTTTTTAATTCCCAGTTTTCCTGGTCCAAATCCTCCCGATTTCCTGATTACTAAAATTGCATAAAAAAAAGAATGAATTTTTTTCGTTACTATCGATAATATTTGACCGTCGTAGCATATTTTATATGAATAAAACAGAACTTTGTAATTTATTCTGAGTAAAGTGCAGTAAAAAATGTATTCATTTTTCGCTTCGAATGATTTTTTCTTATTAAAAATTTCATTTTTGGCTATTTTTATTATTTCCCCGCTTTTTCAGCAAAATTCCCGACTTATTCCCGATTAGGTGGGCACCCTGTAAAATACCGAAGGAATGATGTTTTTTTACATTATCGAATAAGAAACGAAAGCGCGCGTGAAATAAGAAAGGAAATTATATATTTCAACATCATAGCAATCTGAGTGGTTGATTTTTACTTTCGTGTAATCGATTTTTTCTCATTTTATTATCTAAATCATGGCGACCATTCAAATATAATTTTTAAATTCCCGATCCAAATTCGTCTGATTTCTTGGTTAGTAAAATTGTACAAGAGCTTTCACGAAGGTTTTTCCGCTTGTATAATAGCAAACCCAACAAATTGAAGCGAAGGCAAATAAAATATCAGTAGAAACGAAAAAATTGCAAATAAAATTAATTCAGTTTTTTTATTTTTTTTTATAAGTCGGTTTATTTACATTTTAAATATTTTACCGCTATAATGACCACTAACTTAAGCAATATATGATTACTGTATTACTAAAAAAGTTAATAATAAAATTAATAACACTGATCGCAGTATCCTTTCCCCATTTAAATAGTTTTGCTTTATAAAATTTCTAATATTTACATTTGTAATCATACGCGCAGCGCGACTTCAAAGGGTTTAGCTGAAACTCCTCCAAAAGTTTTACTGAAGAGGTTCAACCCTCCGAATAAACTAAAATGAATAATAAAAATGTTTTTTATGCGTTTCGTTAAAATTTTAACGAAAATGCACTGGCAATAAATGTAAATATTACACTCATTATGAAAATAAACCTGCCGTTATAGAAAAAGTCTTTTAATCGAAAAATTAGGAGCAAATTGTAAAAAAAGAATAGAATTTTTTTTTTTTCAATTGACAATGTTTAATTGGCGCAGCATATTTTAAACAAATAAAAAAGAGCTTTGTAATTTATTATAGAGTACAACAAAATTCCTGCTTTTTCCCGGTTTTCCCGTCACCACACTCTGTAAATGCACGCGTAAAAAAGCGAAACTACATATATAAAAATATTAAGTAAATTATAAACATGTTCTTGTCTAACTTCATACAAAAATGTTTATTTACTTATTTATTTTTGAAAAATATGTATTTGTTTTTTATTACATAAATTTCTTTCGTTAAGCTAAAACGCTTGTCGACGAATTATCCCTATACTTAAAATACTTCACCATCTTAACTTAACTTATACATATTTATAATATATGTAACTTCGTGTAATATTAACTAAATCTTAATCTATCACTTATCGATAGCTAATAATCTAATTTTTTTCCTTTAAAAATCGATGTATTTTTTCATTACTTTTTTGCTACGCCTTGTCATTTATTTTCATTTCCTTCTTCCTGAAGCCATTTCTTTATTTTCCTTTTCTATTATTTCCTTGGGTATTTTATTCAACATCTCAGTTATAGTATATTTGTCTGTTTGCCCCCCCCCCCATCTTTGTTCTTGCTAACGTCAGTTGGTACGTAAGTTTTTTTTCCTCAACCCGTATTCTGTTCTTATTTTTTTCTTCAATTCGATTTTCTTTTCTGTTGTTATGTATTCCCATATCTTCAATAATAAGTACATTCCTCTTATACTCATCACGTCTTCTTTTCTCAATTATTTCACTTTCAGTTTCTTCCTTTAAGGATTTCCTATTAATTTCAAGCATTTAATTTGCAGTTTATTTATTTTCTCCAAGATGCCTGAATTCTATATCTGATTCTCGAATCTACTAGCGCATAATAAATAAACTACTTTTAATGTTTCATGTGTTGCGTATTTCTTTAATGCACATAAAGCTGGTAAAACCGCGCTTATTTTCTTTGCAATGTATTCCATATATATGGCCCCATCTTAAGTGTTGGTCCATCATTACTCCCCAAAAGCATTAATACTGAGTTACTATCTCTAACTTCTGACAATTTTTCATTTCACTGTACACATTCGTTTGAATGCATTATTATATTTGGACAATAAAAATCGCAACTGCCTCTTTTTTTCCGTAGTATCATTGTTTTAGTCTTTTTTACATTAATTCTTACGATTTGTATCATGTGCTCATTTACTTATTGTTATTAAATCTTTTTGTATCCTTATTTCTGCTTCTTTAACATCTTTATGTGACGTAACTATTGCTATATCATCCGCGAACGAAACTACACCTCACTGTAATTTAATTCCTTATATAGGTTATTTGTATATTTAATAAAAAGTGTTGGCGCCAAGTTGCTACTCTGCTGTACTGCCACATTCATCTCCTCGTTTTCACTTTGCAAATTTAAGATATTTACACTTGTTTTCCTCTGGTTTAAATAACTTTGAAACCAATTTTTTAAACTATTCGTTATTCCTACTTCCTCTAATGCATTTATGAGTATTTTATGATCAACTGGTTCAAATGCTCTGGTAAGATCTATAAACGTTATCAATACCTTCTTTCTCTCTTCAAAGCTATCCCTTATTTTTTCGCCAAGCTCACCGATTGCTTTCGATGTGGATTTTCCCTTTTGAAATCCGTATTGTGTTTTGTCAACTATCTTATTTCCTTATAAATATTTCGTTAGATTATTTGCTACGTATTTTTCTAATATTGTTGCAATCACGTTGCTTACAGCAACTGGGGCCTATAGTTTTCATATTCACTATGTTTCCCTTTTTATGTATATATTGGTCTCGTTTTCGATATTTTTAATCCATTTGGTATTTTCCCTTCTTTTAATGTCTGATTAATTAGCTTAGTAATTTACTTCACGATAAATATTTTTACTGTTTTTATATCTTTTATTCTTATTCCATCGATTCCAGTGGCCTTTGTTTCCTTTAGTCCGTCAGTTATTTTCCTCACCTGTTCTACGTTTGCTTTAGGTACGTACATATTTACTTTTACTTCACCTTCTTCTCTTTTTTCTAATAGCACTTTATTACATTTGTGTTCTAGTTTTTTTATACCATTTTTAAATTCTTTACTGAATTCGTCTGCAATTTCTCTTGCTTCTTGTCCCTCCAGCAAAACTGAATATATACGGTTATCACTATAGATATTAGATACGTTGCTGTTGGACTACCAATCCTATCTGCATCGGTTCGTCGCAAATTGTCATTTTCTTTTTAAATGCTTCTCTTGATCCGTTTCTTTTGTATACGGCCGCATTCTTCTCTTTTCTCTTCTTTGCTTTTAATACCCATTTTAATCTCTTTCATATTTCCCGCTTTCCATCACCCCAAATTTGAATATGTTAAGACTAGTATTGATCAAATAAAAAGAATTCCTAGTTTTCCTTTACACTGTATTTTTCATCTGGGAGTATTATCACAGCTACGAACAAAATGTTTCTTTATCATTGTTTTCCTTTTAAAAATCAAGAAGTGTTGTTTTATATAAGGTATATAGATGATTTTAAAATAATAATAATAATAATAATAATAATAATAACAATAATAATAATAATAATAATAATAATAATAATAACAACAATAACAATAATAACAATAATAATAATAATAATAACAATAATAATAATAATAATAAGAATAATAATAATAATAATAATAGCAAGTCATCTTATCCATAAAACAATTGTAGTCAATCAAAGACTGAGAACAGCATTCGATTTTATTTTTCCTTTAATAACCTTGATGTTTCACACTTCTACCTTACATCGGCACCGATAATCGCAACTAATTTTCTCTGTTATTGTTCTTGTTGAAAACAAAAATATCTTCGAATGAATAAAATTAATTGTCCCTTAATAAATGTTTAAATCTTTCACAGTGATTACTCATCATAAATAAATTACGGACGCAACTGTGCTAGAAAGAAATTAACAGCTTACACTGACCGTCACTACTCCCATTAATGTGTAAATATTTAAGTATTTCAAAAAAACTTTTTAATAGTATTACCTCAGCTACTCAAAACGTGAACTATAAGACAGTTGACCTTACTCTTTTTCCACTATTTACGTCAGGAACAACTACTAAAGTTACCTTCGCAACAAATTTTTAATCATTTTGATTTTGATATGTGAGCAGATATTTCATGAGTCGGATGAAATAAAAAAAATAATGAAAAAAGAAAATAAAAACAAAAACAGCAGTAAAAAATAATTTAAACTCATTAACATCAGTTTAGATACTTTTACCTCAAATGACTCTAACGTACACTAGAGCAAACATGGAAGCCAGTTTTAATATGTACATATATTTTCCCCGCACAATTTTAACCGTTCTAGCGACATTTAGAGAACATTAAAAAAATCAATTACGAATATTGCTAGTTCAAAAATATTTTAAATTCGTGAGTTATCATTATAATTGCTAATTTATACTAAAAAAAAAAAAAAATAAAAACATCTCAGATTGAAGAGTTCCATAAAAACTCTCTGGTTATAAAAAAAAACCATCAATATTAATACAAAAATATTTGTACATATACAAATTGTTCAGAAAACTATTACTTTAAAAATTATTCAACGCATAAATTCTGTAGATATTAGAAAAAATGAATTCTATAAAATTAAATGTAGTATTTTCAATTATTACCTTTTTTTTTTTTTACATTAAAGTTTAAATTTTAATTGACGCATAAAAATCGCGCAAACTACGCTTAATATTTAAAAGAAATTACGCGAATCAAACGAAAATTATATTTAAAAATCGTAAAGGTTAAAGTAGAAATAATTTAAAAGTGAATGTTAGTAATTTTAAATTTGCTTTCAGGCGGGCGAATTAAAACTACTGTCAACAAGATACGATTTTTAAAATAAATAATAAAAATCGATCGTTAAACATTATTTCGCGGCAATTTATTTTTTCAGTAATACTATCCGTAGAACATGAAATTTCAATCATCGAATTTAAAATTTGATTTAAGCAATCACCGAAAATCAGTATGTTCTAGGACATGAATGTTTACACTAATTTTATTTATAAAATTCTCCTTTATAAATTTTATAAAATTCTCCTTTATAAACGGAGGGAAGTACTTTTATCAGCGCATTTAACTTATAAATCGTTGAAAATTCTGCGTAAGATTCATTTATCGTAGAATGATTTTTTTTCAATCCGATTATTGCTAAGCATTTCTCATCTAAATCATTTAAAATGTCAGTAAACTTTGAAACTAATCCTCGGTTTGGATTTCGAATTAAACACTGTCAGATTTAAACAATAACCAATAAATTTTAGCTATCTCGAAGTGTCATCATGATGTCCACTGTGGCCTCGTTGATTGCGGTTCTTCGCTTCTGGTTTCACTGAGGGGATTGGGACGGTTTAATTCTCTGGGTTGACCTGGCGCGTTGGGAAATGCATTTTACCCCTTTTTGCTAAGTTCGATTTTTTAGTGTTTCTTTTACTTGTTTTCTTTAGAATCGCTTGATATATTATGTGTTCTTTTTACTGTCTGGTTATTTTTCTGGCTATAAATATATTTTTTAAACAGATACGGTTATCGGGATATGAAACAGCGATAGTTGTTTTCCAGTTCGGACGTTATAATCCCCGAAGTCAGTAGGCCGTCTGTTTCAATCCCTCGAGTCCGTAGGCTAAAGATAATTTTTCAAATACCGGTGGTGCAGGTTGAAGTACGTTTGAGTCATTGCGAGCAGGTAAAAATAGGTGTTGATACCGAGAGACTAAGTAAATAACTGAGGATTCGTATATTACGCACTGATACCTTTCACTGACCTTATTATTTAGACTAAATTGTTTATAATTTACTGAACCGTGCATGCGTCATATAGTTGTACTTATTGCTCGGTAATAGTAATAATATTGATAATAATACATTAAATTACAAACAATGAAAAAGTGTGCCGAAACATTACGTTATTGTAGATTGAAGCACTTTAACTGTAATTTCAGTTTGCAAATGTAGCAATTTCAACGCTATAGTTCACCTTAGTAATGGGCCAAACTAAAGATAAATTACAGTTTTAAGTATTTTCTTTTTCCACAAATTATATCCTCAAGTTCGATTAGTTAATTTTAAATATTTAATCATCATAAAAAATGAAATATTTTCTAAATAATGATTTTCAAATTTTCAAATTTCCAAATTAACCTTTATGTGAAGCACATCATCTCTTTCACTTTACTAAACACGTTTGCGGCTTTTTTTATACGTCTTGTAGTTTGTGACTAGCAACGATTCAGAACAACTATGATTTATTAAAAGGTATATTGTCAGTGAAAATCACACGCATGCGTAATAATACCGGTAAAGAGAACTAAGACTTTTTACTAGCTAACAGTGACGACAAGCGCTAAGAATAGCAGTGGTGTTTAAAAAACCAGAAGCAAAATTTTTATCGAATCTAAAAGTAATTTCTAAGTCATACTGCTCAATATATCGTGACAATCTATTTGTACATTTTTTTTTAATTGTACAGATTTGGTGTTCATAGCGATTATTCGAAACACGGATGTACACACGCCAGACCACATTTGGAACTGACTGTAAATGTTTGATTTATACCGTTCTACAAATGCAGTCCCCAAGTGTGTGTCTGACTCCATACTTACTCGCGCGTATATGATAGAGTATATATGTTTACCATTGCCTTCCATATGATTCTATTAGTGATTATTTAATTATTTTTGTAATAATTTCTTGTCGTCGCCTGGAATCGAATTCAAGACCTCCAGATGGAAGTCAAACGCTCTAGCAACCATCGTGACGACTCCTAGAAATAATGGCTATATAAAAAAACCAACGTTGATATCACGTGCAGACTAAAATTCTGCTGAAATATTTTTTTTTGTTATCTATATCGTGAAGACTAGGAAATGCATCTTTTACTGCCAACATTATCAGCTAATAAACTTAACCCACTCAACTTTACGTTATTTGCGTAACATGTTTTTTACGTCAAATCAGTAATGACACATTTCATCGTATTATCAGTAATCGTTTACATAATATCATTTAATAACGCCTACGTTGACGAATAAATGACCGCAATAAAATGACAGTGAACTTTAAAATAAACAATAATTGCAAAAATAATAAAATTAACCTGATAACGACCACGTTTTTTATCCGCATAAATTGCTCAAACAATTTTTAAAATATCGCAATATTTTTAATCATTTATTCGGAAAAAACGTAAATAATAATTTAAAAATACAAAAATTAAAATACCAGAATTTATAAACTAAGAAAAGTGTATTTATATAATTAAAAAATAATAAATAATATTACGGTGGTAAATAAAAGAATTTGTCGAGAAAAAAAACTTTATTAAATATTATATCAAAAGGAAATAGGTTCGCCTAATCAAATTTTAAATTAATAATGGCGCATGGAGGTGGAATACACACATACCTCATATTATTTCCTACTTTTTACCACTCATTGCGGTCAAATGATTCCCTTATAATGCTTAATAATTTTTCGTTTTATTTTAAATTAGTTTTAAGCGTAGCCAAAAAATAATAATAATAAAAACAACAGAAAAAAAAAAAGGAAGAAAAGAAAAACAACAAAGAAAAACTTTTTAAAATTTTTATCAGGTACCATAATTGCAATTATGATCAGAGATATCTGGATGTAATGTTTTAAAAAAGTGACGTGTTGTTTTTGTTGCAATTGGATTATACAGGATTTCTTTCAATAAATTAACAGAGGTACAACTTTGATCAGTACATGAACCATTTTGAACATTAGTAAAGAGCTGTGTGTTAGAAATGTTTGATCGCAGAAAGAGCTAAATAATGGTTTTGAAATTATCGTTTATATTTGGATTTTATCGATTATATGTCGAATATTTTGTCTGGGTATTCTACGGGAAGGATTGAAATAATTTCAATAAATAACTTTAAGTAAACCGTTTGAAACGTATTTTTTAAGTGAACTAAATAAATATTGGAATCATATTTTTAAAAGAATTTACGAAAACTTCAGACAGTTGCCCCCAAGCATTTCCAGTGATCCGTAACATGTTCCTTTTGATACGCAAATAAGTCATCAAGAATCCACGTTTCTCTCCGTTAAATATAAGCTAAATAATCGGCATTTAAATGAGTATGAGTTTCACTGCCTACCTTTTTTTTTTTTTTTAATACGTCGACGTGTTTTGATAAATGAGAGTCATAAAGCCTAAACATTTTTACATTGAAGGACCAAAAATTCAAAAGAAGTTCGCGATTGTTCAATTTTATTAAAGATACCTCTAAAACAAAAAAAATCTACAAACTCGTTTGATATTTAATTTTAACGAGCATAAAATTTGGAATATTTTTGCCGCTTACAACACTACTCCTCTGACCGTTTTGTTATTTTGATGAAAAATTTCGAGAATTCCATTTAAAAAAAAGTTCGTAGAATACGAAAAATGTTTTTTTAAAAAAAAAAAAAATATCGACTTTCAGGTTTCTCATAAAAATTTAATAAAAACGCACTAAAAAATAAAAAATAATTATTCGATGAAAAATATATTTCAGAGTAATATTATCGTAATTCTTATACAGCATTAATACTTATTAGAGTCGGCATCAAATTTATATTATATGTACAATATCTAGGAACAATTTAATGAATATTTAATGCAGTTTTTAATTATTATTTTAACTTGAATTTTATGACGATTAAAAAAAGTATTAATGCCGTATAAGAATTACCATAATATCACCTTAAGGTATATCACTTTGAAATATAATTTTTTATTGAATAAAAAGTTAATATTGTATAAGAATTACGATAATACACTCTAAGTTACATCACTATGAAACATAATTTTCATCGAATAATTATTTTTTTACTTTTTAGTGTATTTTTATTAAATTTTTATAATAAACCTGGTTGTCGGATTTTTTTTTTTAACATTTTATTTTATAATTTTTAGCGTTATACTTGATTTTTTTCTTGCTAAAAATCAACTTTTTTGTCACGTTATTCTCCATTGTACCAACAACGAACGGAAAAACTAATTTCACTTACGTTTCTGACAGACCGGACAGGGCTGAAAGCTAAACCTAGTACACTTTTTTACTGTCAAATATCTTCCCGCAATAATTGTTTATTTGACTTTTCTTACTGGCAAACGTTCAAAATTTGACTTCACTTACTCTAAATAAAAATGTCCAATCTCTGTGTATCTCTTGGCAAACTAAAATTTATAATCAAACTTCAAATGTAAAACATTTAAAAAAAAACAAACAAATAAAGGTATTACGATTACGGTAAATTTCATTAAATCGATGAAAAACTATTTTTAACGTAATTACTCACAACTACTAAAAAAATTGTATAAATGTTATAACTAATTCGGATAAATCACGATACGGCAAGATGTGAAATTAGTAAAAAAAAAAAACAGATTTATATTTATATTTTATGTAGACACATAGGCGTCAACATTAACAGTAGAGAAAGCAACCTTATCTTCAGCGTTGTTATTACCTCAGATTACACTCAGGATTATTCGTTAAATGTCGAGCAGACACATACATAAAAATCAAAAATTGATAAAAACATTAAATCGTTTTTTTCTCTCTCTCTTAATTTCGGTCGTAACAACGTCAATATTTATTTGTGGTTTACGTTTATATACGTTGTGTTTTGTACATCAGTAATCCCTCCTAATATATACCTTATACGGTCGCTCAATCATTTATCAATTGTACAGTGTTAGGCGTTGAATTTTCTTACATTTCGCTTATATCCGCTCTGGTGCGGTCAGCGATGCATACTGTACTACTACCTCCCGATTACCACGCTTCACATTCCAATACGACAACCGTCAACTTCCAATTTACAACTCTAATAATACCAGTGATAACAACAGCATCAAAGATAATAAATAAAAAAATCGGATAAAGCAACCGACAATGTATCACTGCTTTGTTTATATTGCAATTGTAATCGGGGGCAGCGTTACTTGCAGTAAAAATAGTAGCCTCATTGTTCTTTTATTTCATCTGATTCGTCTTTGAATGCGAAATCAAAGAAAATATATAAGCGAGTAGATATATATATATATATATATATACACCTCCTATCGTCTAATTCTCCTCCGAATTAGAAGGTAACTCATACTCGGAATTTTGAGTGAGCTAGATGATGATATACACCTATATTTTTCCTTCAATTTCTATCTTTGAAGGATGAAAATTGATTATATAAATGACTAGAGCTAGGATTTTCATGCGGTAAAAAATTCAAAAAGGGCAAAAGCACGTGCAATATAAAGTGAAAATGTGCTGTAAAAATTAAAAATGTGCAATAAACTTTTAACTGAAATAAATGTTTTGAAATAATTCATATGTATAGTATTTTTACTTTGAACTATATAGTTTTCCAAGTTATTTTCTCTTTAAAACTGTGTTTTCTTTTAGTTAAAAATGTTCTTTTTTTTTTTAACACACCGATAACGGTTCCCAGACAAAACGCACATGATAAAAATGCATCGGATAAAAACGCATAGGGAAAGATAAATGCGCTAACGGACAAAAACGTACATCGATTTTCAGGACAGGGGCAAACCTGTTAATTTTCCCGTTCCCGGTAGTTGTGTCATTTGTGAACGGGCTTGAGAGAACAGCGTAAGAATTTAAAATTTAAAAAAATTATCGATGATCAATTTTTTACAACAGAATAAAAACAATACAATTTTTTAAATGATTTACTGAGCCATTTTTCTGTTGTTTTTTTTTTCTCTTCTCAAACATGTATTTATTTTTGTTAGTAATCATAATATCCATTTACTATAATCACTACAGTTTCTGATAATTTTTGAACATGCATTCCCGTTACCTCAGTTGACAGCCAGATTATTAGTTCTACCTTATTCGAAACGGCCAGCAGCAAGAATGGCTATTTTTAATTTAGGCAATGAAATATACATTAGCACGAATAATAGTAATATTAGTGATAACGACAGTAACGGTTACAATTGCAAAACTGATAATTCTAATATCATCTCGAAACAAAATCAGAATAAATATACTTCTATTAATACTGATAATAGTTCAAATTGTTATAAAGTCTTTGTGGAAAAAATGATTTATTATCTATCAGTGCCCTTAAAATCGCAGAAATCTTACGGGAAAATTCTTTAAGTAATAACGTCATCGGGATTAAAAAAGTTGGTCGAAATAGAGTGATTATTCAGTTTTCTTCCCCCCAATCGGCTAATGAAACGGTTGATAATCCATGTTTTACATCGGCTGAGTATAAAATATACATCTCTTCCTATATCGTGGCTGGGTGTTTTTAAGAATGTTGATATTGAATACTCTGACGAGCAATTATACAACACGATCCACTGTAGCCCGTTTGTAATAAAATTTATTAAGAGATTAAATAGGAAAATTTATGTTAATAATGAAGTAAAGTATGTTCCAAGTAGCTCTGCCTTTGTGGCATTTGAGGGTTAGAAACTTCTGTCTTATGTTTTTCTTTGGAGATTTCGATTTTTATGCGAATCATTCGTTAAAACGATTAGGCAATGTTACAGATGTTTGCATTATGGTCATGAGGCTGTTCATTGTAAAGGTAAGCCTCGAAAGATGTGAAGGAGACGAGCACATAGACAATCAGTGTTGCAGTCAGAACGCGTCGTGTGTGTTTTACAGAGGAATTCACAACGCAACCGACGTAACCCGTCCGAAAAGGAAAAGACAGAATTCTATTAATAAACTGATGGTTTCTCATAATATGAGTTTTCAGGAGGCTTCTCTAGAGCTCCCTAGAATATACTATCAACTCGATTCATATGCTAATAAGGGGTAAGAGTTAACAGTAATAGTAACAGGTATTCCCTATTAAAGGACTATAACGATTTCCCGACAATTGAGCATAACGAAGCAGAAACATGGAATTTAAATATTCCAATATACAAACCTAAACCTATATCTACGAAGTACGGATTTTTTGATCAGAATCAACTGATACCGGAATCAGAGATACGTCTAAAAAGAACAGTGCCATTTCTTTCATCGGATGAAGATAGAAGAATCATCTCCTAAGATCCTTGCCCTGATAATATCATTTCTTCCCCGGGAATGTGATATATTGATGGAAAGATCGCTATTTGTCGGGAACGAAACCGTATTTCATTTCCTTATCAAAACTTTCAAAGTTAGCGAAAAGTTCAAAAAGCGTAAAAAATGGCAGGTCTCTCCTTTGTGGCGCGAATAATCGGATTTCTTTGTTTTAAATTTAGTATTATGTAAATATAAATTATAGTTATCTTTAACTTAATATATTGAATCCTCAGCGCATAAAACATCATGCTTGACTGAGCTTGTTTATCGATCTTCTAGAGTCTTTTACTTGCAAAATTGTATTTTTTTTCTGCAATACTTTTAATTCCTTTTATTCTATACATCTTTTCCCCGCGTTTATTGACTACATATTAGCTAACGCCCTTCACATTCACAAAAAAAAAAAAAAAAAAAAAAAAAGGTACAGTAATAAAATTCTCCAACAGCGGATTGGCTTCTCTGAATAACAATAAAGCAAATAAACATTTTTCTTAACATACTTAATAAAAATTATTTTAATTTATTAAAATTTATTAAAATAACAGAAGATTTTACTACTGTTCTCACTTTACCCGAAAAAAAAGAAATTTTTCCATAGAATTAGAAATTATAAATTTTAAAAACAATGAATTTTGGTTGGAAGCGTTCAATGTGATTATTTTAACGCTTTAAAAAAGATAAGTAAAACACAATGTTCTTAATCAATTTTTTCTCAGCTTTACACAAAACTCTGCCACAATTCTACCATAATTTAAATTTCGTAAGCATTTTAATGAAATCAATTTTAGAACTTTTTTGTGTACGTTTATGGTCCGTCAATATCAAGACATTAGCCCAGCAACAATGAACTACAAATATTTTTAATGCATATATCTGTCTGCAGTTAGGGTCGAATCGTAAACTTCTTGACAACCGTCAAGCATCTTACGAATTATAGCCCGAGAGCTTATCAACATTTTTGGGTATGTATTTGAGGCACTTCGGAAACATGCTCAATACGTCCTTTAGTAATACCTAAATGTGAAAAGACAGACCTGGCTGAAGGGTTAGGAGGCTTAAGCGACCTTTAAATGTTTAAAGATGGGAAATTTTTTTTGCAAAAAATGTATTTGAGGCACGATGAAATTTTAATATGTTAAAATTTAGTATTTGAAGAGTTAAAAAATCAAAAAGCCAAATCATTTACCCGGGGCAAAAGTGTTGCCAGGTGCTTGCAAAGTTACGTTTTAAAAAATCGAAAAAAATACTTGAGACACGATGAAATTTATACAGGATAATATTCGTGGCTAAAAATAAATATTTACAAAAAGACAGGCCATTTCGGTGGGACATTTTACCTGCCAGGCGATTGAGAATGTTCAACTTAAGTGTGAGTACAGGTTAAAGTGTAAGAGGGAGCGTATATCGGCTGCTGTCTCAGTTGAAGGACGCTGCGATGCGATTGGCTCTCGCGTAACAACGTGACTTACAGCACGTTAGAGATTTTTCCTAGTATTTTGGAGTATTCTCAATCCTATAATACAACGTATTTCTGTATCGCATGTTATTATTGCCATAGTTTTGTTATTAGTTTCGTTATCATTCGTTAATTTGCTCAAAAGACAATAAAAAAATTATTGTGTTTAACGAAAAAACTTTTAAAAAAATCTTGAAGTGTTGGAAATCAGGAAAAGACATGGGTTAATACATTACGAGAGTTAGACGAAAACTGGAAACTAATTACCACAAAAATGTACAATTGCATAAAGAAGCATTTGATGAAATTTGTAGTTTTATTGATCAAAGTATTTTGGAACAGAAAACATTCCATTCTTCCACTTCTATATGCAATAGTTATGTAGATACAATAACAAACGTAGTAATAACAAAAGGTGAAAAGTATGACAACGTCTTCAGTAAAGTTCACTTTGCGATGAAATTAAAAAAAAGATATAAAGATGAGTTCCAAAAAAATATTAATGAACAATAAAAAAATTGTAAGACCAAAAGGTTATTTAGTCAATGATGACTTGTTTTCTCTTATGGAAGAGAAAGACGTTATCCAAAATGCTGCTCTTATTTTATGGCAAACAATTTTAAACATGGAAAAAACACCATTACCCGAGAATTTGCACACCTCAGATTTCTTGGAGGGAGAAAGCAAAGACCACAAATAATAAAAGATTTTTATTCGGCTGTACTGTATGGGTATCGTTACAAAAGTATAAAATCCACGGAACATGAACGAAAATGTTTCTCATCAGCTGACGATTTAATTTTTAATGTTACACGTGGAAAAATAAAAACCAGTAAACATATTACACTTGGTATGACATTAAAAGAATAACGAGTTTCCAAAAAGTCGTTGAGATCATAAATAGGCATGGGCATTGCTGCAGCTGCCATACGATTGAAGAATTAGAAACAGAGGCTACATTTTCATCAATCAGCCGATCTATGTTGTGTCCTTGAAGGTTTTGTTAGTGAAAATGGGTTATGTACTGGCATAGCGTTTGATAACTTCGATCGTTTTGTTAACACCGGCTCAGGTAAGGGCACATTACACGACACTGTTGGTATAATTTATCAAAATACATCTCCGGTAAACAATTTAGAAGACGATGTTTTTAAAGAAATGCAAGAAGGATCAACTTTAACCTACCCATAGCGCTGTTCACTCACACTCACGTTGAATATTCTCAATCGCCTGGCAGGTAAAATGTCCCACCGAAACGACCTGTCACTTTGTAAATATTTATTTTTAGGCACAAATATTATCCTGTATGAATTTCATCATGTTTCAAGTATTTTTTTCGATTTTTTAAAACGTAACTTTGCAAGCACCTGGCAACACTTTTGCCCCGGGTAAATGATTTGGCTTTTTGATTTTTTAACTCTTCAAATACTAAATTTTAACATATTAAAATTTCATCGTGCCTCAAATACATTTTTTGCAAAAAAAATTTCCCATCTTTAAACATTTAAAGGTCGCTTAAGCCTCCTAACCCTTCAGCCAGGTCTGTCTTTTCACATTTAGGTATTACTAAAGGACGTATTGAGCATGTTTCCGAAGTGCCTCAAATACATACCCAAAAATGTTGATAAGCTCTCGGGCTATAATTCGTAAGATGCTTGACGGTTGTCAAGAAGTTTACGATTCGACCCTAACTGCAGACAGATATATGCATTAAAAATATTTGTAGTTCATTGTTGCTGGGCTAATGTCTTGATATTGACGGACCATAAACGTACACAAAAAAGTTCTAAAATTGATTTCATTAAAATGCTTACGAAATTTAAATTATGGTAGAATTGTAGCAGAGTTTTGTGTAAAGCTGAGAAAAAATTGATTAAGAACATTGTGTTTTACTTATCTTTTTTAAAGCGTTAAAATAATCACATTGAACGCTTCCAACCAAAATTCATTGTTTTTAAAATTTATAATTTCTAATTCTATGGAAAAATTTCTTTTTTTTAGGGTAAAGTGAGAACAGTAGTAAAATCTTCTGTTATTTTAATAAATTTTAATAAATTGAAATAATTTTTATTAAGTATGTTAAGAAAAATGTTTATTTGATGAGCAAGTTTTCGAAGTGCCTCAAATACTTACTCAAAAATGTTGATGAGGTCTCGGGCTATTAGAGTGTCGCTACAAGGACTTATAGAAAATTAAAGATATATTAACAAAGAGTTGTAGATTTTTTAATATTAAATTGGACACCAAAACTTTTAAAAAACTTCAGATAAATTGAATCAATTTTAAAAGAACAAGTTAATATACAATAGTGCTAAACAAAAGTTACTCTCTCTTTTTAAAAAAGTGAAACATTCATTATGACATAGATTTCAATTTTTTTTTTATCTGTTTTATTGCAACTCCTATAGAACTAGCATAAACAAATTTTTAAAAAAGTAAAATTTCTTTTAATAAAAAGTTCGGTTAATTAAAAAAATATTTTTGGTCTTCACAGTTTCGACTTCGGTAGCGAAAAATGAAAAACCTACATTGCGAATATTTTAAAAAAATTATGTAAAAACACCACATAACATTTCATTATATTAAGCAGATAGAAAAAATTGTATTATTTTTACTCTGTTATAGAAAATTGATCACCGATAATTTTCTTAAATTTTAATTCTTGGGAAAAAACTGTCCTTTCAAGCCCTTTCACAAATGACGCAACTGCCGCGAACGGAAAAATTAACAGGTTAGCTCCTGTTCTGAAAATCGATGTGCGCTTTTGTCCTATGCGTTTTTATCGTGCGTACTTTTGTCCGGTCACCTCCGATAACGTAACCAACTGGCTAAAATGTTTCTATATATATATTGTAAACGATCATTCAACTTTCACTGAAGTTAACGTATGGTAAATTGGAAATGTGCTCAGGACTAATTTGTTTATCTTTCAACGTATTCTCTGTATCTTTATCTAGTAAATATTTTGGATTTCTTAGAAACTACAAACCTGTTTTTTTTTCTTTCAAAATTATTTAAATAAAATGATTTTTGTAATATAATTAATAAGAACTTTAAATAGTAATTTCGTTTTCCTTATTAATAAATAAATAAATTCTACATACACATTTGATAATAATTCACCTAATACATTTTCTAATTTCTTACGTATAACCAAGCCTTTACCTCCCGGAAAGCTTGTATCGTGTTAGTGCTAGATTATATTGAACTTTTCCTTTTTCAATGAGAATTTTAGCCTAAACGTGAACAGTTAAAGATATAAACAATTTAGGATGAAATAAATATCAGTTTCATTTATCTTTCTTACAGATTCTACATCATTCTCTAAAGCAGCTACAACTTCTTTAAATTTTTCTAAATTATTTGCATAAAACAGAGTAGCTGACAGCCATGTCCCCCCTCTTGTTACTACCGGTTCTGGTACTAGTGGTTTTTATACCATTATCCGTTTATTAACTTCTATGTGCACAGGGACTTTCAGAAACATCTTTTTTCCCACAATTTATTAGTTTATTTGCATTTAAAAACATACATTCGTTCTATAATTCGAGACTATATATATAATATGCCTTATATTACAGTAAAATAACCGTAAATTTTCCCTAGCTTTAATCATATTATTAAAAGTAAAATTTCTCCTTCAAATAATTCGTTTTCAAAAAGTCGCCTTAAATTCTCATCAACAAATCGACCAATCATTTCATAATCTATTTTTTATAATTGCTTACAGGCAATTAAAAGTTTTTCTAATCGGTCAATTAATATATTCGCCAATATAATCCCCGCGAGTCGGTAATTTTATCTACGTGCAGGCATGTGCACACACACACATATATATACATATAACTCGGCCATTTTGGCCTCGCAAGGGGCTGTGCCCCTTGACCCCTCTTGTTTTCATTTCTGTCTCTTTCTCTTCTACAGTTTGTATAAAATGATCAAAATTTACAACGTAATTCTTACTGGCATCAACACAAAAAAAATAACATAATCACAAAAATGCTATCCTAACATTTAACTTTCATTATAGAAAATTAAGACATTTTTTCGTTACATAAAACTGGGACATTTTTCCTAATGGGGGGTAGCCTAAGAATTACGTTGTAATTAATATATATGTATATATATATATGTAATTTATTTTTAAATAGTTTTTCTAATTTTTTCAAAAATATCCTTGAAAACTCTTAGTACATAGTTTTTTCTTAATGTACTTTCAGATGATACAGTGTTTAAAGTATATTTCTCAAAAAAATTATTAAATGGTTTGGACAACAATTTATTTCGTGGAATATCTCTGATGCTAACATAGCAAAGATCTTCAAAAAAATTATTTTTTTTGTTGCGTTACAAGACGTTAACAGACATTGTTTCTCCATTTTCTTATCTACTTTAAAGCCAAAAGGATCTCTCATGAGGAGCTGAAAAAAATTAAATTTTAAATCAATATTAATACCGGGTAAATCATTTTTATGTATTTTAAATTTCATTATAATTAAATATTTATAAAACAATTAGTTCCTATTGTTTTTTCCAATATTTCTGTTTTCGTAATAAAAGCAAATTTTAGTTCTAAAAAAAAGCTTGTTTTAAAAATTTTTAAAACTTACATGTAGTAACGCGGCTAATTGTGATTATTTTCTAGTACAACTGTTGCTTTTACAGCAAACATTACAATAAATTACTTTTCCGTTAGTTGCAAAAAGTTCGAATTATTTATTATAGGACGCAATCTACAAATAAATTTAAAATCGTAAACTATGTACCACTTTTGGCATATGAAATACGAAAATGTATCAAATAAAAGGAAAAATTAGCTTAATTTTGGTCATCAACAGCGGAGCAACAGCAAAAACAATACAAATTAATTATAGATTGGATAAAAGTGAAAAATCGTATTTGGGCCAGCGTTTTGTTCTGCTCATGACTTAAAAATAGAAAATTTTTCTTTAAACGTGCAAAACCGTCTAACATAAAACCAAGCTTTTTATTATTCAGATGACACGATGCGTGAAGATGTATTGAATCGAATTCACTTAAAAATGAAACGAATAAAAAAAAAAAAAAAAAAAAAAACGATCAGTATCATGAAAACCCTAGTTTTGCAAATGACATTTAAATAAGTGAAACATATATTTCGATAATAAATAATTCAAACGTATATGCCAACAATCACAAATTTAAGGCCTAAAAGAATAATGGAAACATTCAAACTAATAATGGAGGAAAAGAAAAAAAGCTGAGCTAATTTGCCCTATCCTACTTAAATATATCAAGGATACTGTATTTATACTTTTGAGAAATGATCTATTAACAAAGATATTAGTGTACTAAAATCTATAAGAACTGGAGTTATAATTACTCCAGGAGATACAACCGGTTATCGTAAAATAGTTGAAATCTTTATATGCAAAGAAAAAAATTTTTTTTCGCCAACTGGGTAACAGAGAAAATGATGCAAAAATTTACACAAAAAATAACTTAAAAAGAAAGGCATTTTAGTCTTAAAAGCGTTATTAACGTTTTATGCTTTAAAACTAAACTCTGTCAACCATTTAATGTAAGCCGAATGACAAAAATGAAGAAATATTCTTATTATAATTCAATGTAAGATGTGCGCTAATTAAATACGGTGATTTTTAAATTTCAAAATGAAACTTATTTTTTCGATGTGTTAAATGCGGAAGTAAATGTAGCTTAAAGTTCGATAAAGTTAGTAAAACTAAACCTGTTTATACGCTTTGTCAGAGTGGATACCAGGATCGAACTAATAAAATTAATTAGAACTTTTAAAATAATAGTGAATGCGTCAGTTTAAAGTCAGTGGAACAGATGCTGGTAATATACAAGATGATGAACGATGTGAAACAAGGCCGTGTCCACGGGGGGGGGTTAACCCCCCCCCCCCCCCCCACGAGAACTGAAATAGTTATTATAAATACAAAAAAATCTGAATAAAATCACAAATTTAAAATAAATATTGATGATTTTTTAGGGTGTTTTTACCTACTTTTAAAAGAAAAAAGAAAAAATATGCTGCATATTTTTAGGTACTTCATTAATATTTTATGCAAAAGAATTTTCTGTTACGAGTATAATTAATAACATATGTAATTTTTGTTAATGTCATATACGGGGTAATTCATTTACGTAAATTATTAATATATAAATATCAATATAATGGAAATTATTAATAGTACAAATATTAGTGAAAAATGTATTATAAAATAAATATGTAAAGAAAATTTTCAACCCCCCCCCCCTTTCCAAAATTCTGGGCACGGGCCTGATGTGAAATATCTATCCGGTTAATATTTGATTAATGAATGACGTATTATATTTATAAATAGCTTATGATCAACAATCATGCAACGAGACTGCAACGGTATAATCAATAAGAAACAGGGACTAGAAATATTTTTTATGATAATAAAACTGTCATAGCGTTCTTACGTGTAATATACATATATTTAACCTCCAATCACAATTTTAGCACAAAGGCTTATATCAGTTATGGTGCTTCTCACGTCGACGGTAGGACTGACGAGAAGATGTCATAATGTCTCAATTAAGTCAACACAAGAACTGTTCAGAAACCACATGTGTCCACCTGCAGTTTTTTCGTTCTCAATATTTGTAACAATCGTCGTACCTACATGTTCTCACCAAACATTAACACATCAAAGGAAAGGATAAAAACCGCATTAAATGTTCTTGACCGGAGCACACTTAAATCATTTCTATTCTGTCATTTTACGAAAATGAAATACTCAGCCTAATACCTGTTTCAAGTCGATGCGCGGATATACACAGCAATTGGATAATCAAAGATATTGTATATATGGAAAAACTTCAATGAAATGCATCGGTATAAGCGATAGGTGTCGCATGTGCATTAATAATGCGTCATATTTTATTTCGAAAAACTTAATATAAGCTCGATCCTTTTTCAATTACAATTCGTACGTGTATGATACAACACAGTTACTTCGGCGCCTAATTGATACATCCGTGTGAATTGTACGCGCTTTAGAGACTCATTATTTTTAATTTCTTTTTGAATTATTTGTAAACAAGGGGAATCACGATAAATATCTCGCTAAATTAGCGGATCAATTTATGACAAGTTATATTTTCTTTCTTGAAAAAATGTGTACATTTCGATGGTCGCGTTAATACGGAAATATTTACAAATTAAAAATGTGAAAAATTTAAAAAATAAAACGTAAGAACGGAACTCGTCTCACGGTTCTCGAAAATTTTTATCCTGTCCTATTGATTTTTTTATTCCCGTTCGGTAACTTAATAGCCTATTCAAGCGATTTGGCGTTTTAGAAAAATATATAAAAAAAATTAAAAATACCTTGTGTCAAAAAAGTACCGCGAATTATTAAATAAAACACACAATTTTTATTTAATCATCAATATTTATTTTGTCGCCTTCAAAATAATACTCTTTTGATGCAACACACATATACCAGGGTTTTTTTCCAGTCTACACTTTTTATAGGCGCGCTTTCAAGCATAGCCTTCAAACTCTTTCAACGAATTTTGTTTTACGAAATCGATTGACTCAAAGGGGAAAAAAGCCTGATAGGGCCAAATCTGGTGAATACGGTGGTTGATCGATAGTATTTGTCGTGTTTTCGATTATAAATTTAGTCACAACTGCTACTCTATGCGATAGTGAATTATCGTCGCGCATAATCCACTAATTGCTGTTGTACAGTTCTGACCGTTTTTGACCGATTTTCTCACGCAAAGGCTTCGAAACGGCCGAACAGTGCTCTTTATTAACGGTCTGAACTTCTGGAACGAATTCATGATGGATCAAACCACGAATATCGAAGAAAACGATGAGCTTCTCCTTGACTTTTGAGCGATTTTGACGCGGTTTTTTCAGTTTTGGTACGTTTTTTGTCCTCCATTCCGAAGACTGTTGCCTTGTTTGCATGTGTAGATTCATAGACCCATGTTTCATCACTAGTTATGATGAGTTAGATGAACGTGAGGGTATCAGAATTGACGAGATCCAGCATGTCTATGAAATCTGTTTTCGTTATGCTTTTGTAGAAGATTCAGATCTCTTTCATGTCCAGATTATTCACCAAAATCGTACGAACGGACTCGTGAAAGATCTTAAGGTCACGTACCATCTCTCTTAAACTGGAACAGCGATTATCGAGCATAATTTCTTTCACTTTTTCGATATTTCTGTTTGCTGAAGAGGTCGAAGGTTGCTTGGTCCTCCTAGAACACTTTGTGCCACTCATGGACCCGTGTTTTTGACAATACTGATTCACATAAGTGTTTTCTAACATTTTTAGCGAATCTGCACATGAAATTCCGTTCGCGACACAAAATTTAATGCAAACTCTTTGTTCAATCATTTGG
Source organism: Icerya purchasi (assembly GCA_039619475.1). NCBI lineage: Eukaryota > Metazoa > Arthropoda > Insecta > Hemiptera > Monophlebidae > Icerya > Icerya purchasi. The sequence continues at coordinate 72,987,716 of CM077115.1, read as the reverse complement.
TTCGTTGTAAAAATTGTGATACACCACTCGGGTCTACTGATTCAACCGGCTGCTGTAAACAAAATGTTGAACATTTCGTGCTCATATTAGGTATAGTACATAAGGACAATGCTACCAACTTGAAGAAAAAATATTTTTTTGCAAATCATTTGTGCAAGCTTTCTTTTTTGACACAATGTATACTGCAAGAATGAAATTTGTACTATAAAGAATTCCGTTAAAATTTCGATTCTAAGCGTTGAGTTTCGAATATTTTTAATAATTTCCACTAATTTACCTTTTCCTAATTTCGAGAATAAAAGAAAAAAATCAAGCCCACATTAGGCTCGACAACAGCATACGTGGAATGATGATGTACTGCATGCGAACAGTTATATATATGCATGCGCGGCGCCGACCCTGCGACTACAGCGTGCACAAGAACAAACATGCATGATTGCGGGAATGGCGTTGAACGTTGAAAACTCTGTACACAGTTCGAACGAAACTTGTAAGATGGTACAATATCAGACAAGAATAAGAACCCGATGCGATCATTATGCTTGTTCTGCAAGCACATACGCGTATTGCATGTTAATAAAAGAAAAAAAGAAAAACATTACGAACGTCAAATGGAGTCTAGCGGCTTTGTTGTAAACGCGAATGAATGTACGTCGTCTGGGTGAGGTTTGGTGCTGTTAATACACGCACGAACAATACTGTCGGCGTGCATGAAAACCGGTGCGCATATGCAGGTACAACGGTCTGAAAGCTTCGTACACATAGAAATGAATAGTGGAATACTGTTTAATACTAAAATATACTTAGCTACTTTTTGGGAAAAAATGTCAGATTTTTGAACTCAGTTTGCGAGAGAAAAGAAAAGGTAAGGTCCTTTCGTATTAGAATAGTATACTTAGTTATTCAGCGGAACTTCAATGCTAATTCTTAGTTCATTTCCAACACTGATGCTCAGTTTTAAGATCCGAAACCAAAGTTCCAACTTTTGCTTTATCTCTCTACTTAAAGTGTTTCAAACCTTCGTTAAATCCAAATGTTTTTCTAATTGAAGATATCATAGCGTCGAAAACTTTTTCTAAGTTTAAGTATATATTAATTTAGTTTATTATAAAATTATGCTATTGCTGTTAATTTCCTATACCTTAAAATTTTATATAGCTATTATATTAAAGAAAATTATAATAAATTGTAAAAGTAAATCCATCTTTTCACGTGCAAACAAGTTAAAAAGGACAACTAGTAACCTTCCTCTCTCTTTCTATGTACATACATATACATATACATATACATATACATATACATATACATATACATATATATATATATATATATATATATATATATATATATATATATATATATATATATATTATTACATTTATTACACAAGAAAGGAGACAAACGAAAACTGGAAAACTACCGACCTATCAGCCTTTTATCAATTAAGTTATTTACAAGAATAATATCCAACAGACTCGAACGTGTATTAGATGAACAGTAACCGATAGAACAAGTTAGATTTCGGAAAAAGTACCGTACGATAGACCACATCCAGACGTTAACTCTACTGATACAGAAATGTAAGGAATACAACTTTTGTCGACCTCAAAAAGGCATTCGATTCTATTTATACACGTTCAATTATGGAAGCTCTAAAAGCTAGTGGTATAGAAAAGGCATATATAGATATACTGATAAACATATATAACTCAGCAGCTAATGTACGACTACATAATGTAACACCCACCTTTCCAATACTAAAAGGAGTTAGACAGAAAGATACAATCTCAACACGACTATTCACAGCAGCATTGGAACATGCAATAAAATCGCTGGATTGGAGTGAAAGAGGAATAAATATAAATGGCAGATATTTACACCACCTCTGCTTTGCAGATGACATTGCGATCATAGCACAGACCAAGGATGATTTAGAATGTATGATAAAGGAACTAGAGATAAACAACGTCGGTTTACAAATAAATCCGAATAAAACAAAGTACATGAAATATATTCAAAATCAGAACAACGGTTACATACATAACGAAATACAAATACAAGCAGGAAACATAGAAGAAACAGATCAGTTCACATATTTGGTAGTTTTCACAACCGAAAAACAAGGGATGAAATTAGACCTCGAAAAGAAAATATCAAACGGTTGGATCGCATACCATAAAATGAAACACATATTCAATACCAAAATCAGCTCACAAAGTAAAGCGAAAATATTTAACCAATGCGTGATTCCAGTGCTAACATATGCTGTCGAAACCTGGCTCTTAACGAAGGAAGTTATAGAAAAATTAAGAAAAACTGAAAGACGGATGGAATGAGCTATACTTTGCATAAAGCTACGAGAGATAAGATTAAATCAGAATATATATACGAAATCAGAAAAAATTTGAAGACGTCAGGACAAGGGTAGCCCTGAACAAATGGGCCTCTGGGCTGGTCATGTTGGTAGGCAAGTATATAGAAGGTGGACAAAGGAACTGATCCAATGGAGACCGTATACGGGAAAACGCGCACAAGGAAGACCACTCAGAAAGTGGACGAATGATATTGTGGCAACAGCAGGGAAACAATGGCTTCGTGAAACGCAAGATAGGCATCGATGGAGTAAATTAAGGGAGGCCTACACCGAATCAATGATGTAACGCAGGCAAAAGAAGAAGAAGAAGAAGAAGGAGAAGATGTATATATGTATATATATAATTATTATTATTATTATATTTTGAATACTATAAGTTGTTATTTGCGTATAAAACAAAAATTGTAGGTCAGTCTAGTATAATAATGAATGTATCATTTATAAAAATAAATACATCTAATATTTGTAAATTTACATGTTTATTGAAAATTATGTTATTAAGTTAGATTTTGGCAACAGAGAATAAAAAAATTGTCATTCATTAAAAAATTATTTTCGTTTTAATTTGCTATAAATTTTTGTTTTATACGTCAAAAGCATATTATAAAATATTTAGTTAATTACATGCAATAGCGTCTTTTTATATTTTCTTTATTTTCCATTTTTTAAAGTTAAATCGTAATCTATTGGCAATTTGAAGAAGTAAAACATTTTAAATAGTAAAATGGAAGGTTGCGTAATTAACTCCTCCATGACAGAATCGTATTTTTTAAGAATATTAACTTGTAACAAAAAGTATGGTACCCCCGGTGTCAGAATACAAGATTTTTTTCTTTTTCAATATTGAAAAATATTGATTAAAGCATAAAATATAAACAAATCCCAATTCGCAAAAATTTTAATTTTTTCACCGAGCCTGGAACTTCAAAAACACCTTTCGTAATACCTTACTTTTTTTTTTGTATTCTAATTATTGAAATTACTTGAAAAAATTCATCAGTATAATAAATGTGACTAATTTTTTAAGTAGAATTTTTTCAAAGTCCAACAGCGATCAAAATGGCTTCTGGAAAAGTTATTTATATCTTAAAATCTGATTTTAGAGATATTTTTAACAATATACGCTAAGTCTGAGCTTTTCATCTTGTAAAATAGGGAAAAAAGTTCATAACTGTATTTTTTCAGATTTATTTATGTCGTGCGATGCATCTAAAAATGTAAAAACCTCTTATTTTAATCATTTTTCAATATTTTTTGATCGATTGTCCTTATTTTCGCTGTTAACGGCTTAATACTTATTAGTTTTTATATTTATTTAATTTTTTTACATGTTTTTTATTCTTTATTCGAAAAAATTGCCGTCAGCATTTTAACGGACCTTTTCTTAGCTAAAAATTAATTGAAATCAAATAAAAGAAAAGCGAAAACAAGTAAGAAACTTTTAAGACTGAACTAGAGGATGTGATTTTTGTAAAAAAAGAGGTTAATTTATTCGAACGTTACGGCGCGATTCTAAGTCGAAAAAACAAAACGTGCAACGCAATTAATTGGCTAACTTAATTACATTTTGTTCAATGTGCGCGCAACGTTAATCGGTGACTAGCTAGACATTACGACGAAGAACAAAAACGATCAGAAAAGGCTACCCGCACTGAATACATCGGCACGAAACTGTTTTATTCTCTTCTAAGCATTAAGCATTAAAAAAAAAAAAAAAAGAAAAACTTCAAAGTATCTCTAGAAGCAAGCTGTGCGCCTTACGAAATCATCAGACGAAAACTTTGCACGTAGTGCTCACGGAAAACTCCTCTTGATACAATTCACTGCAAAAGCGGGCCCGAGTGTTACAACTTTTCCAGAGGAATATCGAATTAATGAAAATCTCCTAACAATAATAATAATAAAAAAACAAGAAAAATCGAAATACAATAACTTTTTTTTTTTTTTACCTTTATCGAATGCGCGTACTGACTAAAAACATAAAGTAACAAAAAAAAAACGACGAAAAACGGTTTATTCGAACGGCGTGGCGTGATTTTAAGTCAAAAATACAAAACGCGCAATGTGGTCAATAAAAAATGCACAACAGGTATGACAATTCTGTTATTATATTTAAGCGAATTTCGTGGCTTTCTAGGGAACATTCTAAGTATATCACTGTAATTTATTATTACATAAATTTATCTCATCAGGCGCAATTCCAAATTGAAGAATTAAAAACAAAAACAAAAAATACTCATCGAAAATGTGTAAACTTTTTCATCAATAACAGATATAATTAGTGTATTAAACAAAAGTATTGCGCTAAAAAAATGAAAAAAAAAAAAAAACACTTTTTAACTTGGTTTATTTAAAATAGAACACTATAGAGTACTTTTAAATTAATATTTATTAAAAAATTGTTTATTTTTCAAAAAATTATTAAGAATGATAAAAAAAATAATTTTCTATGACTCGATTGTCGGTCAAAAAGATATATATCACGAGTCATCAATTTAATCTGAGTAAACTTATGCTTTTTTTTTTAGATTTTATGAACAAAAACTGTATATATATATATATACGTGTACGTATAAATAATCCTTAATCTTTCGTTTAAAATTATTCATCAATATAAAATTACTCGAATTTGTCTTTTTACGAAAAAAAAATTCATGTTAATAAATTAGATTATATGCAAAAAAAAAAATTATTTCTAATGGTAAATTACCATTTGAATGATAAAAATTATTATAGCTAAGTTTTTCCTGCTAGCCGAAAAAATTACAGACAAGATTATTATGTACATTAAACTATGACAACCAACTGTCTGTCTATGAACACCAAAACATACATGACAGAAAAACAAAATTATCGAACCCAACTCAAACGTGTAAACTAACACTTAACTCCAACGCATATAAATTATGTATTTGCTACACTTAATTTTATTCGTCAGCTTGATGCTAGCAGTTTAGACACGAGCTTGATTGCATAATATTCGTAATTTTTTTCACGATTCGCTTCTGCACGCACACTCACATACATATGTAATTAGTAAAGTAAACCGCACATGCTAAAAAAGATGTTGGAGATTACAGAAGATACGTTCATAATGCATCAAATCCACCAGCACCGAAACAAACAGAGAAACCACTTTCACTTGGGTCGATTTACTATTATTTCAGACTAGATAGTCTTAAGATGACATCTAGTTCCAAAATATTATTTGAAATCTAAACACTGTATGCCAAAATTAATTAAAACTTATATTATTCTTGTCTTACACAATAATTGCGGAATTCTAAACGGAAAACAATTTAAATAACTTCTTTGTACAGCAAAAACAAGCATTAAATTGATACCGAATAGAACAAGTATAAAATTATCGTCGAGTCGAAGAAATATATATAAAAGAAAAAATAAGAAAATAAAATCAACCAAGCGTGATATTTTGTGCACTGAGAATTCTATACGATAAAATAAAGTTACCCATAATTTATATTTATATAATACTAAATTCAAAATAAAAATTCCAATTTTAAATGACAGCTTAAACATTCTTTTGTGGTTCTTTTCTAAAATGTTTTTAGAAAGTTTCCTCTCATTTTTTATCGAACATATTATCCTAGGAAACTATCTTTATTGTATATCCAAAAAAAAAAAAAAATCTCTAGGATAATGTATATAAATTATTTATTTGTGACAGCCTCATTTGCACTTACTTTAACTTGTACGCCGTCGTCTTATTTTCTTTTTAGCTTTAATCAAGGAAAAAAACAGAAGATTTATAAACCTTACGTCCGTTAATCTCATATTGGTTTTTTATAATTATATGTTAATATAAGTATAGTGATGAACAGTTACAATTTTAAAAATAAAAGTATTTTCCCATTAACCGAAAAATTTATATTAGAAGAAATTCTGATTTGTCCTCGGTGCAGATGAAAAAGAGTTATTCTGCATGCCGAAGACCTCCTCCAAAAAAAGTTTTTTATTAATTTTGTTAAATTATTGGTTTAGATTTAATCATACTAATATTAAGGTTTTATGATTTTTTAAAATGTATAATTTTGTTAATCCCTACACCTATCTTTCTTGAATAGCCGACCGTTAAAGACATTTAATAAATATATAAACGAAAACACGCAAAAAATATTAATTAGAAATAATATTAATGCTACGTATCACTCTGTTGCGGGTGCTAAAATGTTGATGCTGGCTGCTAGCAGGTTGGTGTACGTTGGTGATTGCATCCTGGGTTCTCGGTGAATGGGAGGGAGATACACAGTAATCGAAATTATAATTTACGAATTTTGTAAATGTCACTAATTTAAAAACCGAATTTCGAGGCAATTTGGTTACTTTGTTATCAAACTTCTTTCGGTTGCAAGACGAACTGGTTACCTTACTAAAAAAGGTCGATATAGTTCCGCGATGTGACAAAGACTGTCGTTCTACTGAGATGATTTTTAAACAATTCGGTTTTTTCTTTCGACTATCTCAACACGTTAGACCATAATTCATTTTTTTTTTTTTATTTATTTACTAGCATAGTGCGTTAAATTGTTTAACAAATCGAAATACTATTCGCATCTGTTTTTCATATGCCGGACGTACTACCTAAACAATGATGTGGTGAGTTCGTTCCTTTTATTACAGTTCATAACAACACTTACACAAGCCGTAATGAAAATAACCAAACCGAAACCTGCGATCCCGTTCCGTTTCTTAGACCTCGTACTAACACTACTAACGCAAATTATTCTAAAAACCGCTGTAGTCTCGTATTCCGATAAAGCCAAAAGAAAAATAACACCGATTAACAAACCTGTTTATTCCGTGCATTCAAGAAATCCACTTAAAACAAAACCAACATTTAAAACTAAAAAACTATAAAGTTCTCGAATCAAATCCGGCGCTTGCTAGTTGTGCGCATGGGGAAATAATATTAGCCGTTCGTGCGGATATTAACTTTCAACAGATAATAACAGTCGAAATTCGTACGCCAGCTCCACGGGAATCTCTAAACATAATTCCGAACCGTATTTGGAAACTTTTAAAGTTGCCAAAACATTCAAGCAGTCCCTCCCCTCTAGCGCCGCGAGTATTACAGCTGAAAATTTTGAACACGGTTAAACATATGCGCTTTGACATATATTTCTCAAGTTTGGAACATCAAGGTTTGAAAGTTTCGTTAAGGAAATAACTTATGGATTCGTTCTCGACAAATAACGATCTTTCCATCAATCATGCCCGGAAAAAGAATATTCTTTTTGAAACTTTCGAGATTTCGGCGCCTAAGGTTCCGAATTTTAAGTTGGAAACCCAGATGTTCCAAAGTAAAGAAATAAACAGGGACGCACATTTTTTTAACCTTGTTCAAAATCTTGAACTACAATACATAAATTACAAGCGGGGCTACACGTCATTTTTCACGATTTTATGAAATTCTAGTAAATTTCAAAGTTTCGTTAAAAAAATGAAATACGGGTCCGTTCCTGAAAAATACCGCTCTTTCCAATAATGATACGCTAGATAAAAATTTTTTTTTTACAAAATTTCGAGCTTTCAGAACCCCAAGCCACTAATTTTAAAGTTGGAAACCTAGATGTTCCAAACCAGAGAAATATACATGGATGCCCATATTTTCTACTTTCCTCAAAATTTTTAGTTATAATACTAGCGTCACAAATCAATTCTCGCGCTTTTTCGAACTTTCCGGCAACTTTGAAAGTTCCGCTAAGAAAATGAAATACGGTTTCTTTCCCGACAGTAGCGATCTTTCCAACGGTATAATAACATGCCAGAGAAAAAAAAAAAATTCTTCAAAATTTCGAACTTTCGGCGCCCCAAGGGTCCATTTTTAAAACCGGAAATCCAGATGTTCCATACTAGAGAAATATAAGGGAATGTGCACGTTTTTAGCCGCTTTCAAAATTTTTAGCTGTAATATTCGCGGAGCTAGGGGGAGACGTATTTTTTTTTGTTTTTTTGAACTTATCGGCAACTTTGAAAATTTCGTTAAGAAAATGAAACACGGTTCTGTTCCCGACAAATAGCAATCTTTCTAATGATATATCACAAGCCCAGGCAAAAAAATTATTTTTTAAAAATTTCGAGCTTTCGGCGCCCGAGGGTTTTATTTTATAGCTGGAGAGCAGGATGTTTCAAACCAGAGAAATATACGTGGAGTTGCATATTTTCTACCTTGTTCCAAATTTATAGCTATAATGCTCGCGTCGCTAAAAGAGGGATACAAATTAGAGCTCGTGCTTTTTTGAATTTTTCGGCAACATTGAAAGTTTCGTTATTATTTATTCAAAATTTGGAGCCTTCGGCGCCTTGAGGTTCTCATTTTAAAGCTGGAAACTCGGATGTTCTAAACTAGAGAAATATACGTGGAAGCGCATATTTTTAACCACGTTTGAAATATTTATCGGTAATATTCGCGGAGCTAAGTAGGGGGACACGTTATTTTTCGCGCTTTTTTGAACTTTACGGCAACTCTGAAAGTTTTGGTAAAGAAAATGATATAAAGTTTTGTTCGTGATAAATAGCGATCTTTCAGACGATATGTTACATGCCCGGAAAAAATTTTTTTTTTACAAAATTTTGAGCTTTCGAAGCCCCGGAGTTTTATTTTTAAGCAGCCGACGTGAATGTTCCAAATTACAGAAATATACGTGGAATTACATATTTTTATCCATGTTTAAAATTTTTAGCTATAATATTCGCAGCACTAGGGGAGCCGCAATTTTTCGCGCTTTTTTTGCGCTTTACAGTAACTTTGAAAGTTTTGTTAAGGAAATGAAATACGGTATCGTTCTCGACAAAAAGCCATCTTTTCAATGATATATCGCATGCCCGGAAAAAAAAATATTTTTTTTCCAAAATGTCGAGCTTTCGGCGCCCCCAGGGTCCAATTTTAAAGCTGGAAACTCGGATGTTTCAAACTAGAGAAATATACGTGGAAGCGCATATATTTAACCACGTTTGAAATTTTTAGCTGTAATATTTGCGGCGCTAGGGGGAGGGGCACGTCATCAAATAAAAAACTTTTCGCCGATGTACCAAACGCATTGAAAGCTTTTTTTTTTATTTTTTGCGAATTTTAAGATTTGCGGCATCACAAGGACCTAATTTTAAGGCTGTAAATTTAGCTCTGCTTAATTAGAGAAATTTTTTCGAATCTGCACGTTTTTAAACTGCTTTGAAATTTTTAACAATTATATCTAGACACGCGGCAGCGTGTCAAGCCAAGTTCAAGCCGAGAAAAAGGAACTGGCGACGACGCAGCAGCCGTGTGTATATTTACACGAACCATTTGGAGCCACTTTTAACCCCTTAATAACTTAATGTTTAATTAAACATAAAAATTTGGTTCATTTATTAAAACCTCTTAGATTAATTAGAACCCAAAATTTCATAAATACAACTCAAACGGTTATTGAGATATTAACGTGTCTAAAAATCGTAATTTTTATCACTGACTGACATATACATAGATCAAAAACCTAACCCGCTTCCAGTTGACCTAGAAAGTTGAAATTTGACATCCAGTTGGGTAATTGTGTGCATACAAAGGAAAAAATCTCAGAAAACAGTGAAATTTTCATATTTTTTTACCTAATTTCGTTCGTTTATTTTAATTTAGTTTATTCAATTAGATAGCTAGATGTAAAGTTATAAAATTTAAGAAACGCCGGAAGTTGACAAGTATCGCTACGTTAGAAAAATAACTGGCTCGCTGATTTTTTAACCGTCAACACGTTGTTGTTGTTTAACTTGGTTCGTTTCGTATGTTGCTTTGAAAAACGCCCTTTTGCGTCTCGTCATTTCGTATCTTTGTCAATATTTTTTCGCAGTTTATTTTATATTTGCCCCTTTTGATCGTTTCGGAAACAGTCGACTTTTAATCAATATCGAGCATTTCATCTTATTTCGCTAATTAACAATTTATTAATTGACCGGTGCATTGTGTTAAACATCGTTCGAAAACATTTTGGTCCTCCGGAACATTAAACGAATTAATATCGTAACATCGCCAGCTTACTAATCCGGGATCTTGCATCACGGCGTTCTAGTGTCACCGCCGACAGACAGTGATACGTACCATTTCATATTTATTTTTATAAACGTTGCTGTGTGTTGCATGTATGTATAAATATCATAATTAATCATTGTCTTTTATAGCGGTCGACTGATAAAGAGAGATTAGTGTAGGTCAAGGCCGTGTCCACGAGGGGGGGGGTTAACCCCCCCATGAGAACTGAAATAGTTATTATGAATACACAAAAATCTGAAAAAAATCACAAATTTAAAATAAATATTGATGATTTTTTAGGATGTTCTTACCTACCTTTAAAAGATAAAAGAAAAAATATGCTCCATATTTTTAGGTACTTCATTATTATCTTAAGCAAAATTTTTTATTACGTGTGTAATTAATAACATATATGTAATTTTTATGAATGTTCGTATACGGGGTAATTCATTTATGTAAATTATTAATATGTAAATCAAAATGATGGAAATTATTAATAGTACGAATATTAGTGAAAAATGTATTGTTATTCATAAAATAAATATGCGAAGAAAATTTTCAACCCCCCCCCCTCCAAAAATTCTGGGCACGGGCCTGGCGTAGGTACATAATAGTAATGATTTCTTTACAAAAAGTAATGATATCCCATCAAAAACGTAAATGTAAAAATGGGAGCCAAGTTCAATATTAAGAATATGCGTGATTGTCAACTTCGCCGACAAAAGAATTGAGATCTAAATGGGTGCCAAGTTATGTAGATAATCCTGAAATTTATTTATAAGAACATACAACATTCTAAAATAAATTTAAAACACAATTTTTTGCTTTTTTTCTGCTATAACAATGTTTGTTATTTAAAAATATATAATATTTTAAATTTAAACAATCGAATTATTTACACAAAGCAGATAATTTAGGATAAATTAACACGATTTCACTCGGCTAGTTGTTACCAGCAATCCAAATTTTTAGAAGAATAAGAAATGCTGACCTTACAATATAAAAACAGTAACTTGCGTATAACATAAAGAAGATAAGTTGATTAGCCAAAGATAACTTGTATGTGAAAACTAGCCAAGTGAAATCGTGAGCTTTAATTTATCCTAAATTATCTGCTTTGTGTAAATAATTCGACTATTCAAATTTAAGATATTATATATTTTTTAATAACAAACATTGTTGTAGCAGAAAAAAACAAAAAATTGTGTTTTAAATTTATTTTAGAATGTTGTATGTTTTTATAAATAAATTTCAGGATTATCTACAGAACTTAGCACCCATTTAGATCTCAATTCTTTTGTCGGCGAAGTTGACAACCACGCATATTCTTAATATTGAACTTGGCTCCCATTTTTACATTTATGTTTTTGATGGAATTCACTTTACTAAGAACGGACACGTCATTTTTCGTGTTTTTTTTTAACCTTCTACAAACTTTGAAAGTCACGTTAAAGATTTAAAATATGTCTCGCCACTTTCAAATAGCAGATTTTCCATTATTATAGCGCAAAAAAAATTCTAAATTTTGAATATCGCGGGACTCCAAGAGTCCAGATATGAAATTATAATATCGGATATATTTTTACTGTAAAGTGTTTTTTTTTGTAAACATATTTAAGATGTGTTTTGATTGAAATTCAACCTTTTTGCAGAAATATTACAAGAAATACTTTTTGGTGTTTTTTGCTTCAAAGAGGGATTAAATTAATTTATTTTATTTTATAAAATTTTTGATTTTTCTTATATATTTTAAATTTTATTTTTAGCCGGTTATTTGCTGGAAGTTACAAATTTTTAAATAATTTTTTAAGGCCTTTTCGAATTCCACTGAAGTTTTTTTACGATTTTTGATGCTCACGATAAAGTAATGCATAAAGTTAAAATGCATTTTAATTGTAATAAGTTTATTAGAATTGATCCCTTTCTCAAGGGCAAAAGAGGAAATGAGAAATTTATTAATTATAAAAGTTAACAAAAGAAAGAATATTTTTCAGAATAATTTAATTTGTATTCCAGGAATGATTAATGGGTATTTTTAGGGCAATTTATGAACCTACGGAGGTATCACTCGAGAAACGTTTCTGACTCACTGAAATTCAATTTAAGGAAATACGTGATCTAATGAAACATGAAATTGTAAAAAAAATATCATCAAACCACATTTTCATCAATTTTGTTCTATCAAAATTCATGATTTTTAATATCTTTTATTAAGCTTAACGCACACAAACCACTTTTTGACCACCTTTTTGTGGTTCTGCTTTGGTCGAAAAGTGGTCCGTGTCCGTTAAGCCTTACTTTCTTCACTCAATATAATTTAAAGAATATAAAGAACTCTTTTCCTCTACTACACTGGTAAAAACTATAAACGATTCCCGTGACTTTGATCATATGTTGAACATTTTTTAATAAATAAAAACTAATCTATCCCTTCAGTGAGGACTAGGCCAATGATGATAACAACGATGTTAACGCGGCAACCGATACGATTAAGTATGATCCATAGGACCCTCCTAAGTAGTATTAGATAAATTATCTGTGCTTCGTTATTAAGCTGATGAGTAAGTAATACTGAGACTTAGATTATTATCGCCAGTATAATATGCATGTATATAAAGCGGCAAAGGTAGCATGGCAACCGATAGATTTCAGTACGCCTCATAGAAACCTCGCTGAGACCAACAAATACGTACTAAATAACATGGAAACCAATAAATTTAAGTATGGCCTGCAGAATCCTGCTAGCAGTGTTAGAAGTATGTTTTTTTTATGTAAGCAACAGTAAGTTACCTTAATGTTATTGGAAGGAATACCCGGCAGAGACCTGATGAATATTTTATTGATATATGGATTACAATTCAAGTTTAGTTTCCCAAAGAATTCGGAGAAATCTAAGTTACTTATAACTGAAACAAATCTTGATCTGAAATTCATTTTTAAAGACTTAGTCGGCTATTGATCAAGGAACTATTTTTCTTTAATCGCCTCTTTTGACCATTTCGACTATTTCGACCATTTCTCACTCCAACAAATAGCGTTATATTTAAATGCACTAAAATCAGTTACCAAATTGCATAACCACATTTCCACTCCAATGGATAATGGTCTTAATATCATGAAGTATATTAAGTAAATAATACGTTAAGATTTAACATAATTTTATCTATCTTTATCATACAAACTGTTCGCGTCAATAATATATATTTATTTTTTAAATCATCAAACAATGCACTATTAATCGGAAAGATATGTTTCATTTAAAAAGAGTAAACAACGACCATCTGATGTAAAACAGTTTTCTTTGTTTTATTAGCAGGTCAGACAAGTACAAACTTATTTTTAAAAAATTATTTGCTTAATAAATTCTTCCTACAATCAATAGTAAGTTGCTGATAACAACATATTTGATAGAAATATTTTAATTTTCCGTCACTTCGAAATTTTCACATACACAAAAAAAATACCACTATCAGGGCACACTATAAAAAGTGTTTAAACAGTTCAAGAAACAAAGTTTCAAAAACAAACTAAAATCCATCTATATATATATAAAAGCGAAAATCTGGGAATATTTGAAAGGCACAGCAATTATTAACATATCGTTACAACTACTAAGTCTATGAAGCTGAAAATTGGCACGCAATACAACCATACTATGTAGTGACACCATCTAAAAATGCATTAAACAATTCAAATTTTTTGGGGGTGAAAAAGGGGGTAAAATTCAGAAATCCGCTTTTTAAAAAACTAATAATCACGCTACAGCCAAAACCATACACCAGATAATTGAAATTTTACATGAACATTACTTATGTACTGAAGATTTCAAGTAAGAACACTTTTTGGAAAATTCGAACTTAAAGGGATGAAAAGGGGTTAAAAACCGTTTTTCAAAAAACATATAAACTATATTATTTTGTAGTACAAATGGATTTATCAAATTGTAATTCCGCATGAAGACACCTCATATGGTATACTAAAAGTGTGCATAATTTCTTTCAACCAGCCAAAATTTTAAGGGGGGAAAAGCGCAGAATCAGGTCTGAATAACTCTGAACACGAAAAACATATAAAAAATGATTCATGAAATGTTTTACAGATGGCCTACCTAAGAAAAGAAAAAAAACAACCATGTCAATGCATATATATCTTTTCCGGTTTTGTTTGAGTTTTCTAAACTATTCGTCTGTGTCGCCCTATACTTATTCAGCTTTATAACTTGTGAAAACCCTTTAAACTTGCAAAAACGAATTTTGACAAGTTTTTTTTTTTTTTGACTTTTAGATAGTCTATATTGTTCCTTCTGATCCCATAAATACACTGTCCAAATTTCATAAAAATCGGATGGACAGTTTCGGAGTGTATCGAGGACATACAGACATACATTTATTTTTATATATATAGAATAAGATAAATAACCACATAGTGGAGATATCCTAAAACTTTCTGAAATCTCATGGTTTAACTAAAATTATGCACAAAATTCGTAGGCACAAAGTGCAGAAGATCAAGAAGTTATACTATAGAGAAGAACTTCATTAAGTACTGGGCTACATTATTATTGGATAGAGAAACAAAACTAATTAACTTCTATTAAAAAAAAAAAAAAAAAAATTGTCAAAAATCTTTGAATTGATGAAGGGTTTAATAAAATTATTAATATAGTAAAAGACCCTCGGCTCTGAACCTCGTATATCACTTCTTTTGAAACCTAATCTAAGCATATAGTTAAAACCTAAAGAAGAAAAAATCCTTTATAAACAATAAAAGAACCAATAAACAACATGAATCAAATTACACGTCCAATTTATTCTACTGTTACCTGTCCCTTCCTCTGTTTTAGAATTTTTGTATTATATCACGTAGATTTAAGTTAACAATGCAGTACAGGCTAAATGATACACTTTATATCTATGAATTTTTAATTATCAACCCCCATTTACAATTAACCTAAAAGTTACTTGCACATCAATAGATTTCACTGATTATTTCTTCAAATCATTAACGTTAGTTTCTCATTGTACCTCAAAGATATCTTTTTTAATGAAAATTGCAGAAAAAACGTTAATTAAAATAAAAAATATTTATTATTTACGCACGCAATTTCAGAATACTAACATCTCAAGTAACATTACATCATTCAAACAACATATTAAGAATTAATTTTATGATTCTAATTCATATCATGGTTCTAAAGTGCTCTTCACTTTGCAATAACACAACAATGAGAAACATTAATGTTCAGAATTATTGAACGTTTAAGACGAATCGTTTCCATTCCCGACGATAAGCAGTAGGGGTGACACGATTTAATGCAGTACGTCTTAAAATATAATCGTTAATCTTGTTGCTCATCGCGCAGAAAATTTTTTGAGTATTTATTTAATAGTGTTTAAAACTAACAAAAGCAAAACTACATACTATAAAATCAATAGTAACACCAGCTAACAGCGGCACACGGTAAATATTACTGCTTTCGTTTATTTTTATACCTTCTTTGAATTAAAATGGTGTATTTAAATAAAAATCCCAACTTCCTTATCTTTTTCACCGATAATCAATTAAATTATCCTTTTTATAAACAGTAATATGGCTCCCTACTGAAAACATGTTATCTTAGTACTAATTTAAATTTTGAAACTATCTGTGTAATTATAGTTAACTTTTGGCTTCGTGTGAAGTAGTAATTTTAAATTATATGCTATCTTCATTGTTGATATTCATTCTTGAAAATTATAAGCACATTTATGCAAATATGTCCATTTAATTTTTAGATACACAAATTTAAAAGATCTTTTATTTACATCAATTTGAAAAGGAAAAATTTATATTACTGTGCAGAATAGTTATACGTTTTGTTAGTTATAAGCAAACATAACTGAAATAAAAGTAAACTATGCGAACTATAAAAAAGAATAAAAACAGTAATATTGACGCGATAGACAGTTTCATCGAATTAATTACACAGCTGTACCTCAAGTTCATAGGTACAATTCAATTTTTTAATTTATGCCGTAAATGGCAGATTAATTATTACACGGTAGTTATTTTTATTATTAACGACAAAGTTGTTGCTTACATTTTATTAAACAACTATCTTCATACTTCTAGTGAAAAATCAAAATATACAAAATGAAAATTTTATAAATTTTAACATGTTTCAATGTGTACTTTACTGTTCATTGTTGCTTTTTTGATAAGAATAGTTTATCATAACAATATTTACTAAAAAATAAACAAATGTATTAAGCACATTTGAAACAATTAGCATAATGTAAGATGGTATATGATTCTTTTTCTTTGTAATCATTCATAAAAAAAAATTCACAATATGTTTGTTCAGCACGATTTTGATATGTAACTCTAAATATTCACAACTCTACTTAAATTACGATTTTTCGAAATATTCAAATATTTATTAAATAATACAATTTCTGCTAATCATTATTACATAATGTGTAATTACATTTTTAAAGCAAACTTTAGGCGTAAGAAAAAACTTAAAAACGAATAACAATGTTGTATTTATTAAGTTTTTTTTTTTATGTATTCAATCTTCATTACTGTAAACTTTAATAAAACGTTAATAATCCACAGCCAAATATTTCTCTTAAAATTTCATTTCCCAGAATTTTTAAATATAAGTAATCTTTGAAAAATATGTAATAAAAAATTAGAAGTTACCTTTCTCAGACACACGAAGTTACTCCACTTGAACCAAGTGAATTTATAGAATTGGAGGCAGCAAAATAATATGTAATATATAATACTTGTTCATTAACAATTAAATATTGAAAAAAATTTTAAAAGCAACTTACCATTGCCACAAAAAATTTTTGTAGGGCTGCATTTATACTTATTATTTATTACAAACTGTATTCCATTATAAACAAAACTACAAAACACTTACTCATTACTTGTTGCACTCAGAATTAACTAAAACTAAAACACCAATTAAAACTACTTAAATTGCATACCAACTAAATTGAACATCTTTAGTTTTCTTTTGAAATCAATGATAATTTTAAAATCCAAGAACTGAAACTGATAATGTAATCAATGGTAAGAAACAAAGACTAGCAAAATTCAAAATTGAATGTAATTATGATGTAAAACTTGAGAACAATTTATAATTTCAATGTCACATAATTTATGCGAAATTATAATTTTTAGGAAATATTATTTACTAAACGCTATTTATATAATCATTTTTATGGTTTATGTAAACAAATATTAAACCATAAATAGTAAAAACAAATAGAAATCGTAAATATACTCTTTTTTTCTTAAAAAAAAATAATTCCTCAACGTTTTTTACTCTTTTTTAAATACATTAATAGTTCATAAATTTTAATAATGTACTATCCGGCTATAATTTCACTGCTATATCAGCTATATTTCTCTACAGTCAAAATTAAAAACAGAAATTGATAAGCCTATTTTAAATTTTTATGAGATGTAAAAAATTAATTTAGAATAGAAGTACAGAATTTGAAAATAGAACGAAAATGAAACAAAGTGAATATTTTAAGTAAATAGTTGTTTTATATATTCATAAATGGAAAAGAAAATGTAATCAAATTTATTTAGAATTAAACGTTACACCTTTAACCAATGAATTCGCAGTAAAAGGTAATTCCTATTTATTGAACAGTATATAACGTCATGGTTCCTTAATAGATCTTATTTCTTATTTTTTCTACGATCAATTTTAAAACGACTTACGTTAACGTAGTTAACTTAAAAATAAATTTGTTACATTCATTTTTTAAACTATTTTTTATATATTTCAGGGAGTTAAAAATAAATTTTCCACGAATCGCAAATTTATTACAACGTTGTTTCATATACTTAGTCTCGTTTACATTTTTTTTTAAACTTTATTTTTCCACACTTTTTAAACTAGTTAATTATATACTTTACAAATCAGCCATTCAAAACGGGCGAGTCAAGATCCGGATTGGGAGTAAACCTTTCCCCCATCGGATGACCAAAATTTCAGTAACAAAAAACGCCTGTTCCCTTCTTACTAACAAATTGTTAAGTTTTTATATAATTTACTAAAATAATTGTATTTTAATAATTTTAATAAATTATTTTTATTAGAAATACAATTGTAAAAAATAAGATATTACAACATCGACACGTTAAACTATTTTTAAATCGCAGTATCCTGCTGAGCACGACTGGTAATAGTCTCTTCGGATTGTCAATCTCATTAGTATCGAGGCATTAGTTCCTCTAGCTGTCCATGGAGAACAAAGCATATACAGCCTTGCTATATCTTTTTCCATAAGTTACTCAAATTTTGTTTTTTCAATTTATTTCACACAAATTTCAAGTTTCTATTAAATTTTCCTTAACCCCCTTCCTTTTTAATAATTACCGCGAACGCTTTAAAAAGAAAATTTTTAATTTTTATTTGTTCGAAGTTTGGAAAAATACTACGTACCAGCAATTTGAAATCCTTTTTGCAAAAGTTTATTAAACAATAAAACTTACATCTCTATTTTTAGTATATTACAAATTTCTAAGAAAAAAATTGTCTATTTTACCTGAGAAAAATTTAGTCAGCTTCAATCACATGTTAAGGGTTTTTATTAAAATTACGTTTGAGAAGTTTTGAAATTCAACATTTTCTTTAGGTAAACTGATCTTTGGAATCCACGAATTTTCTATACAAATGAAACCCGTTAGTGCTTATTAATCTTTCAGTGAAGTTAACATTTTTTTCCAAGTGGACTTTTCACGCTCTGCAGAATAAGTTTGATGGTAAACATCAATTTCATCTGAAATGAAAATTAAACGAAATACGGAACCTTGAAAGATATCATTTGCACATCCTAAGTGTATTATTGTTTTTCCTTCAATAGTTAGCCTTGTCTGTTTCCATTTCACTTTAATTCACAGTGAATTATAGGAGATAGCTAGACAACAGAATTGGTGGATAAGTTCTACCGAAGCTAAACGGTATCACTCATAAACGATTTATCGACCAAAGTGAAACAAGATCAATGAAGCATGATGTTTCATGCGCTGAGGATTCCACATGTTCAAGTTAAAGGTAACTATAATTTACTTTTACATAATGCTAAATTTAAAATAAAAAAATTTGATTTTTCGCGCTTTTTGGAATTTTTTGCCAAGTTCGAAAATTTCGTTGAGGAAATGAAATAAGGTTTCGTTCCCGACAAATAGCAATCTTTCCACCGATATATCACATGCCCCGAAAAAAATTGTTTTCAAAAATTTCGAGCTTTCGATTTCCCAGGGACCTAATTTTAAAATTGGAAACCGGAAACTCCGAACTAGGGAAATATATGGGGACGCGCATATTTTTAACTATAATACTCGCATCACAAAGGGGAGGCTACAGGTCATTTTTCGCGCTTTTCTAAACTTTTCGTCAACTTCGAAAGTTTCATTAAGAAAATGAAATACGGTTTCGTTCCAATTTTGAAGTTTATAAGTCAAACCGTTCGTGAATTATTGATTTTTATTTTATATGTTGTCGTTTCTAAACCATTTTGTTATAATTCCGTACATTATCTGTGTACGGAATCTTAAAAACGTACGCAACAGTCCTACGTCAGATTAGAATTTATCCAGGTTAATGTTGAGTACGACGTATGTATTAGGTTTCAAGAAAAAAATTTTTAACCAATATATAGGTACTGGTATGGTGGTCATCAGCACGAATAATGTTTGAACATTAGCAGAGAATCAGATAAATAAACTGAACACGACTAAAAAAAATAGGGTAGTTAATGTTAGGAGTAATCTTAAAAGACAAAAGTAAAAATACTAATATAAGAATAAAAACTTGGTTAAATATCAGTGGTATGATCATTCGGGAATATACTTTCCTCGCTCGCTCATTCAATTTTGAAAAATGTCCTAAAATCAAATAACATTTCCGTTAATAATAATTATTTTTTAATTAACATAGTTATACTTCATAATAACTCATTAAGAGAAACAATAAAATAATTCTATTGGTGTCCATAAGTACAGAAATCGCTCTTTTTTTAAGTCTTCAGATTTAAAAAATTCTGATATTTATTTAAATTCTCTCAGAAGGTAATATATCTAGCTACATTACTCATCAATGTAACAAAATACATGAAACATCCAAGTTGGAACGGTTGGATACATCACAAGCGAAGACCATTAGACGTTATTAACGAACTAGAAACTGGACTGAAAAAGCACTCCCAGATTCGATGGGAAGATGAAATAAGAAAAATTCGAATAAGAATTATGGAAACAGCAGAAAATCGAGTCAAACGGAGAAATAGAGGACAGGCTTCTATCCAGCAGTGAAGTGATATCGGCCAAAGAAGTATGAATAAATATGAGAGTAAACTCTAAAAAGTAATTTTCTTAACTGAACTAACTACGAGTAAAACATATCTTCTAGGTTTTATTTAGGATTATTCAGTTGTTTCATCTAACGCAGTATTTGTTTTCGTTATTTTAATTTTTTCTGCAATATAGTTTTTTTCATTGGTTAAACTGTAATAAAAACGTAAAAAAAACTACTTCAATGTACACAAAACAAAATTATTCTGATTACATACATTAGATATAATTAACTTAGTAATTATTTTGCGTTTGTTCTAATTATTAAAAAACTGAATTTGATCTACGTTCTTTTTGTCAGTATTATAGGGTTAAATATAACGTAACCAATAAAAAATTATTTTTTCGCAATTTTTATTTAACGATTTAGTTTCATTCATTTTTCTCCTCTTAACGAATCCTAAACTTTCACTATGTCCATTATTTGCTTAAACAGTAAATCTTTTCGGTTTAGCAGTAATACTAATATAACTTTTGTACTACATTATTTTTAATACAATTTGAGAATTTTCCTTTAGCAGAGACTTTTTAGTCCAATCAGTGAATAAATGTTTCCAGGAGGAAATTTCCGCATGCAACAGTTTCTGCAGAACGTGATAATACTTAAGGAAATACTTAGTGATCTATGAATAAATTAATATCTTATAAAATTATTTAAAAACTGGACTAATCATTTGTCATCACTGTATATAAATACATTTATGCAATTATACTACATATTTTTTCAAATTCAATTGTACAGAAATTTTAATTATTTTCTTCGATTATGAATAAAAGACGGTATATTTTGTAATGTGCCCATTACATGGTTCAAATAAAATTCAAAGAAAAAGAAAATAAAACATAATTTAGAATGTGTGGTGCGAGGGTAAATGTGCGCGTGTTTGAAATCCTGTTGTCGGTTGGGGTAGCCAATCACCGATCACGAAGAAAAAACTTTCTACCTCAGAGGATCAGTTTCAGCGGTCACAGATGGAAGGGCGAGAGAAATTAGGAAAAGTCAGAGGAAAGATTTTTATAGAAAATCAGTCGTATTTTACCTTCGCTGAAGTTAATTATCCTTCTTCTCTCTGGCTAGTCAGACGTTAATCATCAGTCTCGGAGCAGCAGTTGTGGTCTTATAGTCAAGACAAAGTTATAAAATTTGTGTCGCGATCTATCGTCTTATAAAGTATTAGTCTCGGTGACTTAAAATGCCAATTATCGAAATTAGTGAGTGCGGTAAATCGTAACGAACTACGGAACACGAACGTAAAGGCCCGATTAATATTTAATCCGATCTCAACGCACCAGCCAACCAACGGATCACGGATCACCATAGACAACAGTGATACGTAGAATTTTATTTTAAATTTAATTAATTTTGTAAAACTTTTCGTTGTTGTACTCGTAATTAAATTTTATGTATTTCAGCGGTCGACCGATACAGAAAGATAGGTGTAAAGGATCACAAAATATATTGGTTAAAATTCAATCGGATAATTTAATATAATAACAATAACCATAAACAAAAAAAACCAAAATAAAAATTTAAGTAAACAAAATCCACGAGAGTAAAACCTCGTGGTTGGCATCCCTGAGGGCTTAAACTAGTAAACGGTAACGTTTCAATTTATGAACCTAACGTAATTATTTATTTAATAGGGGTATACACAACAGCATAAAGACAATTACAGTCTATATATTAGATCTATGTATATGAATATATAATAAATGCGTAACAATAAACATGCTACAAGCAAAACATACTTTAATAAACTACACACACTTTCACATATGCACGCACACATACATACACCAGTTTGGACTCTTTAATTTTTATTCGTAGTTTTATATGGTTACAACTGTAGCATAATACATTATACTTATGTAGCGTTAAGCAGCGGCCGATAAAGTGAAGCTAGCCACATTGATCGCCAAACTTCGACCGGAGATGGCGTAAAGAAGAAGAAGAAGAAGCGTTAAATTCTCTGTTTTACATGAATAGTATGTTAAAATAAAACAGCTTAAATCTTATCACCCTCAGCGACGAAATTCAGTATTTTTCATACAGTATTAGTAATGATGAAAAAAGATAACGCAGCTTAAATTCTATTATCCACTTTCGTGACGACTGACACAATTAAATTTTACGGACAGTTTTAATAATCTTGGAACAATTACGATTACTTTGTTTTTAAAATATGACATTATACTTTCTGCCTGCAGTGCACAGGTTTTTGTAACACGGGTCTTCTTCTGTAGTTGTATGGTGCTAGTCCCAGTAACGAAGAAACGAAACAGCTACCACGGTGTTCCGTACACGTCGTATAGAGTCATAATTTTCTGTTCGGTACGCTTAGCGTTGATCAGAAAAGCTAAACCGGAACTCACAGTATATTTGTGATAGGAACGAGAAAAATTCTTTGGCGGAGATGTTCCTACCAAAAAATATCGTTAAGCATTTTACTACATTACAGCAGCAGACTCTCAGCAATTTGCTCGCGACAACGTGCCCTAGTCGGATTAATGAATACCAATCTAAAGCAAATAGGCGAGTATCCGGCGCCTTAAAACAGTGTCAAACGAGATTGCAATTTGAAACATTAAGAGCCCTACAAACCCCTAAATTTCGTATTATAGAAATGAAATTCGAAAAAAATAATAAGCCTAATATCAAGAGAAAATTACAAATAACACTGGAAACTTCTAAATTATGCACTAAAACCTTTGTGTCAACTTTCATGGTGATAGACGGTGTCAGAGTTTATCATTCTCATATATATACCAACAATCATTTATATCTTTATAGATTATATATAGTAAGCGGCGACTGCGAGAAAATCGTTTGTGGAACGTGAACAGCAACACAAGGATTAGAATCAGTGACAAACAGTAGAACAAGCAGTAACATAAATTGTAGTCACAATATTCCTTAAGGGAATTACTAAATGTACTGTTGTACTTCATTACATGTTCAAATTGTAAATTTTAGTTATTCGAATGGCATAGCTACAATCGCTACCCTATATGTATTATTATATACAGTAAGTCATAGTTATTTTTAAAAACCTGTAATTAATTGACCGGAAATTAAAGTGCGTAATGGTATGAATTCATTACAGAGAATTTCCCGTGATGAATCTTATCAATGTTGAATTTTTCAAGATAAGATGATACTATCACTTATAATATGTAATAATAAACGTTTTTATGTAAATCAAATATAATTTATTTTAGTCAATATACACAGCAGACATACCTGTCTCTAATCAGACATTTCTGGCTACATTTGCGGACGATACAGCATTAATGGCCTGTAACGATAATCCTGATTTTGCGAATATAGCAATTCAAGATCATATCGATAATGTACAAACGTGGACTAACAATTGGAGAAATAAGTTTAATGCTAAAAAATGTCAACATATAGCTTTCACTAATAGACCTATTACATGTTCGAAATCTATATATATAAAAATCCCGTGTCTTTATGTTTGTGCAGGATAAACTCGGAATTTACTTAACCGATTTTTATAAAATTTTGAAAATACATGCAATTTAATCCAACTCTTAAGAGATAGGATATTTTTTGTTTTAATTATTTACACAAATATTTGTTATATTAAATAATTTAATCAATCAATTTAAAAAAAACAAATTTGACAATTTTATTATTTATTGAGCACCAACTACTTTTCGTGGCGACTTTTGTGTATCGTGCGGTGTTAATCGAAATGCAACCATGTTTATCGCGGGCGCATGGCGTTATTATCGGTGAATGATGAAATAAACGTTTTTTCGCTCTGTTGTTTACAAAAAAGTTCGTGTTATTACGGAATTATGAATGTAGAATTAATATGTGTGTTGATGATGCAATAATTCCCCATTATGTGAAATACACAGATAGGGATGGTGCATCTTTATTTTCGTCTCTATCTTATTTATTATATAATAATAATGAATTATTAGGAGTAGAAGAAAATGTATCGTACAATATGTTTGTAAAAACTGAAAGAGATTTAAGCAATAAATTATTGGACTTAATGGGGAACATATAAAAATAAAATAGAGTATTTAACTGATATGTCAAATATTCGAACTTTTAGGCCAAAACCGCCGTATAAATTTTTTAAATTAACCGTTTAACTTTTTTTTTAATAATTTTCTACCAGAAATATTAAAATCTTTACTCAACACCGTTATTTTGATTTTATGATAATAAATTAATTATAATAAAACGCTCGAGACAGAGTGGTTGAAAGATATGAGTGAAGATGTTCTCTTAAACGTGTAATTATGGGAGATCACCGTGTGAATAACTCGGCCTCTTCAAAACGATGGCTGTATGTGTTGTACCGTTGAGCAAAACTTTTTGTTAAATTACAACGGACAGGTTATAGAAAAATCGACAATCTTCAGCTAAACATGAAGACTATTTTTTGTTAGACGGTGATAAACATGTTTCCCAAAGAAAGAAAGAATCTTTACGTAAACACAATTCCAGATAAAACAAAAATTTTTTAATGAATTTCCAAGTACAGATTTAAACGGGCATTAATACACGGGCGAAGCCGCGGGGCACAGCTGGTTAATAATAAATAATTCTGAGATACCGCTGTTTAATTCCATGAAATATCTGGGAATACATTTGGATTACAGACTAAACTGACGTTTCCATACAGAACAAATTAGTAGAAGAGTCTGGGCACGAACCAAATTGCTGTATCCAATAGTAGGAAGAAGGTCTAGTTTAAGTCTGAATTTAAAAAGACGGATATACCTTATGGTTATAGCGCCAATCTGGAAGTATGGCATAGAGCTGTACGGAAATACTAAAGCAAGTAACCTATTACTGGTACAAAGGCAGCAATCAAAGATACTTTGCATGATGGCTTCGGCTCCTAATTATGTCTCTAATCATACTCTCCACAAGGATCTTAATATTCCATTAGTCAAAGATGTACATGTACCACAATATCAAAGATTCTTCGGTAAACTTAGTCTTAGTGATAATCCTAATATATTTTGGATGTCAAGCAATCCTAGGAAAAGATTAAAAAGAAGATGGTGCCGAGGCGCTCTCTCTCATCATAATGGCACTATAACTAGTATCCACCTATCCGTAAGGAAATGGTCGCTTTTGTATCTAACCGATAATAGGACTGTCAAGCGTGCTTCGGTCATTATTATACTACGCCCACGAGTAGTGAGATAGCATATCTTCTGTATGTTAAATATCCGAAAGATAAGTGGCTCCAACAAAATTCAACAGAGCACAAGAAGAGAAGAGGACATCACGCATTAGCGGATCAATATTTCTTAAGAACACATACATTTGTAATTTAATATAGCGTGTATTATTATCGGTTGCCTCATATCCACTGGGAGAGGAGGCAATATCGTTTTTTTTTTTTTTTAGACCATTATTGAAAAATGCCAATTATGGCCAGGTTTGGCCAGTGTGGCAAAAAAAAAAAAAAAAAATATATATATAGCTAATTTTGTTAGCATTCTTTTTCTAGGTTGATATGCATTCATTCTTCTTTTATATTACATACATTTTTTCCCCTAATGACGGAAACCTATTTCTGTTCAAAAGATAATTCAATGCTCCTTTAATTATTAAGTTTCGCGAATTCGACGTATCGAATGTTTTACTCCATCAGAATTACTTTCGGTCGGTGGAAAGTTATAAAAATGTTAAAAATATTATTTATTTTTCTGTCACAAATAAACTTCAACACAATTTGAGAGAGGTTAATTGTTGCGTGTTAAAGAAGACACTGGTTATATTAAATCTATGGATTCGCACGTGCATAATGAACCTCTTCCTTATTCTAGGGATAACATAGTTAAGATTTAAATTTTATTTCTTGAACAAATTTTAAAACAAGTGCTTTTCAAGGCATATTCAGTTACAGCACTGACTTCGCCAGAAAACTGAAAAATTCTATTATTCGCCGCTTATAATTACGAACTACTAATACTGAAAATGAAAAAAATGAAATAACGAAAAAAAATCAGTCTTCTATTTTTGCATAATAAAAATTTGCGGAATGTATAACAAAATGAAAATTAACAATGATACTTTATAAACAAACACCGAAGCGATGTTAATTATAAATGTTATATTTATATCACAACATTTGTAAAAAATTATAGAATTTAACTTTAAAAATTCTTTTTTATATATGTATATACATTTTTTGCAATAATTGACTGAATTAAAAGATATAGTATTTAGAACTTAATAACACAATGATAAAAAATGTTAATGAGGTACACCATTAACATTCGCGATTAATACACGTGAATTTAACATCCGCAGACAAAAAAATAGCGACCAATTTTAACATTCACAAAATAATTCTGAATGTGTGAGCATACTTCGTTAGGAAAACTCTAAAATAAATTCAGGCGCTTTTTATTTTTAAACTGCAACAAAGAATAACTCTAAACAAATAATTATTTTAAATTCTTAGTTTACGTTCTATTAATACAATAATGAAATATTTAATCGATGTCTTAAGTTTCTTATAACAGCGGCATAAAAAAAATGATGGTCTATCATTTACAAAAAGGAATATGATTATTTTAAATTTATTTTTATATTCATTTCTAATTACCTTATCATTCGTATTATAAAAAGTCAGTTTTAATATTCTTTTATTTTTCGTTTAAAAATAATTTTGAGTTCTTATAAGTCAGTTAAAATTTTTCTCCTCCGTATTTATTCTTAAACCTATGTAAATTATAGAAAAATTGATTTAATATACACAAAGAAATTTTAGGGAGGGAGCCAGACTGGTGAATAGGTCAGCCACTGCGTTGTTATCAGCTCACAAGTGACTCATAAATCAACACTTCACAGAATAAAATACCTGAACTATATTAATAAATTGTTAATTTCACATCAATCGCTAATCATGAAAGATCATACGACAGGATGATCGAAAGTGATTCAGTCTACTAATATGTTAATATAAATAATAACGATTAACATAATATCAGAATTGATAGTACTTTTTGTTGCCAGAATCATGCTATATAAAAACCAGATGCGATGCATTCACGCAAGAGTTGAATATCAATAAAAGGTAAGGGGAATACCAAAAGAAAAGAAAAAAGTTTATGACAGTATTTTCTAAAAGTTGAAATGCCAGCATATAACAAAATATTAGTATTAATAAAATACTCAAAAAGAATGCATTGTAAAAATTATTAAATGTTAAAATTTCTCGCGGATTAAACATTTTCTACCGGTTTTCGTTGGGAAATAAAACAAAATTTTCAAAACTTTTACTTTCATCTTTGCCAAAACTGATTGGAAAATCGTCAAACAACCATGATTCGTCATCTACGTCAAACATTTTTATAAATGTACGTTATTTTATCTTCCTAAAATAATCTACGAAATTCTGAACGATTATTTTTAGACATAGATAATTAGTTTATAATTCTTTTGAAAAACAAAATTCGTAAAATAAAAAATATACATAGTTCTAATTTTAAAAGTTCATTAAATATTATTTAAATAAGAAAATTAATGTTTTGTTCCAAAAAATTCAAGAAATTTAGTTTATTGCTAAATAATCTAAATTTTTACTGCACTACCAAATTTCTATTAATAAATTCTAACGCAATTGGTTCCATTTTTGATCCAAAGCATACATTCCATAATTTTAATAAATAGTTGTTCCACATTGATTTCTTAATTATTTATTTACTTTTAAGTTGTTTCAGGAAATATTTTCTTGAATGATCTTTAATTTTCAATATATAACAAACTTAATTTAAAAAAAAACAAAAAAAACGAATGTTATTGAAGGGTTTATAGTTTAAGAGTAATGAAACTGGTTTTATACATTAAATATAATAATAAAGCAATAATTATTTTGTCAATTATAGATGTTCGTGTAATTACATGAGCGATCACAAAAAAAAATATTTCTATGAGAAGCACTTTTTTGTTTAAATGGATGTTTTTTTTTTTAAATATTCCTTCTATGACAATTTATTTAAAAAAAAAAAAATTATTGCAACTTAAAATATGATTTCAAAAAGTATACTTATAAAAACAAAGCACTTCGGTTCTAAATTAACTGGATTATAACACTATTATTAAAGTTATAATCTACTTAGTTTAAATTAATTTACGATGTATTTCTAAGGAAAAAATATTACCGTATATTTGGTATTTATACTTTAATTTGTAACTTTATATTATTTTTATAGAAAGAAAAAAAAAATACATACAGAAGATTCTATAGTAGTATCATCGTTTAAAATTTGATCTGGTAATGAAATATTACACTACATGTTTTCAGTGCGAAATAAACGCTGTACTTTTACGCAAATACTTTCCATAATCAAAGCATATTGACGAAAATGTAATATTTTTAAAGTATAAAAACCTTTTAAAAATAACAAAAAAAAAAAAATATTTAATACTAGAAATATTTCTGAAACAATAGCAAAACGGTTTTACATTTTTAAATTTATAGCTAGGAAAACCGGATACGGAGATATGAAGAAAATGGCTTTATCCGGGAACTTTTAAAACATGGTTGTCCACCAATCTATCCATATAGATTGAGGAACTAAGAAGAACTTGAAAAGCAATTATTCACTACATGATTTTAGTGACACAAATTATTAATAACAAAAACTAAGTAGTAGTATAACATTTGGCAACCAAATTAAACAATAAAAAATATTGAACAGGTATATCAGTCATATAAAAATATAAACAAATAATATCCTTAAGTAAATTATATTCGCGTTTGTAAAAAAAAATTATATAGAAATCAGACTATTAAAAAACCATTAAAACGTACGGAAAATGGAAGAAAAAAAAAACAATTTCGAATTTTATAACATGAAATATTGTGTAAAATGTTCAATAAAATGTAACTACTATTATCCATTAAAATTTATAAGTATCACAGAAGAAAAAACATAGTAAACTAAATGTAAAAAATTATGAAGTTATACGTCAAGGAATTAACACGGATTTCAAATAATTCAGTGAAAAACATTTTATTTAATTAACTTCGGTAAAAAGATTTTTAAACATCGTAGGGAATAAGCCGAAGATCAGAAAAAAAGAGCTAAATAAACAACCATAAAAAATCGTTACTTTCATTTTTACTGATTCACAATGAACTCAAGTATTTTCAAAAACTGAATGCACACATGTACAATTACAAATTTATTTACACATTCTATCAGTTCCATTTAAGGTATTCATATAAATTTTTGTATAAACATATAATTCAACGATACTAATACTTTAATTAGCTTTCAATTTAAAAACGTGTATTTACAATAAAAATTAAAGATTATAAATTTTCAAGAATGGATTTATACATTGCAGGATGCAAGACTAGTTTTAAAAAACTATTAGTTTGATATTAAATTCTTTGGATAATAACCGTTTATGTTGTTATTACTTTCATCTCCAAAATTAAATACGTTATAAGAATAATCTAAAGGATTACCAATAATAGATGTTATATCGTTTATGCAAAATTTCGAATAACAGCTTATAATCTTACCCCATACTTTTAATTTTCCATCTTTTTCATTTTTAATATACGATCCCCACAATGACGATGAAGTATACATTTCCGGACTATTAACTGTCATCCTGGATTTAAATAAAACTTCATGAAGTACTTCCGGAACAATAGCTATAGTATCTATACCAAGATAATGCACAGGCGCGTAAATATCCTGTATTAAATTATCACCCACATAAAGAACCGTAGGATTACTTTTTTTAGTTCTATCTTTTAACATTGCGTACATATCTTTCCAATTGCCTTGGCTATAACATTTCTGTCTAAAATCGGTGGTTTGTTCTTCCATTTCTTGATCGTCCACAATATTAAGAAAAGGTCTATTGCCAATGAAAAAACCCGGCTTCCTGGCATAATAGATAATTATATCAAAATAATCCCTCCAATTTTTACCTAAAGTAGTTTCAGCTACTAAATTCGCAAAATCTACATAGGAACCGGTTACCAAAAATGTAACACGATTTTCTTTGACTTTTTTTAACCAATTCGAAACTTCAGTTGAGCGAACGTCAACGTACCGAGTTGGATTATCCTTTATAGCCGAAAAAAAGCCACCGTAATTTTTTTCAAAGTTAAATCTAGAATACATTTCACTTACACTGCATAATATGTGATCCCATATTTCATTGTAATGAATTGTCGTACCGCTAGATTCAAAATCAACGGAATCAACAGCTCTCGCATATATAAGAGGCATGGCGATATCAAAATAATCATACGTAGCTCTCATTTTTTGTGCTAAAGCACCTTCCCATGACACTAAATAATCCTGTACGTAACTATCTGTCACATTCCAATGAGAGTCATTGCCATATATTTCCTTTATTTGATCACTATTTAACATCTTTGTCCCGTGACTGCCATTTATTATAGTTCCATCGTAAGCAATGTCAAGCACATTCCCACGATCCATATCTAAAATTAAACCCCTTCGAATAAAATCTATACCATCACTTAAAGGTAACGACAAGAATTTAGGATTATAACCTAACTGTACCATTTTATCCGCTAATAAATTATACTGTAGATTACATAACTCAGGTAAATTATACAAAACCAACGTATTATCAAGATCGAAACCGACACAGTCGTAATCTGAAATTCTGACACCCATTTGTCTCGGTTTAAAACACTTTAAACATTTAGAAACAAAACATTTCACCACCAAACTTGTCTTAAACATTTAAAATTAACGCTTTCTCCAAAAGTCGTTCAAATTTTATTAGTTTACGACTTCACTATCGCAGTCAACAAGAAATCTAACCTTGACTTAAACACATATCTAATCTTTGAAAATATTCGTTGAAATCACCCGAATTTTTTAGACAAACATAATTACGTTTGTTTTCTCTAAATAATATCTATAATTTTCGTACTCAAATATTTAAAAAAAAAATAAATTTCCATTTTATTAAAATCGACCTATTAATTTAAAAACTTGTACCCTATCATAACTACGAAAATAAGCGTTAGGGAGAGCGCCCATCTAAGCGATACGATTCCGATACGACAGCGATTTTAAATCGTAAGCGATAGCAACACGATTCCGATACGACGTAACGCCCACTTAAGCAACGCGATTTATCCGCTGTAGAAGCAACTTAATTTATGATGTGGTGTAATAGTGCAAAAAATGTCATATTTTTCTTCGTTTTTCTGTTCTTCTTTTAGTGAAGAAGCAATGTATCGTTAATAAATCTTAACAATTTAAATCAAAAAAGAAAACAACGTTATTGAGTACATCCATTTTTTCAAAAGAGTAACAGAATAAACGCTTTAATGTTTATAAAGAACTGAATATGTACCCGGAAAAGTTCTAAAGTTTTTATGGAATGAATAAGGAAACGTTTAATTGGTTAGTAGAGAAAATTGGCCCAAAAATTGTAAAAAAGAATACCCATTTTAGAAATTTATACACCGCAGAAACGTATTTTAATCACATTACGAGAAATACATTTGTTAATTATATATACCTAATGTTTGGAAACATTTTCTATACCATATACATACATATTGCTGTTAATTTATATTACATAACAGAATAAAATAATGTAAATATTAATATTTATTTCATAAATATGAATTGTTTTTAAAAATATTCTGAAATAAATTTAAAATACCGATTTTAAATTGTTATTTTTGCCGATTATTCATATTACGCATAAAAATTTAGAATGTAAACAAACAATCGCTTGCTCAAGCAACCAAAAATAAAACATGTAGCACTCGAGAAAATAATATTCACGCAAGTGATTCTGTTGCGCGACAAAATCGCAATTTTATTACGCGCCAGTCCCAAGCCCAAGTCGCAACTCACAACGTATTTATTTGATTAAAATTTTATACAAAACGTTAAATATATCATAAAAAATTCACAAAAAATTAAAATAAAACAAAACACTGACTAATTTCGAGTAGTCCTGTTCATAATCATAATGTGTTACTGAGATCAATAACAAGAATGTTCAAAATTAGTTGGTGTTTTATTTAATTTTTTTTAAATGAACGTAATAAAGAATTGTAGACAATAAATGTTTAATACATCAATGTCATCAATGTATCTTTAAATTACACAAAATTTTATTTGAATTAAAAATTTTCTACTTTATTCTGCATTTTCTTTAAATTAACGTAGAACTATCAAATTTCTTTTTTCTTCTTATTTGTATACTTTAAAATATTGAAAGAAAATATAGTGCAATATACTAAATACAAAATAAATTGTAACATTTAAAAAACATATCCAAGATTTAATGTTTCTGCAAGTAGTGTAGAATATAACACCAAATATTATTTTATAATGTATCCGATGTTTGTGTATAATTTATTTAGTAAACGTATATTATCCGTATGTAAAAATGATGATTAATGACGCCAACTTGGGAAAAAACAAGACGGAGTATTTATGCTCACGGCTTTGTATATGTACATCTAATTCATCAGTTGGTACGTTCATATTCGTTTCGTATACTAATTTTTATTATCTTATAATACGCTTTTATTTTTGTAAATTTGTGTAATTGTAATGTAATAAGTAGAACATTTTTCATTTTCTGCGTTATTTGCATTTCATTAAGTGAATTATATATAATGAAAACAAAGTAACTGTCGTTTTCTTTTTCACTAAATTGTGATTACCATTAATTTCTTCATATCATTAAATTTGATTTACAAAATTTTCGATCAATTTTCAATATCTATTCAAAAAATTCTCTTTCAAAAGCATAATGACATTTTGAAAAGAACATTATTATTTAAGTTTAAGAATAGACTGTTTTGTATTGTCGATAATTTAGATTACTGAAAAATACAGTTTATGTAATTTCATCGGTATAGTGTTAACGAGACAATAATTACATTTTACAGATAATACGCCTTCTTAACATAACTAGAATAAATTTTTTTTATATAACACTTTAAATAGACCTTTTTTTCTAAAAACTGACGGTTTTTTTTTCTTACGATTTACTCTCGTCAGGTCTGATTCGTTTGTTGAACATTTGATATTTATAAATTTACTTGTTTGGTTTTCAAAACTTCGTTCATTTATCAAACAGGATAGTTTTTTTTTTTTTTATATATTTTGAAATATCAGTAGTAAGTAAAGTAGGTCCCATACTCTTGACAAGGTGTCGGAGATTGTGAAATTAAGGTTCGTAATGTCCTAAGCCCAGCTACACTAACAGGGCCGTAGCCAGGAATTCAAGGGAGGGGGGCATTCCTAACAATACGCAATACGTAACATTAAATAACATGATATTACATTTTTTATTTAATTATTTCTATAAATATCAATTTTATTAAAACTGCATCCGACGATAATGCTCTTGAGAAGTAAAGCGCCTGACAACTACCTCTGGATCAATCTCAATATCACGATGAATACTCATCAGTGCTAATCCACTGAGCCGCTCCTGTCCCAAGCTGTTTCTCAGAAATGTTTTCAGCATTCTCAATGACGAAAAAGTCGTCGCAGTTGACACAGGTAGAGTCACAAGTATTGAAAGCAGCTTGTGAATCATCGGAAACATATCTGGGCTACAATTATCCAGCACTTCTATCTTTGTGACGGGCAATTTCGGAACCTCTATTTTTGACCATTTTGATTTCCAAACCGCGAACTCTCCTTCAAAACTGTTTGTATCGCAGAGAAGTGGACTATAAAATTGTACTGCGCTCTGAAGTTCGCTGGTGTTGACGGGAAGCTTGTACGGCATTAGCAACGATAGGCACCCTATGTAACCGACTTGTGGTTAACGAACCGTTCCTCCAGATGACTAATAATATGGTCAATAATCGGAATAAATAAAGCACGTCTATAGTATTCCTTTGGAGTTTCGGTTTCGATATTGCTTCGACGTTGTTGGCGCCCTACTCGTCCTGGCATTGCTTTTATAAAGTCATCGCCATTCAGTTGTCTTGCCTGATAGCTTGTTTATATATTACTGAGAACTGAGCTCTGCTTGCGCCCCTATTGTGTCGAGAGCGTTTATTATATCGTCGACTTGATGACACGCCGTTGCGAGATCGCAGTTAAAGCTTTGAAAAATTTTACAAAGATTAATTGTCACAGAGAAGAGTTTGCTGGCAATGTTCAGATTAATAAGAAATTATTCGCATTGAATCGCAACTATAGTAACTGATTAGCCGCTTGTGAAGTCTCATTATTTCCTGAAGTCTTCATTTCTTCCAAAGTAACCGCAATAGGCAAGAGGATTTCATTAAACCACATTACAATGTCGTGTTTTTGGACCAATCGAGTTTCGCATATTAACGTCGTTTTCCTACAATCAGCCATTTGCTTTGCAATTACTCCTTTTACCATTGTGGAACGTAATGCCCGGATGTGCGAAAAAAATTTCCAACAGACTTCATAGTGCCTAAACAATTGGCCAAACTCCGCACTTTGCAAGTATCTGCGATGGCTAGATTCAGCGAATAGGCACTATAATGCACGCATAACGCTAATGGATACTTTCTTTTTATTATTGCTTGAGCACTTTCAGTGCGTTCACTCACTGACAATGCACCATCATATCCTTGTCCGACAAACCCTTTAGTATTTATTCCGTTTAGTTTGCAGCTGGTCGATAATAGATGATGCAATGCTTTCTCCAGTGAGATCACGAAAGGAAACAACTTCTAAGAAGTCCTCTCGGAAAGCCTTATTGTCAGGGTTAACGTATCTGAGGCAAAATGGCATTTGTTCAGTTCTGGATAAGTCGCTGGTTTCATCAACGAGAACTGAAAAATCCAAGGATGGATTGACTTTTTCCACAATAGATTCCTTAATGATGTCTCCGCAAATACTAATAATTTGATTCTGTACAACAATACCGGTGTACTGACAATTTCTGTTACCGGTTTCCAAATGTATTTTTAAAGTTATATCTCCTGCGTCGACTCTATATCTCTTAAAAGAGCACGAAATATTCCGACATTCTTCAATTTTTTCCTCTAAAACATTTCTATGATATCGGATGTTCCTCGCAAGGGTAGTTCTTGGCGACCACATAATATGATGGTTTTGGACAATAGAGGTTAATTTTGCTCTGTTTTCTAAAGATTTTTTGGCTAATTCAGGAGAAATCTTTTCCTGGATGTTCTCTGTTTTACCATCATATACCGATTAAAAGTTTCCAGCCATTTCGGTTGTCGTTTTTATATGATAATTTAAAAGGACGTGCTTTCCAAATTCCTCTTTCGCCTTCTTCCAATTGTGGAATCCTTTCTTAACGAGTGATCCATATCCCTGATGAGTCCCCTTTCCTGTAGTATCCATGGCAAAAAGAATACAATATTTACGGAACGCACTATCCTCTCGTTTTGAATATATAGTAGCCAATTAAATTGGTCGAACTATCTCGCATTAAACTTGAGATTGGGTTTATAATCTGTGTAAATGTTTCATTGTGTAGCAAATGTAATTATTTTCTGAATAAAAAAAAAAATGCAAAACATTTCGAGGGACCTACCTCCGCTCGCCCACGGCCATGGGAACTAATGAGAGTAAGCGAGCCAATTCTTTTTTCGCGGAAAATATCAGTAACCTCCATCTTTAATTATATCACAAAAAATATTTTTTATTTTATTTATTTTCTTTCTTTAATAATTCACTGAAAGATATGGTATTTTCTTTTATACTCTTGCGAAGAAATATTTCAATTTCTGGAAAATTAATATGCAAACAAATATTGGGGAAAAAAAACGAAAATCAACTTAAATGTAGTTTTTTTTTTTTTTTTTTTTTTGATGAACTTTCATATTTTTCCGAACGTTTGTCAAGATTTTAAAAACAACTGGCTTACCAAAATCAATTTGATTTGGATTTAACACACCGCCGCTGTATGTGAATATTAATTATGGTACAAAATAAATATGTGCAGAATCACAGTAAACCAAAGTGTTAAATCGTTTAAGCTAATAAAAAGAACTAAGATCACCAACACATATAAAAGGAAAGGAAAGTAATAAATTATAAGTATTCCAAAATCCGAAACCAGTCAGCAACATATAATTAATCAGTTAATGTATTCAACGTTTTGTGAATACGCATATTTGTCCATTTATTTCGATGCACTTAGTTTTTTGGAAAATAAAGAAGTTTTTCATTCTTTAATCAGGATTTTAATCGAACCAAACATAAAATGCTTTTTTACAAAAAATAAATACCGACTTCAAGGGTTATTATAAAAATTTAAAAATGCACTAGAAAGTAAAAAATAATTACTCCCGATAAGAAAATATATATATCTGAGTGATATAACACTTAAGTGGTGATATCGTAATTCTTATACAACATTAATACTTATTAGAGTTGGAATTAAATTCATGTTAGGAACAATTTAATCAACATTTAATGCAGTTTTTAATTATTCTTTTAATATGAATTTGATGCCAACTCCAAAAAATTAATGTTGTATAAGAATTACGATATTATCACTTAAGTGTTATATCACTCTGATATATATATTTTTTATCGGGAGTAATTATTTTTTACTTTTTAGTGCATTTTTAAATTTTTATAATAAACCTTGAAGTCGGTATTTATTTTTTGTAAAAAAGCATTTTATTTTTTACTTTTTAGTGCATTTTTATTCAATTAAATTAAAACATTTATTTCCACGGTGTGAAAACACCAAAAGCTACATTTCCATGGTAATTTGGCAAATTTATAGTATTTTAAGTCAATAAATCTAATCCGACGGTGAAAACAATTATGAATGAAAAGCATCCAAAAAGCTTCAATCTCCCGCATTATTAAGGATAACTCAAAAACTATCGGTCAGACCTTGATCAAATTTAAATGGGACCACATGACAAACACCACCTTTCAAATAAAAGAAGAATCATCAAAATCGATTCATCTAGAAGAAAGTTCTGTGGTAACACACATAAAAAAAAAAAATACAGTCGAATTGAATACCTGCTCCTTTTTTGAAGTCGGTTAAAAAGAGAGTTTTATTTATTTGCAATCCCATTTAAATCGGGAATATGCTTTATTTACTAACAGTATTATTAGTTATCCAAGACTTTTTCAACAATAAGTCAACTGAAAATTAAGTTCCTTCAGTACTTAGAACAATACTTGCATGGATGGAACTTAGAAATTCTTCGAAATAACGTTTAAAACACAATCAACATAAAGAATCGTTTTCAAATTGGAAGGTGTTAGGTGCGTTACTTATTGTAGCGAGGAATACGAAATGTGTTTTTGACTGCAAATTACAGTGAGTTCACTGGGCAAGAAAATTGTAGTTTACGGTTACATTGTTAAATTATTTTTTATAATTGTTGTTTGATGTTTTATCGTGAAATATCAATAAGGGAATAAAGACAATTTACTTTGTTCAATGTTTAATTAAATTTTTACCTACAGTCAATACTTTTTTACCGGTCAATTTCTCTACTTTTCAGTATCTTATAAGGTAAATTAAACTACTAACAATATCAATTATAACAAACAAAAAATAAGTTACCGTAAATACAAAAAATTTAAAAAATTCGCTGCACCAGCGATCCAAGAGGAATTATTTCTTTTCGTTCACCTTTCAACTATTTTTAATTTAGCAGGGGCACTGTTATCTTCAAATTTATAGTAACTGATTTTCAGAAAATACATTCACAGCTTAGATGGAATGCTAATACACATTTTTCTTTGTGTAACATACGTTATTTTATTCGTTAATATCATTTATTAATGGATTGAACAAAGACCTTATTTTTTCATATTGTTTTCTAGATAGATATTTAAACACAACCGCTTTACCCTATTCTTTTTGGTTTAAAAATTTCTGGTTTCTCAATTATTAGAATTCGTAAAGAGCCTACATGCACCTTATCCGCCCATTGTGGTTATAACAATAAGAACATACTTAATAAACCTGATATACAATAATCATTTTTGCTAATTTAGCGAATAAAAAATTCTTTCTTTTAAATACACATTGTTTGGTTTAAATTTAGTATAAAGACTTTAACGGTCGTTATGTTTCAAAAAGGTTATATGAAAGACGAAGTATAAGTTTGTGTATTTGCTAGTATTTGTACAGCAAGTCTCGAAAATGCTGCCAGTTTTGTCATAATGCAGTAAGCGATTTTTTTTTATTCTTTTTTATAATGAAATTTAAAATTTTGGTTTTGTAGTTTCTTTTTTTACTTTTTTAGAATTAATCTTTATTTAAAAATCTGGTACAAAAAATATTGCTTTAACTTGAAACGAAATTATTGAACTTTTAAGAAACATACTGAGCCAAAAAAAGTTACAGCATTCATCATTACGATTTGACACTGTTTCTGCATATACTTCTTAAATAACTTCTGTAAAGTAGTTTCTACGCCTCTTTATAAGTTAAAAGATCGGTGTGAGCTATAGTGTTTTTTTAGGGTTTTTTTTTTTTTTTTTTTTTTTTTTTGGAAAAACTAGTGAAGTTATGCAGCCATCTACCAAACCAAAAAGAATGCACTGCTGAATTACTTGTACACAATTTGAAGGGCAATGCTGAGAAGCATCTGGAGAAGCCTCTTACGCAAGAACAAGACACCGAATTGCAAGGAGTGTTATCAGCTGTACTCAGACAGAAGAGCATACGCAAAGGGAAGTGAAAAACCTTCGCTGCCTTCAGTATATTTCTCTTACGTAGTCATAGAGAATGGTAGTTGGACTAACTTTGGAAGTGTCGTCGATCAACCGGGCCTTAATTCCGCTTAACAGTTTTAGGGTGTGCCAAGTTGCCGGGAACATTGTGTTCTGTCGGTTATTTCTGTGAAACATACATTTCTACAAAAATATTTTATTCATTATTCGCGTGTAATTCTATGATCATCATTTCAACGGAGTGTCTGTTTTTTTTTTTTTTTTCATTTTTACGAGAAAACTTTTAAAACTGTTGCCGATTAAAGTACATTTAGGAAATGAATACTCCAGTAAAATAATTCGAGAAAGTTCTGTTCGGAAAAATTGTCGACAAAGAAATTGTCCGAGAATCTACGAAATCACGCACAACTTCCATTCTTGAAAATTCAACCACGTTTAACCAAGAAAAATATGTGATGCACTGATTATTATATTATCGGATCTATTAATATGTAAATCCAGAAGTCCTGTTATATACATGTTGAAACATAAAAACAAATTAACGCTTGCAAATTCAGAAATTAAAGTATTTAATTTAATGTTTTGTAATTAAATTGGTAACATTTTTTTTTTTTTTAAATCTGTTAATTAAATGCTACAAATATTTTATTATTCTTTAATTTAACCTTTTTTCTTTTCGTTTGTTCTTTTTAAATATTTCGTAGTTTAGTACTTTAATTATTTAGAATATTTTTGTTGAAAAGTACTTTTGTCTTATTACGATTAATTCTTTAAATTAAAACTCAGTTTAAATAATTCTATTAGTCTTTACTAGCGTATTCAACTCCTCACTACTATACATTTAATGTGGAAAACACAGATTTAAATTAAGAAAAAAAAAATTAATTAATTCAAATAATAATTGAATAACCTTACAATCGTTAGCTCGGAGAAATAATTTTTGTTTCAGATTACCAAAAATGACCATTGTACAGCGTGATGAAAGTTGAGTTCGGCGAAGAGGTATATTAATTATTTCCCTACTCGATCCACGCCACTAGTGCGGATAAAAAAATACAAATGCTTAGACTAGTCCTGTTTTTTCTCTGTATTAGGACAAAAGTCTCGGCTTATTTCTGGCCAGATAGCTGCGGCAGTTTTATTTATATTTTGATAAGCAGAACTTTCGGCTTATGTTTAAATTGTATCCTGGTGCGGAATTAATAATGAACATCGACATATGCGGCATTATTTTGATAAAAGAAGAGAAAGCAAAAAACAAATTTTGTCTCATGAACTGTTTCATGGCTGCTAAAATGATGCATAACCTAACAACTAGTAATAACTAGATCCGGAAGAATACATACCCGCGGATCCTTATCGCACA
This sequence comes from Icerya purchasi, assembly GCA_039619475.1. Classification (NCBI taxonomy): domain Eukaryota; kingdom Metazoa; phylum Arthropoda; class Insecta; order Hemiptera; family Monophlebidae; genus Icerya; species Icerya purchasi. The sequence continues at coordinate 72,946,928 of CM077115.1, read as the reverse complement.
GCCAAGTTTATGATACAACTTCGACCACAGTTCCGAATATGTATCCGCAAACGAGACTCAGCGATGACGAGATCCAGGTATACAGGGTTCCGCTATAAAGGTTAAAATATTGACCTTGAACAGAGTATATCAAATTCTTTCCAATTTTCCCCGTCTTTTCAGCATATTTTTTCCCCTTCAGATGACAATTACAATTAAAAAAAAACAAAGCGTTTCCGACTTTTTTATTTTTTTTGTGTGCGTCTACTCATTATATTTATTTATTAGATACTTGAATTATAATGCAGCTATGGCTTGCCTTATCGATTTTAAAAAGATAACAAAAGATTAAATTTTCTGATTTTAAAGTATATCTTAGTGAAATTTTATTTTCTTTCATTTATGTTTAATATAGGAGATTAAGCTTAATTTCTTTCATCGGCCATTAAAAAAAGAAAAAAAAAACATACTTTTCTTTTAAACAATAGCGATAAAAAAATATTTGATTAACTAAACTATGTACACTAACAACAAACGTGACGGTCGAATAAGTAATTTACTACAACATGACTGTCGTCGCGATAGCCTAGTTGCTAGAGCGATTGACTTCCGATATGGCGGTCACGGGTTCAATCCCGAGCGACGACGAACTTATTACAAGAATTAAATAAATAAATAAATACTCGCTAGTAAATCATATGTGGAAAGCAATAGCAAACCACCACATTCAACATCATATGAGCGCGCTAGGTCAGTACACAGCAGACACACACACGGGACTGCACTGGTAGCGCGATAAATCAAACGATTACTAATCAGTTCCGAATGTAGTCTTGCGTGTGTACACATTCGTACTGCATATAATAATTGCTTAGTATACAACCTATATCTGTACATCTAAAAATGTGAGAATAGGTTGTCCACCAGCCGAATGGTTGAGGAGGATATAATGATGATGATGATGATGATGATGATGAACAATCTATGCAGTTCTTAAAAGTTGTTTAAGCAAGTGACATAACGTAATATAGTCCAATATCAGTGAGAGTGCGTGTGATGGTGTAACATCAGTGCAAACGAGTGTCAGTATTGTGTATATCGTCTGCGTAAACACCGGATCCATATGGGTCCGATATATACGTATCCGGGTTGTAGTTCCGGATTCGTATCCGATAACATAACGAACTTATTCACCCCTATTAACAACTAACACCAGACGTGCTTCTTTAGTACATCGCGTTATCGAATACAAATCATTTTAATAAATTACGTGTCTACGGGATGGTGTCGAGATATAATTTAATGTAAATGTAATATGACCCAATTACCCAAAGCATCGAATTTATAAGAAAAGTACAAACATACACATTTGAATTAGGATGTTGTTTTTTTAAGTATAATACCTTACCACAGCACTGTCCCAATACATTTTTTTACATATAACTGCAGTGCTTCTACCAGTAGTCTTGGGAAAACGGTAAATTTTTTAACTTAAAAACGAAAAAAGCTTCTTCCCCTTTATTCAATATCGTTTTAAAATTTGTTTCTAATTTAAAATTCATCTTTGTAGATACATCTGGCGTTTACTGGTAAAATTACCTTTAAGGTTACTGCAATTATTCATTCATTTTTCCATTAATTCGATTTTTTTTATTCGCCTTCTGTAACACGCGTGGTTTTATTTTTAGTATAATACTTCGATTATGAAATTACTATTTATAAAATACGAACAAGCCAATTGTTCGATTCACCACTCATATTTTACTATATTTTTATACCATATCCATATAGTTTTGTATTTAAATGAACTTATGTCTAGCAACATTCGGAGTATACAACTTTATACAAAAGAGTAATGCCATTCAAAATGTCAAGTGTTTCAGTAGAAGCATTATCACCTGTGAAGAATATGTTAAATTATTAAAATTATGTAACGTAAAAAAAAAAAAAAAAAAAAAAAATAACGAACAAAATATATAGAAATTTACCTAACAATAAAATAACAATAATAAAAATGTCGTTGTTCGAACTAATGATAAATATGAAACAAGAGTGTCCGAAAATTAATCAGCAGATGAAGCAGCTGTACTGCTTTAAATATAAATTCTTCGGTTATTGTAAAATAATTAGTAAAACAGTGATACGAAGTAAAAGAGAAAAAGAACTCACATATCAATAAGGATAATGAAAATTCTTCTTTTTATGATTACGATTAACAGTGTGACAAATAGTCGAAAACAAGAATTATTAGTATAAAGTGCGGTAACTTTTTTCTTGGTCGCGTCCTTCTAATAACATAGACGCGGTAATTGTGATTTCAATGAAATTTTTCAAACAAATCGAAATTTTTGTAGGGAACATAATAAATCAATATTAACATTTTCGACTGGATGGTATAAAAAAAAAAAAAAAAAAAAATGAAATTAACGAGCTTATTCGATATAATCCGATAGTACTGCACAGAACTAGTTCCGAAAATTTAAGGAATTTTTCACCGCTAACAATAGTTGATCAGTCTTTTATGTTGAAAAATCTTCACAAAGCCACAGAGCGAGTTTCGTTGAATACGGTAATTTAGGTTTCTTCAGCGGCTTACATTTAATCTTGTTATTTGCATGTAACGCAATGTGTTCTCTGTAGGATTTCATGTGACGAAGCAGTTTCTGGCAAGTTAAAAATGGACACTGAAATACGCGACACTTGTGAGTGACTTTTATGTGAACAGTCAAGTTCCGTTTATAACGAAAATGCTTATTGCAGTCGGGCACTGGGCACTTGAAATCGTCGAACACTCCGTAGCAAAGTTGAATATGGGTCCTTAATTGAGATTTTGATAAAAACTCATCTTTACATCGATCACACTGAAAATTCTTCGGATGTTTTTCTTTCCAGTGTTTACGTAGGTCGACGTAACGAGAAAATGAATCACTGCAGTAGTCTTCTTCGCAAACGTAAACTTTATGCCTAACGATATGTCGATATATTTCTACTCTAGTTCGGCAAATGAAATTACAATGCTCACACTGGTACAGGTCGTCCGACTGGATCCTCTCCAAAATGGCGGGCCAAAGTTTGCCGGAACAACTATCCACGTTGCATTTACAAACGAAATGCTTTTTAACGTGTTTACACAAGTACTTTTTCTTACTGAAGGTAAATTTGCATGTGGCGCACAGGTAAAGTTTTGGATGTAAATGTATTATATGCTGCTCGTAGTGGTCGTAATTGTAAAACAAACAACAGCACTGACTTACAGTACACGCGTAAGTGGTGCACTTTTTAGAGTGACTGTAATAGCTCAGCGCGTCGTTATAAACAATTTTACACTGACCGCAACAAAATCGGTATTCATTATCCTGTTCGGTGCTTTCAAAGATATCGGCTTTACACGAGATGTTAACTTTAATTTTTTTACAATGATTTCTTCGTTTGTGTTTAGTTAAACCGGAAGAGGTGAAGAACGTTTTGTCGCAGCCCTCTTCGAAGCACTTGAAAACCTTTGTATTCGCATGGATATTTAGGTGGGCTCGCAGTTTATACGGCCGGTTAAAAGACGCACCACAATCTGGATGTGTACAATAATGAAGCATTTTCTGAAAAACCTGAAAAGGTTTGAAATAAATGTGACTTTTGCGGTTTTCGATAATATATTAAATGCCAAAAAACAATAAACAAAATCATAATGGGAAAAGAGCGAAGAAAAAACATTTGATCTTAATAAAATATAAGATGTACTGTAAATAAAGCAAAAAAATATTAACGCAACGATTACAAAAAATAATGCTTAAAACAATTCAAATAAAAATTACGATTGAAACAGCAGATAAATTCTAATAAAGGACACATTTCGCACCATAACTGCATCAAATGCATCAATTCAAAATAACAAATAAACCAATTCGTATATTTTTTAATAAATATAAAATAAATTCTTTCATAACAAACAAGAATAAGTATAATTTACTTTCATAATTTAAAAATAAAATAAATTATTTTAGAAAGGTTTTCGGCCATAGCCTATCATCAACTAACAACATGGATTATTCTCAAATAGAATCTGTTTCGGTGTAATTTATGTTGTTAGTTGATGATGGACTATGCCCGAAATCGTTTCCTTAAATTGAGGTATTATAATTTATTAAAGTAAATTACAGTTATTTTCATTTGTTATTAAGGAATTTATTTTATATTTATAAATATTAACAAAAGGTTATGGATTTAACTGCATTTTTTGTTTAACGTTTACAACTTTATTTCTTTTAATAAACCCATTTACTATCTTACACTTAGTTTAAAATTATATTTTATTTTTATTATTCGGATAAAACATCATTCATTTTTTTTAACCTGTTTATGAAAGTATGTAATGAAGAAATGTAAGATACGACAATGTTAAAATAACATATATTTCTTTAAATAAAATGTAACAATTCATATATTGTGACAATCTATTACTATTTTCATTATTGAAATGAATGTTGCGTAAATAGTTTTTATAAAGTCGTTTTAGTTAATAAAACTTAATTCATAACCATCAAAAACGAAATAATATAAAAATGTATGTCTGCAGAAAATGAAGTTTTTCTTGTCAGCAATAAAGGTATGCTTACTACTGTTCAATTACTTAAATGTTTTTCATATAAAGCATTCTAACAAGTATTGAAAAATAATGTGATACAGCAGTACACTTCGTATTTACGATATAAAGTTCAATTTGTTTACTCACATCAATACTTTAAAAATTTGAAAATAAATACGCGCGACGGCTATGCGGACGTTACAATTTTTTTACTAATAAACAGAACGTTAAAAAAAATACGAATGATATACTTTTTTTTATTATCGATAATAACATATATTAGCACTGCTTAAGTTCCTTTTTGATATCACACACTTAGTCTAGTACTAACGTTTCACGAAAATTTTAAGTTTTTGGCATACATTTAAATTACGAATTTATAATCAATATTTATTCATTTTATATACTGATGCTATATTAAGACTTATTTGATAAAATTTAATTTCTGTCAAATAAACTAGTGCTATTTTTCAAAATTCTTGAATATTAGCTGTACTTAATTTTTTAAATTCACACCGACATAAGCAAAAATAGGTACATATGTAGTAAACTTTTTTGCGTAAAAATTTAATAGTCGATATGAACCGAGTAAACGACATTTACTAAAGCAAATACAGTAGGTTACAAATGATTATGTAACACATATAACTTACCAATTTACTTACGTATACTGAAACAGTTTAATTGTGCCGTAAAGCAAAAGTACGTTACGGAACAATTAAAATTACACATAGCAAAATGTACCGACTACTATTGACGTTTTCTTTCGATTTACGTCTCACGGAACATGGAATCTTTTCCATCGTATCAGTTAAAGTCAATTCAATGTTTATCACTTGTACAGTCCGTTAAGAGCGATATATCGATAATGATTAATTTTAATAAATTTATTAAAAGTTAATGTAAATAGACAAAATAATAGCACATCAAAGAGTAATTGAAAACAAAATATTTTGGATATAGTGTCACAAAATTATCTTTTGTTTAAAATATAATTTTAATTGTTTTAGTTTAATTATTCCAATTTGACTAATCAAATGCGAAATAACATTAAAATTATATATGAAAGTTTAATGATTTCTTATTTTGACTTAATCAGCTTTGTATATATGTATATATATATATATTAAGTTATAGTTACTTGCATATTTTTATTTGTTTAATGATTTGAAAAAATATAAACTAATTCTATATGCAAGATAATTTTTTTTTGTGTTCTTAAATGATCTTTAACTTAATTTTAGGCATTTTATTTTTTTTATTTTTCAGTTTAATTAAAAAGTTAAAATATATCTACAAAAAATTCTGTCTTAATATACTTAAAGTCGATAAACTTTAAGTAAACATTTGGTTGTGGCATTATTGTAAACTTGGGTTGTGTATACTGAGATTATGTTTTTCCGGATTTGCGGTATTAGTTTTTGTATAATGTAGTATTCAGAAAAATAAAGGATTATTAAAACTGTTAACTTTAATTTTAGCAAAATGGTAAAGAATTAACAATTTTTATTTTTAAAAAAGTGAAACTGGAGCTGTTTTTGTTTTCGAGTTTTTCTGCATATTGAATTACTTTTATGAGGGTTGCGAAATTAACTGTAGGTTTATTATGTTTAGATGCAGTTTATGCTGCTGTTTAGTCGTCAGGGTAAATTGCGACTTCAGAAATGGTATGTTGCTCATCCAGATAAAGTAAAGAAGAAAATAACGCGCGATTTAATTACTACTATTTTAGCAAGGAAACCTAAAATGTGTAGTTTTTTGGAATGGAAAGATTTAAAGATTGTTTATAAAAGGTAATCCAACATTTATTAAATGTGATTTAGTATAGGGAATCATTTTTAACAATTTACATTTTATAGCAAATTTAAAATTTTCAGTTAAATCAAATCCGTTGCAAATCTTAACTGTTGCGAAATGAAAAAAAAAAGTTGGTAGTAATATTTAAAAAGATGACCAGTTTACAAAAATATAAAATTTTGGTACTAAATATACACACTTAAATTTATTCATTGATTGTTAATATATATGTATGTGTTTCAAGTAAATTCAGTCAAGAAGACACTTTTTAAATTTTTCTAAAATGGGTTGAGAAAAAGTTTTTTATGTATGTATATTTTTTTTAAACTTAAAAAGTTCGTTTTTCCAAAAGTTTCAATAAATAAAAAATCGTATTTTATATTATTGATTATTTTTTTTTTTTATTAAAAATAAGTGGTGGGTCTCACAGGGCGAACATGTCCGTTGTATGAGTGTCCAACACTTATCAGCATTTATTACAAAAGATACAAATTACAGAAATTTAAACAATCTTAACTTATTCCCTAAATAACAATACTTATAAACCTAGCATTATATTTAAGTAAGAGTATATATACATATGACAATACATAACATGCCGCGTAATAAGCATCTGTTAACCAGTACATGCAGGCAGCTTAATATTTAAAATCGAAAAAGAAAAAATAAATAAATAACCTGATCTGAGGGAATTTAAAATTCAGGAAGGACACGACAGAGTCGAAACCAACAAACCGTAAAAGGAAAAAGAAAAGAAAAAGAACTATTAAAGAATAGCGAAATAAAGGGCGTAACTTAATATTCAGTCTTTGTACCATTCCTTCAACCATTTTTGCACTTCCTTTTTCCACGTACCATTTTTTTTTTCTCTCTCTAGTATATGATTGGGGATTGTACTTATTAATTTGATTAGCACTGATTCATCAGTGTTGTCAATTCGTAGATTTACAAAGCGGGGATAGATATAATACGTATTACTTTAGTTTCTTGTTAACCGGATCTGGATGGTAATTTTATATTTTTGACTTTAAATTCTAGTAATCTATAATAGAAAAAATACACCTTGGGGGACATTTCATCGTTTTTCTTCCACCATGTTGTCCCAGAGTCGTTTTGCTTCCAGCGGGGGAGTATAAGTTTCAAACACCTCTTTTGTATTTTACTCATTTTATTTATTTCTGTTTTCTTAGCTTCGCTCCGTATTTGAATTCCATATAATATTCTAAACATTATTATTGAATTATAGTATATACGTAGTGTTCGATTTGCTAGTACCTGTCTTATTTTATATAAAGCTGGAATTGTCTGTCTTATTTTCGAGATTAAGCTTTGGATGTATTTTTTCCAGTTCAAGGATTTGTCGATATATATATATATATATATATACCTAAATATTTAAAATCATTTACGTTCTCTAACGGTGGACAAAAACATAAATGGGTATTGTTATTTACATGAAGCTTATTGAAGGACAATTCATGGATCGCGTATCTTCTGTTTAGAATTGTTCCGAATGTGTAATAATTTTGATTTGTTTATATTTATACATAGCCTCCTATCATGTGCCCATTCACTGAAATTATCTATATCCTCTTGTAACAATTTTTCAGCGATCTCTAAATTTTTGTGCTTCATGAAAACGGCAATATCATCAGCAAAAACATATACCTTTGCATTTTTAATATGCATGTGTAATGAGTTAGTGTAAATGAGAAAAATAATAGGGGCCAATACAGTACCCTGACCTACTCCGTATTGAATAGTTTTTTCATTACTTTTATTCCCTGAGATTTTGACCATGCTTTTCTTAGTTGTTATATAATTATGCTTAAACCACTTTAGTTGATTATTTTTAATGTCCAAATTTTCTAAGTCCTTGATCAATAATTCATGGTCTACTAAATTAAACGCTTTGAATAAGCAGTCAATAAATGAAAAAGCTGCGACTGCGTAGGAGTCTTAGCTTTTGTAACTATCCTTTTTAATATTTGAATGCAAGAAGATATGTTATTAAGAAAAAGTTTAAGATTTTGTCTAAATTTTAACGAGCAATTTCTTCTAGCTAGAAACTTATTTACATCTAGCAAAGTTTTAATTTTTCTTATTAAATACTTCTTGATTATTTTGTAAATTTTGAATGGTTCTAAAATATTTTTCTCTTACCATTATTATTCCGTGTAACAAACAGTTTTTTTTTTTTTTTTTTTTTGGTTTCTGTATCAGAGATCGAGTGTATGGGACTTACTTTACTTTATGACTATCAGTATTCAATATATATTACTCACCTTTTTAATGATTCTAGTCCTGAACCAACGTGAAGTTAAACAAATCGGTTAATTGTTTCGTTAGGATGAAATCAAGGCTTTTTTAATACGGTTCTATTTTTTTTTTTTAAATCTCATTTTCATATCAATTATAGTTTGTTACTTCTTTTCACTAATTTCATATTAAAATAAAATGCGCGTAAATTATGTGTATATACATCGTAAGAAATAAAAACTGCGCCTAAATTCTGAAAATGTAAAGAAAATAATTCGTTAAAGTATTTCAATGGAACAACTAGAGAGAAACGGGAGGGTTTCCCTTTTCCTCCATCCTGTTAGAAAGTGAAATAGCGCCTCGTACAAATAACTGTGAGTAAACGAATTAAAACGGCTAGTTGTAATTTATTTAAGATAAAACGAACTATGCATAAGTTTTCGTAATTTGAAATTTTATTTTAATTCGAACAGTTTTAAATATAAATTTTTTGAAGCAAACAAGTTAAATTATGAAGACACATCCGTAATAAAGGCGTGCCATGTTACGCACCTTTCATATTAGATGTTCAAAAATCGAATAATACGTAAAGTACAAACTTGAGAGTACTTTGCACATCATGTGCATTGTATTTTTCGTATAAAAAGTATATCTTCTGTGTATAGATTGCCATTCTGCACAAATGCAAACGATCTATTTTGAATCCCCGTTTAAATGCGAAACAGTTGCACTTGCGTTTTAACTTTGAACTAGACATTTTGACACAGATGAAACGAAATGTTTATGAATTGAAACAGTTTATAAATGTAAACGGTGTACGACTATAAACATATGTATACTGTTTATAAATTGTTCGATATAAATGTGTATCTTTTAGATTCAACATTTTAATCTTTAAAATTTAACGAAAAGTTCCGTAATTAAATTTATACGAATTATTTTTAAATGTTGTTTTTGATTAAATTTTACATTTTAATTACTGTTTGTTTTTGTTTTTTTTTTTGTTGCGCTGTTGGTATGTGTTATTTTAGAAAACGGTCAGATGATAAAATACGTGCGGTAGGTAATTAATGTAAATTATCGATATTCGAATCAGCTAATTTGCTTAAATTTTTGTGAAGGTATGCCAGTTTATATTTTTGCTGTGCAATCGAACAAGACGACAATGAATTATTAACACTGGAAATAATACATCGATATGTTGAATTATTGGATAAGTATTTTGGAAGTGTATGTATTCATTATAATTTCTATTCATTTTTTTTCAAAATAAAAATTAGTATATTCACGATTCTTGGTTATTAATACTTTTTAAATTAAATAATTTGATATTTTTGAATGAAAAGGTCGAGTTGGTCAAACTGAAAAATGCTTAACAATATTTTTTAATAAAAATAAAACTATTTCGTGTCACAAACTGGAATTGGAGAGGCAGCAGCTTCACTCTATATGTATTGTTACAATTACTGTTTTTCATTTTATCAATTTATGTAATTAGATAGAGGCCTTTTAACGTATGTGATGGGTTTTAATATTTGACAAGGCGAATGCGAATGTAAGCAACAATTCTTATTGGATAAAAGGAATAATCCAAAAAAAAAAAAACTATAAATTACTGTGTATTTATTAGGGTATTTTGTAAAATTTAATAAAATAATTTCTGCACAAACTGAATATATGACCTGGTCTACTTACGTGCGAAAACAGGTTTCTGAGAAAACAGCTGTTAAAATTAAACAATTCGTTTCGTCAGTTTCTCGTTAGTTGTTGCCTTTTCTTCGCGTTACTTGGGGTCTACCTATATTTAAGGACGTCAGGTGTTGTTTCTGCTCAGAATATTATCGTAATTAATCGCGTAAGCTGCTAGTTTCGGATTACTAAACGAGTAACACCGAAGAAGTGAGTTTGCAAATGTTATCATTGTTATCACAGTGGCTATTTTTTTCATTTCTGTTGGTCTTTTGCATCACAAAATAAAGAAAAATGAGTGTTGATGAGGAGTTTAGTGCCGTCTACAATCAATATTTTCCTGAAAACGATGAAGACAATGATGGCTCCGATGATGATGTTAGTTCAAATGGCGATGATGAGGAACTACATTTGTTTCATTCAAAAGATGATATGGAACAAAGTTTCATTGAGATGGATTTATCTGCTATCGATGAAGAAGAACAGACGCTGGTAACCAAATTTCTCTCAAAAGATTGTGTAATAACAAATGCCAAACAATTATACCACGAAAAATGATCGAGAATACGAGAATCAATTGTTTAGAGTTATCAGAAAATGAACTCGGTTTAGTAATACTAAGTCATATCGAAGCCGGAATGATGTGTAATGAAGAATTAGAAAGTGTGCTCAACGGAAGAAATATGGATAGAGAGAGAATGGGGAAGTTAGAAGGCATAAGGTCGAGTTTACCTCCTACAAAGTACCCGTTTGTCGTTCGTTTTTCCTTTTTGTACATGCATGTGGGAAGAAACGTTACGAACATCAACACTTATGAAGATTTACTGCAGTGTATTGTGGAATCATCACCTCGTGTTTATAATAAAGCTGTATCGGCCGAGGAAGTTGTTTGGTATTAATGGGACAGCTATCTTAAACCATTCTATAAGTCACTGGTCGGAATAACGCAATTTCATCACTTTATAATCTGTACCGAATGTGTAAATACGAAGAAATTCGCAGACGGTGAGGACGTGGAGTCGTTTCATCTTCTATTAAAACCTATCGATCGTCAAATGGCAGGAATTATAGAGCCTGTTGGTTTATCTTTGGAGCGTCAATGGTATATTTATCGGAATCTTCGCAGCTTAGTTTCAGATATTGTGGCTCCATTACCAAAAAAAGAGTTATCATCAAAGAAACAAAAGGCGAAGGTTATTCTTGAACCAGATGTGGAACAAGAGGTCTTTTTTCCTCACAACCAACATGTAAAAAGATCTCAAGAAAGACGACGACGAAGAAAAATATAAAAAATACTTGATACTTCAAAACGTAGATACGTTTTTTTTTTCACGTAGAATATGTTTCTTTTGTGTAAAATATGTTTTTCTGGCATATAATGATGTTTTTTAAATCTTATAAATCGATGTATTTTCCTTATTGCAGATTAAAAAAAAAAAATAGTTATTTTGTAATTGTACTCTTCTTTTTCTTAACTTTTAGTAAACTTTTCAACAAATAATGACTTTCTGGTCTTCACCATGTGAAAAATTGTCTCAAACTTTATCCGAATTGGCAAAAAAGTGCAAAATGATTTTTTGACACGTAAGCCCCCTTTTCATAGACCAGGTCATATATATATATATAATTTGTAATTTAGAAAAGAAATGTTCTCCAGGCTTTTGTAGGTTGATTATTATTTGTATTATTCGTTTAACTTTTTTATATGAAATGGGAACAACTGCTATATTTTTTTTCAGATTATTTTAATTAATTAATTAAGGCGAAAAATTATTCTAATTCTCTGTTTTGATTTCATTTAGCATGTAATAAAATTAAAAGAATTTTACTTTTATTCGTAATAACCATAAATATTTCTTCATCGCTTCTCGTCAGAATGATTGGCACTAAAATTCTCGTTAATATATATTTACATAATTTTAGAGTTCTATTCTTAAAATACATTGCATGAGATATTTCTTGTAATCTTAAGACATATTAATTAATATTGCCCGTTATTTTTAAATGTTTTGGATACTTTTCTTCATTTTTTCTGGTGCAAACTATCTAGTTTTGAAAATTTTGAGACATTTTACTTTTATTTATTTAGCATTAAGATAAAATTTCAATTTACCACAAGTAAGACACTATTTTACAGTAAAATTAAATAACGAAAAACATTGATGTCAGGAAGGATGACGCGCTTTATGTAATGTTTAGTTATAAGTATTTACGAATTAAGAATTTTTATTTATTAATGGTTAGTTATATTCAATTTCTTTATGGGTAGTATTAGTTTTTTTTTTGTTTTTCAATTGTGCGATTTGTTGTTTGCATAACTTTTAATTAATTTAGTTATTTGTTTTAACAAATAGTTTACCATATTCTATTTCTGATAATATTTGAGGTAATTTTTGTTTTGTTTTTGCTTGTTTTGTTTCAGGTTTGCGAATTAGACATTATCTTTAATTTTGAGAAAGCGTACTTTATACTCGATGAATTAATGTTAGGCGGCGAAGTTCAGGAAACCAGTAAAAAAAATGTTCTAAAAGCTGTGGCAGCTCAAGATTTGTTGCAAGAGGTTAGTGATGAACATATCTTCTAAAAATTTGTGCTCATCTCATCTTCTGCTTACTGTTACCGTAAAACTAGTCTCACATTTTGTAGCGTGCTGTAATACGTAATTACAAATAATGAATTTTCAAATTTTTATTCTTTTCTAATAATATACCATAATAAAGGTTATTTGACTTGTTTGCGTGATTTTTATTGCTATTATTAACAAACGCGCATGGGTGCACTGCAATCCTGTTCTTTCTGGTGTAACGTGCTCGTATCTTTTTTGTTTTTTTTTTTTTAAATTATACTATTGGTACGCAAGCTTTGAACGCTTTTTCGCTTACTGTACGTTCTAGTTAGTATGCGAATGTCTTTCATAATATAAAATTTTCCATACATATAATTGCATGTTTGTTATGAATACGCATTAATTTATCTATTTTATATATTTCGGTATGCGGTATATTACCTAAGTTCTTTCTGACTGGTTAGAAAGGTTTATCGGTTAGGTTCAATAAAAAAAATTTTAGAAAGCCGAGTGAAATTATTCATGAAATACCCATCATGTTTAAGTGTTCAGTATTTCAGTTGATCTACTTTTATAGAGTGATAATTTATTTCGATCAACCGTTTGTTATCTCACACAGTGTAAAACAAATAATAATTAAAATATTGTTATATTATGAAATCTGTAATATAGGAGAAAACGTCATTCTATTCATATCCAGAGGACATTTATCCAGTGTAAATAAATTTTTGATTTCCTAAAAATTCACATATATATATATATATATATGTCTGTATGTCCGAAAATAAGTTTATTTACGTATGCTGAAGATTAATTTCAGTAAGCTTAATAATGCCTCTAAAATGAAAACTGATTGATCAACATACCTTCGAAGCAAGAAGAAAAAAGACAAAACGAGCATTGGAAACAAATGAACAATGAAATAGTCGATTAGAAAGTTTGCGTTTTTTGTAAACGATTTTAGTATTTAAAGATTTTGGAAAGCCACCACAAAGAAATTGAGATCCACATTTTATAGAAATACTCCGTGCTTCAAATATAATATTAGATATTCGGATTTATACCATATGACTATCATCTAGTAATTCGTGCACAACCGAAGTTAACTAATTAGCAACAGTACTTCCTGATAGATGGATTTTTTATATTTCAAGTAAAATTCTTGGGCCGGATAAATATTTCACCGTATTCTCGCATTTTAATCTTATATTTTTTTCACCATTTAGCAGACGAATTTTTATTAAAAAAATAGGTAAAAATTCAGAGACAGTTCCGACTCATTGTGTGTGAAATGTTTTGCTCTGTATTTGAATGTTTCATTCTTTTTTTTAAATCATCCTATTTGGGACCTTTTTTTTTTTTTTTTTTGTTCAGATTTATTATTCGCATTCTCTAACAAAAAAATTGCTCACTATTTTTGTAGTATTTGTAAATATTGCAACCACTTTTTGTAAAACATTTTTGTAGAGAAAAAAACGGAAATATAATTACATGGTTATGTTTGTTTTTTTGTTTTTTTTTTAATTTACGCAATCCTTTTGATTCTAAAAAAAATATATTATTTATAAACTAATATAATTTTTATCCTTTAATTTTAATATCTGAAAAGAAAGTTTACTAATTATCCTTTTTTCTTCGGTTCGCATCTGAATTGCTTCCGCTAAACCGTGAATTTAACGATAGTTTTAGAAGGACTGTGTACTCGAAGGTGAAATTTTAAACTAATAGTCGCAGAGATAATTTAGGATAGTGCGTACACCAATAACGATGGGTCAGTAAGGACTGTCGTTTAACAGTAAATTTAGTTTCGATTGGACTTACAGTCCATAGATATATTCTGGAAGATTAATTACCTAATCGTCTTTTGTTCATTTCTGTTTTTGTTTTTATTCAGTTTCAAGTATGTACGTATATCGGAACTTTCGTAATAATGGAAATAAATTATCAATAATAATCGTATGCGTAAAAAACAATATAAGGTTATCACGGAAATAAAGTAATACGCATTGATTAAGGAAATAAGTGAAAAAATTTGCCTGTTTTTTCCTATTTTCAATAAGTTATAGATCGTATTAAAATTTCCATAATAGTAATGAAATATAAGTAATGAAAAACAAAAAATCAAAAACTAACTACAAAATATAAGATAATTTATAAATTGATATGTCATAATTGCGTAAATTAAAGAAATTTGTTTTTTACATCTTTTTAATGACGAATAGATGTTTAATAAATTCAAAATACAGCTGTAGACATTAAAAATGAATAAATTAAACATCACCCTTGGTGCAGTTTATTTTTTTAAAACGCTGTAAAATTAAAATATTTAAATTATCATTTATCTTTACCAGTCTTTCCTTATCATAGGCTGAAGCATATTATTATATTTTGGTTAATAAGATGAAATTTGATGATGATTATCATTAATTATAATACTATCCGACAGATAATTAGACCAAAAATTCTGATAACCCTGCCCAGGCCGTAGATAAATATTTTATTATATCTTGATTTTTTCTGTTGTTAATAATTTTCTTGTGATTGTTCATTTCATTTTGATGTTTTGATTTTTTTACAGTAATTTCTTGTGGTAAATTTGTTTTACTAATTAAAATGACGACATTGTTCACTAATAGGTTTTGCAATGGAAGAACAGTGGTTATCTAGTGAGTGTGTGTAAACCTTTATAGACGTTTTTCGTATATATATTTGCATTTTTGTGCATTTTCAAACCTTTTGAAAATTTAAAATTTTGATCAAGAAAGTTAAATTCGATTTCGTTATCTCTTTATATCGAGCTTTCTCCGGTGTATAAAGTGTACGAAATTAAAATCATTTTTTTCAATTTCGAAGGTCTCTCTTTTGAGCCTCGCCGGTTCAAGTTTTAATTTATAATATCTACTACATTTTTCCCGTAAGATTTTCTTAAACATGTACGTTTATAAGTTGTTTCATATTTCTGAAGTATCGCTAGGGGGTAAAAGACACTTCGCTTCGTGTTTTTTTATAAATTTCTCGCAAACTTTCGAAATTGCGATAAAATTTTGTAATATGATATCGTTACCATTAAACAACAAACTTCTCATCAATATATATGTTCAGGAAGTTTTTCTTTTTTTCATTTGGAAGGTCCCTAACCTCCGATCAGAAATTTGGCTATGCATAACTGAAGAATTTTATTTAAATTTGCATACTAGATTTCAATAGCGACATAAAGTGTCTTGGAGTACCCATCGCGCTACGTGTCTTGGAGAACATTCGGATAAATGTGCACTGCAAGAAACTTAGTAGTGTCACAACTAATATGTTTATAAAACAAGAATTCCGCTAACGTACGTGTAGAAAACGAATATTTAACAACTTTTAAAGCTGGAAAAAGCTTGTGATAAGGATGTGCTATGTCACCCCTACTCTATAACCCATATGGAGAATTGATAATTTGTTGAGCGACTGGTGACTGAAATCGAGGAACGATTAACAGCAAGAAAATCTGCAGTTTGGGGAACACGCACGACACAATCTTTATAACGAGTGTTGGAGAGAGTCGAAAAAATAAGCGTGGAAAACCATCTGTTCTTGAATAGAAAAAGAGCTAAATCCTAATTGCAGGTAACAGCAATAACCTACCGTCGCTGACTACTTCGAGGACGCTGTGTGGAATCGAGGTGAAAGATCAGTTTGTTCATTTGGTAATGCTTATCTTCAATGTGGGAAACTGCAGCATATAAATTAAAAGCAGATTGAAAAGGGCCGGGAACTCGGTGTTTCGTTTAATAGTTATATAAAATGAGGATAGTCAGAACGCTGGTATTCTCTATTTTCACATAGGCTCACGAAACACGTCCATATTGAGTAGTCTAGAAATTGAGATTCAAAAAATACTGATTTCAACAATCCGACGCTGCATTTTAAGATTTTTGGGACGTGTTATGTGCCGCGGACTAAATTCAGTCGAAAAAATCATTTTTCAGGGAAAGATCTTCCGGGTAAGAGGCCGCGGTCGATCACCAACCAGATGTACTAATTAGTCCTTGGAAATTACAGGAAAAAGACTCGAGGAATGTGTTCGAGCAATTGCAGACCGAAATAATAGCCTGATTGAATTTACTCATTATAACATGGTTGGTTGATGACGCTCGGAGTCGAGCAACACGACGTATAAAGAATGATGACTTATTCTTAACGGTTTTTTGTTGATGTTGGCGCATAGGTTGTTCAATGGTTCGAGAGTTATACATTTTTGAATGACTGTTTTATCTGTTATTTATGTGAAATTTATATGTTAAACTGTTCCAGGGTGTTATTGATTTTTTTTTTTGTGTGTGTTATGGATTATTTTATGAGCGTTACATCCAATTATATGTGCTTATGAAATTATGAAAATTGCAATGCAAAAATGTCGATTTATCAGTTTCTCTTTTTTTTCTTTTTTATAAAATTGCTTTTAAAGCACGAAGTGAATGTAAACTGACATAGAAGGTAGTATGAATATTCTTCATTAGCGCATAATAATCACGTTTACACGGGGTAAAGTGAAAAGAGCATGGCAGGTAGCTTCGAAAGGTCTTTGATATAGTTCGTTTCTGGCTGGCAGTGAAATGAAACGGCGACGAGTTGAGGATGATTCCTAAATTGTGACTAATAACTTTAAGACATTGGTCATTGTGTATCAAAGTTATAAAAATTTAACAAAATTAGCCACAGTACGGTAAAATTATATTTTTAGTCGGTGTTACTGAAAAGTTGATGAATAATTAAAATTTTATTCGAAACATATTTAAACGATGGTAATGAGCAAAATAATGCGCTAATGTACGCCCGTTAATGTCAATTTACTTATAATTCAAACAAGGATCATCTGAATCGTTCTATTTAATCGTTAACTACTGTTAGTACATTTATGAAAATTAGTTTTCATCAGCTTTTGTGGTAACGATTAGATACGCTAATATAGAGGAAGCTGCCGATGACATAAAAAGCGTGTGGAATATTTTCGTGAGTATTTTAGTTTGATATTTTTCTTACATGACTTATTTTAAGTATCTTCGTATCGTGTAGTTTTAATAATAAAATTATTTTGTAATGCTTTCTCGTAAAAAAAATATCACGATTTGTTTTATTACGTTATGTTGTGAAATTTAGCTAATTTATTTTAAAACGCATTCGATTATAATGCTAATACGAATAAAACTCGGTTGAAATTTATTAGGACATTTTTGAAAATCAAATGAATTTTTTCATTATGGGTGGAATAATTTTGAGTTAGATTAATATGATTTCGCTGGAGTAATGTAAATTTATAAGAATTTTATAAAAAAGTATAATCCAAACGGCACGAGTATGTATAATTAAATAAGTTAAAAAACAGTTCACAGTAATACGCTTTCGAAATATAAAAAAACATGAAAAAAAAAATTTTAAATGTCGATTAGTTTCGATGTAAAAACATCGTTATCCAGAGTAAAGTAGACGTTATTTTGTCTGGTTAGTGATGTGTTTACATCGAAATTAATCGAAATTTTAGAAGTTTTTTTCATGTTTTAAACATCTATATTATGAATCGGTATATTATTATTATTGTTTTTTTGTAACTTATTCAGTTATATAATGTAAATTTAATTTTACTTACTTATTTACTTACTTTAACTTATTTAGTTATATAATGTAAATTTAATTTATATAATTATACAAAACCATAATATGTATATTGTGTTGTATTGTAAAATTCAAGATACACACAAAAAGTACAAGGAACTAAGTAAAAATGGAAATACATTGAACGTATTTTTATACTAACTGACCACTAAATAAAGTTATAAAAATGGATCTGTTTTTATCACTTTACATAACTATCTTTTACCATTGCAAACATTAAGTTATTAGTAATAAGATTAGACTACGTCGGTTTGTTTTGCATTTTTTAAATTGTGGCCTACAATGCACTAAGACGACTTGTATTTTAGGTATTTTGAGTGGTTCATTCAGAATATTTTTTTTCTTTTTCGATCCTTATTCCTTATGTTTGTAAAATTTTGACCCGTAAATAGATATGATATGTGAATTATTTCAATATACAAATACATGAATTCTACTATCGTTCTTGGATCTGCCAATTTGCTTATACATTGTAGAATAATTTTTGTGAAGTTACATTCTGTGACCTCAGAGTGTTTATAAGAGGAGATATTCCCTCGATAAAGTCTCCGGATTAGTTTAATTTCTTTAATGTATAAGTAATTTACAATATTTTCAGAAAAATTATTGAACCACAATCAAAAATTCAATTTAAATTTAGAAGCAGCCGTTTGATTACTGCTAACATATTCATATATAGTTAATTAGATTATTAAAAATAATAGAGAATATATTTATAATCTAGAACTTGATTAATTCAACGATAACAATAAAATTTAGTGAAACATTTGAAATATCGCAATACGTCAATACAGGGCAAAAATATCAATTCATACACGCAAATTTATAAACTTAATAAGTTTATGTAGAGAGTTGAAAGAAAACAGCAAACTACTCTATCAGCCTTAAGCGGAAGGGGGGCATATTACGATCTGCAGTTAGAAACATTTTGGTCTCCCAAAATTTAAAAAAAAATTTAAAGTTCATCTTTAAGAAGTTTGTTGCCATAAATATTTGATTATTATTATTGTTCTGTTGGCTTCAGCCTTGAGATCTTTGTTTCGCTCATGATAGGAATAAATCAATTTTAATGATTAAAATTCGATTTATTATTTTTGTTTTCGATTAAAAGGTACAATTAATGTCACTATTTTAAGTCAATGATTCTTCAAAGACACGATGTTTTTTACACGGTTAAATGGTGATTCGATATTTATTCCAGCTTTAAACTTACAATGTGACAAAGTGACATATAATTTTTTGTGTAAAGAAACTGCATTTTCGTTCTTTATAATTTATATCTACTTTCTCGAAAATGTGTTAAAATTAAAATATTTGTTGCTTGACGTTTTTTCATTTCTCTCTTGACACGCTTATTCGTTTTTGTCCCAATTACGTGAAGTTGTTTTTCTTATTAAATAGAAAAAAAGAGGATAGAAAAAAAATGTTTTTTTTTTTACTTCTTCAAATGTTGGTTTTTTTATTAACTTTTTATTACATTAAATGCTTTTGGAATATTGCTCTTTTGGAACAGTTTTGACGAATTCGGTCATTCTATCTTGATAAACTCCAAATTTTTTCGTTTGACTCTACTATTCTGAGAACAGCCAGAGATATTTTTTTATGGATCAGTAGTTACATTCGGACGTATTAGTTTTGATCTGTAAACATTAGACATGTAAAGACCCATAAAGATAGGTTTATTTGACGACAAAAAAAAAAAAAAAAAAAAAAAGATCTAGCCAACTTTTTACTTCTGAGTTTTTTGAATACCATCTATTTGATTTTAAGAATGTAGTGTAATGGAGAAATAAAAAAGTCTTGCTTTGATTCGTCTTTCGAAAACCTTTTCCGTTTATCACAAATATGTATTAATCGCATCCGATCTATTGCTTGTTTTTTGTAATTGTGCACAAATCGCTACTTTGTAATTGCATATTTTTTTTTCGTGTAATTTTATGTAGAATAGTTGTGAACTCAGACATAAAAAAGAGAAAGTAAACAGTGTGTATGGAAATATGTTAAGAATGGACTTATATAAATCTTTCTTTTTACTGATATTAGAAGGAAAACAGTTTATTTGATAACATCGCAGTTTTCAAAGAGCACAGCAATTATTCGTGCTGTTCATTAAGAAATCGAATATTTTAATGAAACAGAAAATAAAATTTAAAAAGGATGCAATCATGGTAATATAAAATATTGTATAACTTAACAAATTGATTCCTGCTAATGAATTTTTTAAAAAGTGTTCAATTAAAGTAGTTAAAATAATGTTTCCTATGAAAAGGGGTAAATTGCGAAAGGTCGTCACGAAAAACACCGTGATGAGTGGATGAATTATGATTCGGTTAAACAATTAAAAAATAAAATAGGATCGTTCAAATCGTAAACTCATTAGTAAAATTGATAGAATTAATGGTAATTTTAGAATAAAACGCAGTATCTGTTACCTATGGAATCAATAAAAGATCAACAATGGGAAAGAATTTATTACAGAAATTGTAGATTTGCATTAGTAAGTTTAATCTTTCTTGAGAAAAGTTAGTGTCGCTATTGATGGTTCTTCAGTTTTCACTGTTACAAATGTCGAACTTCTTTCCTGAATATAACGGGTTAAAATTATGCTCCACATTAAATTGCTTTTATTCGTTGCATTGTGCATCAGGAAGCTCTTTCTAAACGTGTTCTAAATATGGAAAACACCGTGAATGATAAGTTTAAAATTATTGCTTTCGTTTATGTATTTAAGTATGTGCTTAAAGACATTGGTGTTGAATATACCGATAGTCCATAAGGTCGGATTTGAAAAAAAAAGGAATTGGAGCATGTGTGTGGGATCAATTTTCTACCTTTTTGACCGATGCAATCCAACATTCAAGCAACCTGGATTTAATTTGTACGAGATGGAACGGTGTTTGTTTACGAATTATATTCAACTGTTAAGGTACTTTAAACAAACTTAATTCATGTTTAAATCGAGTAAAAAAAAAATCTGCATTATCTTTTATTGACTATCAGTGCCGATCGAGCAAAATAGTGTAATATAACATTAAGGAATTTACAACAAAAAATGATTTTAAGAAAATGGAAATGGACATATTTTTGCTTGCAATCCTTCTGTTTATTTTTAATACAGACAAGGTTCTTTGTGAACTGAAATTAGAATTAATAAATTTCTAGTGTGGTGCAATAATGAAATGTAACTTCGATATTGCAAATCTTTTAAACTTTTTTCGATCTTTAACCAAAAAGAAAAACGTAAACATTTTCAGCACTTCAAGATAATAAGAATGTTTGCATCGATATAGATTTGAGAACCATCGTTTTTAGTATGAAACAAGTAAAATGTAAATTTTCATCAAGGACGAGTAATCAACATTGTAATATCAGTTTTACGTTCGGAACTTCTGAATTAATATTAAATTTTGATAAGCAAGAGTACTTATATAATTTATATACACATGTATATATAATATGCGCGTGTGTATGAGGCTTGCTAAGTCGTTTACAATATTTCGGTCTACTGCCGATTAGCGCGGGGAACTAATGAAATGAGGAATATGTAATTTGAAAAATCAATTGCAGTACATTTAAATATAACGCTGTCCACTGAATAAGAAATAGTTGAAAGAAGTGAACGAGGAAAAATGTTCATTTAGGTTGTTAACCGACCGAATTTTCTAAAACATATTTCAGGTATTTGGTTTTTTATTACGAATTTTTGAAGTTTAAACATATAGCTGTGTTGTTGTTATACTGATTTCTTTATTTCCTCTACATTACATTGTTATTTATTCACTATTTGTTTTAATTTATGTTATTATTAATTATTTAATTAGTTTAGCTTATGATTAGTGTTCAAAAGTGCTGAAATTAACTGAAGCCGTTAGAAATAACGAATGTTTGTATAGTAAAAAGAACATTACTTTTGGTACTTTGAACAAGTGCAGTGGGGAAAAAACAGAATATGCAAAAATTTAAATATCGAATAAAGATAAATTGTATTGATTACACGTACATATATTTAATAATAAATCAAAACATTAAACAGCGTTTAAAAAAAAAAAAAAAAAATTCACATTACATATTACACACTAGACAGAACTTCCTTCTGAAAGTCAACGGACCTTAATCCGGCCCACAAGAAGTTAAGTTTGCTTACCTTAACGATCTAATTTCTTCGGAATTTTTCGACACGGTATTAGAATTTGTTTTTAAGAAATTAGGATGACACAAAAAAGTGATTAATATTCGTGGCTAATATTTGTCGAAGATTCACCGACGGTGTAATTTTATTTGTATATTCCACTAGCGATCCATAATGATGAAAGAACTGAATAATGTGACAAACCGCCACGTAAACCATTACGAAGTGCGGCTATTAAATAACGAGACTGATTTTCAAAAACGGCTTTATTGTTAAAATTATTCGACAACCGGGCTTTCCCCTTCAATATATTCACCTCCCCTCTGCACACACCGTTCCATTCGTTTTTTCCATTTTTGGAAGCGGTGCTGGAAGTTCTTTTCTGTAAGGCCGTTCAAAAGTTGCGTTGTTCTTTGTTTTACCTCTTCCATTGATTCAAAATTAGTTCCTTTTAGGACAGACTTCACCTTCGGAAACAAAAAGAAGTCGCATGGAACCAAGTCTGGTGAATAGGGCGCGTGTTCGAGCACTGCAATGTTTTTATCATTTAAAAACTGCTTCACAGGCAGCGCTTTATGGGCAGGTGTGTTGTTTTCGTCACAACTCCGATCTTCTTTTATGAACTCGCTTCCAGGGTTGCCAACGCTTGCAGATAATAATCTCGGTTCACAGTTTGTCTCTCTGGAACCCATTCGATCATCACAATTCTATCGATGTCGAAAAAAACGATTAACATTGTTTTTTGACATCGTCGCTTTTTTCCATTCTGGGAGAAACGGGTGTTTCCCAGTGCATCAATTGCCCCTTAGTTTCAACATCGCACCGAAAAATCCATGTTTTGTCGCATGTAATGATCCTATTCATCAAATCCGGCTCTTCGTTTAACCGTTCAAGAACGTCAGAACAAATCTGTTGACGGCACAGCTTTTGATCAGCACTCCAGTTTTTCGGTACTAGCTTCGCACAGACTTTAGACATGTTCAATTTTTTAATGTAAAATTTCTTCTGACGGTTTCTTTATCGGTGTTTACTATCTCCGCGATCATCCGAATGCGCAAACGACGATCTACGCGCACAATTCCATTGATTTTGGCAACGATTGTAGGAGTTGAAATTGAGACAGATCGACCCGGACGTTGGTCATCTTCAACACTTTTGACCTTCAGAAAATCGTCGGTAGCAAAAAAAAAAAAAAAAAACACATCCAAGTGACAAAGAATTCTCACCGTAAGCTACTTTCAGTAATGCATAACACTCGGCTAGAGTTTTTTTTTCAATTTCATGAGAAATTTCAGATTGATACGCTGTTCGTGTTTCTCGTCACAAATTGTACCGGACGCGCAAAAAAATTACGTACTCTTCAACACTCGATAGCAAAATGTTACTATAGTTACAAAAACGTGGTTTGGAACTGTGTTAGAAGACACTTCAAGGTCTCTCCTACTGTTCTCGTTTCTCTCTTTACTCTTCTAGGGCACTCATAGCGTGCGCAGCAGTCTCGTTATTTAATAGTCGCACCTCCTACTGTCCAGTAGGTAGACACGTACAGGACTGCATTTGTAATTACGATCAGTACCTATACATATACGTGTTTAATTCTCTTGTGATATACCTTGCGCCATCTTCTTTTTCTTCTTCTTTCACTGGCCAGAATGGTGGTCATTGAACTACTGACGTGGCAATGTTATAAAAATGCATCGATTATAACGTGGGTGTTACTGCTGCTATCTTGCAGTTAAACTACATAACTAAATATTGTTTAGTCTTTTATTAAGATTTTATAAACTACTATTGTTTTATCGACCAATGTTACATAAGTGATTTTGAGAGAATTGTAGTGGGAATACTTATTTAGGAACTTAATACGAAGACTTTTAAAATACAGAGTGTTCGTTGTTTTATTTTAATTCCTGAATAAGTGATATCAGATAAAAAACTGAAAATTGAATGTAGTTCAAATGTGAATTTTCCTATAGTATTATGTGGTAACGAATAGAATGATTAATTGAAGGATTGATTTAATCGGTAATTCTAGCTTTTCGTAAGTCGTAAACACTAATTCGTTTGTTTAAAGAGCTTGTTTGTCACTTTTTTCATTAACATTTACGATCTACACTTGCTTTTATATGTTTATAGACTTTATGCGAAACTGATTGTTTGCTTCGTTTAAAGTTTTTTTTTTTTTTTTTTTTTTTCAGCTAAGTTTTTGACTAAACGTAGCCACCGTGCTTAGAGTTACACAGTTCTCTGAAAATAATTATTTTCGATTCAAAATTATCTTTTATATTAAATATTTTAATTCACCTTTTTTTTTCCCGTTATCATTTCCATTTAACCTTTTTTTGTATTAAGTTCCGAATAGCTTCAGAGCACACATTTACTAGAAACTAGTTTAAAATATTTAAAAATACAAATCATTATTAGCGGTTAAATTGAAATTGATTCCTTAAAACAGAAGGATCGTTAACAACTCTAAAATATTATCGGTTTTATGTATTTTAAATTATTGGAAGTATTATTAAAAAATTATAAGTATTCGCGGTTTTATTATTGTTTAATTGTGTATTCCCGTTCGGTAGGATTATTAAAAATAAATATCCTTATTCTAAATAGCCTGTGAAGTTTTATTATCACCCTTTAAATGAAAGTTCTTCCGATTTAATAATTTCACTATTTAATATTTAGCTTTTTATTATACAGAAAATAATATTTTACATATTAGTAAACGTATTTCATTTCTCAATCGCAATATTTCACCTTAGTCAAAATATCACGGAAGAAAACGAACAGAGAAGGGAAAAATGAGGTCTATGACGTTTAAAAATCATAAGTCTTCTAAATAAAGGTACTGAGACTTTTAAAATACGTTATGTATATTTCAAGAACGATAATCATCAATGTCATTTAACATGTTTTCTTTAACCTTTTGCGGTGCTTTAGATACGAGTATTAATTAGAAAACTTTATTTGTCACCTTTCTGTTTCTTTCTGGGCGTGTACGCAAAGCGATTATGAATTTTTAAAATAACTATTTCTCTCTTTCAATTTTCATTATTATTATGCAATCGCGAATGCATGTATTTTTCAAAGGAAAGAACTGCCTCTCTCCCGTAAGCTCTCACACATATGATAATTCGTAATTTTACGTATTGATTTAGAGATAAAACTACTATTTCTCTTTTAAATCGGTAAACTTATGGATATACTTTAAATATATTTCAACGGTAAAATGATAAGATATTATTTTGCGGGAAAAAGAAAAATTCGACATAAAGCACGGTTATGTTTTTAGTTTTTTCCAATATAACCAATTTTCACGATTGAAAAAAGTTGTACATAAATGTTGCTACTAAGATTTCTGCTAAAAGTGAAATGACGAAATTAATTTCGTTCTAAAAATACAATTTATTCATTTGTAATATTATAGCGAGGAATAAAATTATTCTATTTGATTAGTATTTTAATAGTTTCTTTTTAATTCATAAATCGTGGTTTTTTCCGACTTCAGATTGATCGCAGAGGAAATAAGCGCTTTTATACCAATTCAGTAATGTAAACTTCAAATTTTTTATCTCTAGGCAATGAACTTTTTGAATACGCCGAAATACGCGACTATTTATTTCGATTCGTTAGTTAAAACCTTTAATATTTGTAATTCAAAAATAACAGCGGTATAAATAATTGTGGCATAATTCAAAGCTCACGCATCCAAAGAGCATCCTTAATCTAGTCCATGAGACATTTTTCGAAAAGGTCGAACTGCAAATATAATTTAATTTTTAGCCTTATAACCAGAATATAATTTGTAGCATTTCTTAACTGAATAAGTTAAACTTCGTTGTTGATTTTTTAAATCTCATTGTGTATAATCAGAGTTTGAACACGAGTACTTTTTGGCATATTTATTGATGAAAATGACGTAAAACACTTGATTATAGAAATTATAAGTTCAAAAAATAGACGCGCACTCAATGAATCTGTAAAAAATATTGACCCATTGTCATAGAACATCGGCGAATGAAACATTTTATACGGGTATTTTCGTCGTCGTAATATCAAATTTATAGCTCGTTCTCTAAATCGCTAAAAATATTATTTTACACGTTCGTGCATTTAACGAAATAAGTTTCTTTAAATTCTGAAAAAAAAACTGAACCTCGAAAATTTCATGGTTTAAAATTGTAGGAGATGAAATTAAATTGAATTTTTAATCGATTTATCAATATTTTTAGCATTAACGATAAAATAAAATACAACGTTGTTTATTTAAATAATTTCTATAGCTTCTTTTAAACTTTTACATAATTTATCCACTTATTACAATTTTCTCTATTTTTTTTTTTTTTTTTTTTTATATTCACTGATTTCTCCTATTTTTCAAGTGTCTTTTTACCAGAATTTTACCATTATTTCTTTAATAATTATATTATGGGAACAGTGGATTAGTTACTTTTTTTTTTTTATTATTATTATTATTTAGTTTTTTTCATAGTTCCATAATAGATATTGTACAGTTCGTAAACATTCAATTTGTAATAATTTTATTCATCTGTTAAGATTTTAAACGAATAGAATTCAACATATAGCGGTTAATAGTGTACAAGATAAAGAATCAAGAAGTCTATCTAAAGACAACATAATTATATTATAGTCAACGAAAATTACTTTGTAAAAAATCTATACTTCAATAAGTAATAGAATTTTGAAACTATAATTTTTATATATCTAAATATTTGTATACTACATATCTTACATTATCAAACTGTTTTTGTTTCTTTCGCATCATCTTTATTGTAATTCCTTATCCGAATACATTTGATTTTATCGCTGTATACAAAAAAAAAAAAAAATATTCATTATAATTGAAAAATTTGTGATCTGTAGGAATCACAATTTATCACAGAAAAAGAGCATCGCTTATTACATATAAACAATAGCATAGTGCGTATTCAAAATCGAGTAGGTGATGCAACTAATGAAACTGACAATATTTTTCTTTTTTCTCTTCTTAGACCATACATAAGACAAAACTGCACGTGTAGAATGCGTATGTAGCACAGTGCGGAACGTTGGCACTAAACTAAAAAGTTTTAGTAATGCGGTCTGTAGTGGAAGAGACAGCACAATCACACTTTATTTCTTTCCAGCGCGCGCCGTTAATTCACACTGTTCCCACAATAATTCTGATGATGTTTATTTATTTGTTTATTAATTTATTATACACTATGCGGTAATGGTGATTAATTTTGTGATGTGTTTACTTTATATACCTATTAATTTTATTTATACACAATATTTGTGGCGTACTGTAAACTGTTTGTAGGATGAAGCGGTTGAGGGAGCACTGAAGGAAATCGGTTTGCTTTAAAAAAAATTACTACCATTACTGTATTTCCTTTTGTGATTTGATTAATAAATTTTTCCATTTGCTTATGTACACAATTCATGCATGTAAAAAGTTATTGGTCCTTTATAAGCGCGCAACATTTTGCATTGTTCATTCGGAATCGGATGCGGTTACACGCTCATTGTTAGTTTTCTCATTCTATCGCAAGGCTCACTCGGTTTTCGACGGAAAGTAATTCGAAGGCAGTTATACATCCTCGCTTTTAAATTAACGTTTTCATATATGTATACGTACAATGAATAGAGATGTATATGTATATGTGCATTTTGTATTGTAATGTGCATTTAAATAAAGTTACGATTTTCATTTTTTCCATTTTTGTATTTTATGTATACCTACGTAAAATATACGATTAGAATTCTGACATTTATTTTCATGTACACGTTATTATATTAAAAGAATTGGCTGGTATTAAACGTCGTAAAAATAACGATTTTTCCTAAGGACACTCGAACGCAGTCGATATATGAAAAATGGATAAATAGTCGTTGAAAAAATTTTTAATTACAAGTATATAGTTGAAAAAAAGTCTCACAATGATGTTGAAAGTGACAATTTTCGATTTTTTTGCAAAAACAAAAATTAAATCTCGTCATGTAGTTGACATCGTGATCGCTAACGTTGTAACTGGAAAAAGGATAACAATGAAAGAGCTTTCGAATATAATTTCATCTGTTTTATATGTCCGGTTAATTAGTGATGGTGCAGGTAACTCTACCATTGTTTTAATTTTTCGCAGTTATTAAAATACACCAGTTCTGCTTAATAATTTATAACAACTTAGTTAATACGAGAATAATTTTTAATTTTTTTTTCTCATTCCGATGAACATTAACAAATAATGCGAACAAAGTGTTACTTCGTTTTGCACTTGTAGCGGTGGTGGTTTGATGAATATTATTACAACAAATATTTTTGCTTAGTCGGTTGTTTTTGTTTTCCCGATTGAATAAAGTAAACGTAAAAAATAACGCATGTAACCAAAAATAATGTCTTTGAACACCTGCACTTTTAAGTGCAATAAATCTTTATTAAATTTTATTTCCTTTATATATATATATATATATACATGTACTTTATCGGTATGTATTCATACTGCAAACAGCGGTGTATCTACTATAATTAAGGACCGATGAACAACTGAAGTATAATTCAATCTGTACATTGAGAGTTTTGGATATGCAATGATTACAGAATGGTTATTTCCATATTGAAAATTTTCTTTTTCTACATATTACGTCTATTGAATAGATTCAAGTAATTGAGATGGCATCTCGCCACTACTTTCTTTTTACCCTTCCGACTAAATTTCCCGAAAGGATGCTTCTATACACTTTTCCGATGTTTGGATTGCGATAGTGTTGTAATTTATTGAAAAATGTTGCACATAGATTTTTATGGATTTCTTTGGTATATCCTTAGATCATCGTGCGAAGTCTCGTTAGATACATACCTTGGAGTTGCTATCAATGTACGTAAGATATGGCTCCGTTGTTGTTGTATCGGCTGCGCAAGTTAGATCCGCCAGCACTAACATAGAGTTCGATTCCGTAATGCCATATCGGTGCAATAAATGGTTAAATATATTTGTCTTTTTAGCCTCAAACTCAGTGTGGTGAGTGACGGTCTAGTAGTGAATGTAATGTTCTGCCGCGAGCCGTCATATTTATTCGTACATGTGCTATCTGGTATCGCAATGTGAGTCGTCTGTCTAACGTGATTCCTAAGTACTTCGCCATTTCTAACTACTGTATTTTTACTCTGTTGATTTTACCCGTCTGATTGTGAACGTAACCTGTTTGCACTTCTGCTCGTTAAACCGGGTACATCAGTCCCTGACCCATTCCTGAATCCTGTTACCCCTTGTTGTTGTACTGCGATATGCGTGAACGTTGGATTAATATCAGAGGATAAGATAACCGAGTCGCCGGCAAATATTGTTTGATTTGATGTAGGCCTATTAGCTGTGTAGATGGTATACAGCATAGGGCTCTAGTTAGGCTGCCCTAAATGCACCGATTATTTTTTTTTCAGGGTTTGAATCATTGAATTTAACTATAAACGTTTGGTTATTTGAATAGGAGACAAAAAAAAAAAAAAATAAGGACAGATCCGGCGGAAGAACTTTTTTTTTTTTAGTTTTTAAAAAAGTACACAGTGCCAGATACGATATCAAAGCCTGTGACATATTTAGAAACAGCCTTAGAATGTAGACGATAAAAAAAGTCTTTTCCATATCGAAAAATTTACGCGTTGTTTGCTGTTTTTGATGAAACCCTGTAATTAATTATTCCTCCTTGGGAATTTTCTATTGTCAATCTCTTTGAATGTAAACCGAATAGTAGATAGTTTAATCCAATACTTGTTTTCCTTCAAGACTAGTATGTAACCTTTCGACGATAATTTTTTTTCCACTATTTTGCTTAAGACATTGGTTAAGAAGATTAGCCGGTAACTAGATAGAAGTGGTTTACATTTGCTTGGTTTTACTAATGTAAAAGTTAAAAATAAATTAATATCCTACAAACAGCTAAATGACCATAATATAATCGTAACGCTTGTAATCAAACTTTATACCTCATGAACCGAAGTTTCAAAAAAAAAACCATAGAACTGGTATTAAAAGTTCTTTGTGTAACGAAGGAAATTTAGGAGAAAAAAACTAATTAAAAATTAAAGAAACAACTCTATTATCTCGTAACTTTTTTGGTTAATACAAATTTTAACTAAAAAAACGTACGTTATCGTTTAGTGTGACCGGAAAAAAAATAACCATAAACGAACTATTTCTCCTTTAGAAGTATCTTACCTTTGCTTGGTTTACGAAAAACGTGCGGGGAAATCGTGTTCTGCTCTCATGTGATTGTAAAACTTGCGTTATCTCTAGAGATCGGTGACGACGATTCTACAGTTGAGTTCGAGTCAACTTGCACGAGAGCTAGTTGACTGTTTAGAATTGACCGAGGAGGTTAGAAACACGTGTCGGTAAAACAGAACTTGACTCCGACTTGTTGAGTTGCACAACGTGTTAAAAAATGAATAGTTTAATGTAAATGAGTCTATTCTGATAAAAAGTAGTGGCAGCTCAACTTTAAAAGAATCAACTTATTCTTCATCAAGAGGTGGCAAAATAGCATTTGAATTTGGAAATTCTTATAACCTGGACTTCTTGGACTTAAAATTTACCTAAAAATCAGCGGAATGCAACTCTAAATTTTTGTGGGTATGTGGGAGGTGCGGAACCATTGTTTATATCGAGTTTTTTTTTAGTTTTTTGCGATTATCTCGGTAAATAAGCCCCAAATCGACATGAGGTAATGGCATAATAGAGAAATCAGGAAAATAACTGCTCCGAGCAATAACACCAGTTAGATAAATGTACTGAAAAGCCAAAAAAATATGTGTCGACAGCTTTGCTTACATTGCAGTATTCTACTATAGTCCGGGCAAAATAGACAAAAAACATGCTCGTTTGGTGCAATTATTATAACCCAGACTTCTTGGGCTAAAAGTTTATCTAAAAATCAGTGAAACGCAACCTTAAATATTTGTGAGTATGTGGGAGGTGCGAAACCATTATTGTTTATATCGAGTTTTTTTAAAAGTGTTTTTTTTTTTTTAGTTTTTTGCGATTATCTCGGTAAATAAGCCGTAAATCGACATGAGGTATACTTGTCGATTTTGTTCCCGAGTAAGTTTTACATAAGGATAGGCTATTGCGAAAATTCGCAAAAATTATTTAACATTGCAAAATTAGCGATGAAAATAAAAACAGGTTCAAATTGTTGCCATTCCGTCAATTTCCCTCAAAACTCAATGAAACTTTCGGAAAATGTTGCACTTGTGGTGCTTAAAATAGGTACCCAAGCCGAACTCTCAATAATAATATGGCGGCCTATTGCAAAAGGGTAAAGTTGAAAACGCCATTGCGTATAATTTCGGTCCAGAGATAGCTAGCGACACGAGACAAAAAGTAATCGAAAGGTAATTGCAGTACCTACGTCCTCATTTTAGTCTTTTTAAATTAACAATTGGCTTTATTATTAACAAAAACGGTAGAGAGGGGGGCGCTCTGACGTCACGCACGGCTCCGGCGCAGCGTCGCCCAGCTCCTCGAAATCCTTAGTTGCAAAATAGATTGTGCGGCTTAGAATGCACCTACGAAAACAGCTTTTCTTTTTTCATCTTGCGTATTTGTTTGTTTTTTCTGATGGCGCTAACGTAAATTTTAAAAAAATTCAACTTAATGAAAAAATCGTGCAAATTAGCCAATTTTTAATTTAAAAATCTGAAATTTGAAGAGGACGTAGGTACTGCAATTACCTTTCGATTACGTTTTGTCTCGTGTCGCTAGCTATCTCTGGGCCGAAATTATACGCAATGGCGTTTTCAACTTTACCCTTTTGCAATAGGCCGCCATATTATTATTGAGAGTTCGGCTTGGGTACCTATTTTAAGCACCACAAGTGCAACATTTTCCGAAAGTTTCATTGAGTTTTGAGGGAAATTGACGGAATGGCAACAATTTGAACCTGTTTTTATTTTCATCGCTAATTTTGCAATGTTAAATAATTTTTGCGAATTTTCGCAATAGCCTATCCTTATGTAAAACTTACTCGGGAACAAAATCGACAAGTATACCTCATGTCGATTTACGGCTTATTTACCGAGATAATCGCAAAAAACTAAAAAAAAAAAAACACTTAAAAAAACTCGATATAAACAACAATGGTTTCGCACCTCCCACATACTCACAAATATTTAAGGTTGCGTTTCACTGATTTTTAGATAAACTTTTAGCCCAAGAAGTCTGGGTTATAATAATTTCACCAAACGAGCATGTTTTTTGTCTATTTTGCCCGGACTATAGTAGAATACTGCAATGTAAACAAAGCTGTCGACACATATTTTTTTGTCTTTTCAGTACATTTATCTAACTGGTGTTATTGCTCGGAGCAGTTATTTTCCTGATTTCTCTATTATGCCATCATCTGTAAGAGTTATATTTCAAAGGTCCTATTACGTTTTGCTGCGCGTTCATTTTGTTAATAACATATTGTATGAGTGCGCATACGTCTGGTTACAGGTGTGTTGTTATTCGCTAGAAGAAAAAATACTATCGAGTTGGTTAAAACGTTCGTGTTATTAGTGACAATGTGATTTTTGACTGATACTCTAAAGAGCGGTCAGTTATACTAAGACGCTAAAAATGAATTTGTACAGGAACTGAAAAATAAACATCAACTCGATTCCGAAGTCGGGATGAAATGAACTTATTAAAATCATAACGTTCGACTCGATTCTAAGCAAGTCGACCTACACTTCCAGGATCGACTCTAAAGTGGACATACATTATATGTTTTAGAGAAAGTTGTTCATCTCTAATTGTATCTATTATTTGGTTGCGTATGAAATTCGGAAACATCATTGCGTTCATGCCGTCTGTGGTTTTAGGCTTGTGATTTTAGCTAACAACTTCAGGAGCTGAATTTCTGACCCAATCTTTGCTCTTCGCTGCCGAAAAAAACCTTTTAATTTTTCATGTTTCACTATGTTATCAAATGTTTTTTCAAAATTAACTAGATAAATATAAGCATCCTTTTTGGCACTTTTTTTTATCACTATTCGCAAGACTCTCTTTTCTTCCTCTTCTTTGTTCAAGACTAAAAACTAGTTTAGTGTTCGATAACATTTTTCCTTTATCTTGCTTCTCTTCATTTGCGAATAAATCTTTCGGCTTTTACTAAATGTTTTTTAAAATTATTTTCACAGTTTTGAAGTATGAGATTAACAGTTTTAAATTTTTCGCATTTCTCTGTTCTGACTTCTTTTCAATGAACGTTAATTTCAATCAGTCAGCTAGTATTGACGCATTACTATTTATTTAATGATTCAGTTAGCGTCGCCACTCCTTTTGTTCCGATTAATTTTAGGGTTTCTCTGGATCAACTTTATTTGAATGTAGAGATTTTACGGTTTTTGCATGCTTTATATTTCTCTTAGCCTGCAATTCTGTATTTCTGTCTTCTGCTCGATAACTGTTACCAGCCGTTGCGTATTAAAGAGTAGTTTAATTATCATTGAATACTTGTTTTTTTAGTATACTTTTAATACATGCATTCTGTTTTTATTGAGAAATCAAAAATAAATTTTTTATTAAAACTTATATTACAATCATGGCCTTTTAATCAATAAAATTCCCGTCATTTTACTCTGACGTGTTTAATTTATTTTTGATAAAACTTGATACGTTACCAGTCGCGACTTTTACATCTAAGTTAATTTAAGTACAAAATTTGACGATAGCGTATTTATTTTAAAAAAAATTTTGTCATCACGAAACTTAGAACAGTTTCTATACCACGTTGATAAATGTGTAATCTTAGAAAGAAAATTATGGGTAAGAATCCGTTTTATACAATCTACAAAAATTTCGGATTAGAAATCAATTTGAAATTACGTAATAACATGTGGCATAAACTTGTCACTTTCTAACTTAACAATTATCCACTTAAAATGTCCATGTACTTGAAATACTAGATATAGTTATTTAGGTAACAGTGTAATGATCGGTGCTGAAACATAGCGCTGTGACAGCATACAGGAAGGTGTCAGAACGGGAATATTTACGAGTAAAGAATTATCGTCACTAAGTACTACATCGCAATTTGTAAAGATGTAATATTTATCAAATCGACATGCGCATGTGGAACTTGGCTAATTATAAAGAAACGATTGATTAAATTGGAATTGTGTCGCTTTAGATTGCTGAAGTACTTCGTAGATAATGTAGCTGACAGAATTTTTAATGTAGAACTGTTAAAACGAGCCGTAACTTAAAGTGCCTAATTTCAAAATGCGTTTTTCATTTATTTTTTTAAAACTAAATTTTATAGGTATATTTAAACGTCCTCCAAAAGCAACATCTAGCTATATATTATTCATTGCAACAAGAAAATACACAAGAAGTCTGCTAATAGTATAACGATATTTTTTTATTTCATTGTAATCTACCCGCTAAGGATTCCAACGGATAAATCTAATAAAACGATCGAATTTCAGTTATTTACAGTGGCAGACTAACTGACTTACTAGCTCTTGCCTATAGCAAGTTGGCCCTGAATGAAGTGACCTCCCTTCAAAATATTTAATGAAGATACAGCGTCATTTTCAAAATTAAGGGTTTCAAAGTAATGGTTAAGGTATTTGTTTTGCGAGAAGAGCTTAAAATCTTAAATACTGCTTTTACCTTAAAAAAAAAAAAAAAAAAAAAAAAGTGATGTACAGACACGAAAGCAATTATTTCAGGATCCAAAACAGTTTAGTGCCTTCTTTGCTTTAGTATTTTGAAGATAATAATTGTGTGATTTTTAAATTATTGGCATTGGTAGACGTCTTTTTTATTTTCCTACATTCGAAATAAAAATTTCGCATACATCAAAATACACTATTTCTGTTTGCGGAGCATCAGTTTATTTTAAAATTACCGTAGAATTTTTATCTTGCTTCAGGATATAATGTGTGCTGTAATTAATTTAATACATTAATTTAGAAGGTTGTGATCATGTGTTGAAGAATAAGAATTGCTTTAAATTAGCCAACACATTCATTTCACGTATCTTTCCTTTTAATTTAAACTTACTAATTAGTTGAAACATGGGCGTTTGCTGGTAACGACAAAATGTTGAATAGTTGTAAAAGTAGATTAAGATATAAAATTTTTTGAGGTATAGAATATAATCAGTTCATAGATATAAAGAGAGTCTTTGTAATAGCACATGTAGAAAGAACTGAATATATTTAATATATATATATATATATATATATATATGTATATTTTAGCAATTTTTTGCCTAAAAATGTTAGTTTTTAAGTTATTA